>QGSO01000171.1:2926687-3316440 GCA_011037825.1 Carya cathayensis
AACCCCCCCTTCCCACAAAAAAGAGAGAAAAATAACTAAAAACAAAAGTCAATGAAAAAACAATCTACAATCTGTGAGCCATTGTCTGGGTACTACTTCTTCCTAATTTCTTTGGTTACCTAATTTTTATGTTGCCAATATCATTGGAAACTATTTAAGAACTGACAAATTCCTATCGTAGATAGGTGGCTAATGTAAATGTTTTTTATTACGAGAGTAATGGTGGTACAGGTGTAGATTGAAAATTCAATTTAATTATCCCTTTCTGCATGGTAATCCACCAGGACATTTTTAGTCTGTTTTCAAAGTGGAACATCGTAGGAGTTACATAAAACTTCACAAATAGAATTTAAGTTGGAAATTCTTCTTTAAAGTTCATTTCAACAGACTAACTATGTATATAAGAGTTTGTCTTTTCTTTTCCTTTAGCACATTCCATTCAGTGAGTATTCCAAAGCTGAAAATGGTTTTATTTTTGCCCCTTTTTGGATGAGAACAGATAATTGCAGGTGACCCAGAGAGCGTTTCTGAGACTTGGATGAGTAATGCATATATTTTTGGGATGGTAATTTGGGAGATGGTGTCTGGTGAGGCAGCTTATGCTGCATATTCACTAGTGCAAGCAGCGGTTGGGATTTCTACTTGTGGTCTTAGACCAGAGATCCCCAAGGACTGCCCACAAGTTTTGAGATCTTTGATAACAAAATGCTGGAATGGTATCCCTTCAAAGCGCCCTCAATTTTTTGATATTCTATCGATATTGTCGAGGCCAAACTGCAATAGCAGCAAACAATAATAGGTAAACATCATTATATTTTTCTGTGGGATCTTATCTATTGGTTGCTAGTTCATGTAAAACAACCCATGGCCCTGGTTTGAGAGTTGTGATGCACAAATATAGATCCATGAAGCTTATACAGAAGAAATGAAGATACAATTATCATTTCTATTGCTGATGCAGATCTACATCTTTATCATATTCTTAACAGGAAAAAAAAGGAGAAGAAGAAAGCCTGGGTCAAAATTGTTTTCTTTCAAATATTTTTTTAATCTAATGATTCTGGTGGTGATGAGTGGTGGTGGTAACATTAAAACATGTTTGCCATTTGTGTTCTTATAATTGACTAGGCATCCCCCATTTCCTTGCAAAAGAGTAGGATCATCTGATTAAAAGGGGTACATTTGTGGCCTCATAGCCATACAATTTTTTATCATTACCAGGAACTTTGTATATAGTTCTCCTCTTTGTTCCTCTAGTGGCTATCTTAAGGGGCCCAAGAGGTGTACCCATTGTTTTTTATATTTTAAAAAAAATGGTTTTGGTCTCAATGAATAGTGGCGCTTCCGTTGGAACTTCCTGTCAACTAGTGAGACTGTTTGTTCTCTGTATTACCCAACTCTGTAACCAACCAAGTAGAGGAAAAAACAGTCGATTTTTAAGTGGTAGAAAGAAAATGGTGTTTTGATTCCAAACTTGATTGATGAAAAAGCTCGTTATCTTACTTTAATTGCTGATTTTGTACGTCTCAAAAACGAAAGTAAAAGGGTATACTGTTGATTTTGGGGGTAAAATATTTCATTGTCGAGCTATCACTTTCTGAAAAATATCACAAGTTACTTTACAAGCCCTTAAATTTGAAACATAAATTACAATTCATTCATGTTGATGCAATTTCCAGTGATGCCTACAACACTTTAGCAACCTGTAAACAGAAAAGGTGCCTTGAGAAACCCAACGGGATGCCTCCGATAATTAAACTAGAGAGATGTTGAACTTAAGGTTTCAAGTTTCGTGTAAGTATATTTACACATTAATTTTGATGATAACAAATGAATTCAAAGAATAAAAGAGTCTCGAATTCAAGTTGTCTACACAATGGAGTCAAGCACATCAAAGAACCAAGCATGAACAAGAAAGGAACAAGTTCACATTAAAACTCATAGAGTAATGTTGTAAATCTCTTAAAATTTTAAAATTAGGATTAAGGATCAAAATTAATATTTTATCACAGACCATTAAAATACATTTTCCACATGTGCATGAATATTTTGAAAATTAAATTTGAAAGATAATTGATTGTCATCTTTCACATGTGCATGACATGATTAAAGGTTTGAATTTTGAAAATATTAAAGATGATTGATTGTCATCTTTCACATGTGCATGTTTTATTTGAATATTTTCAAAAGTGATTGATGCTCTTTTTGACTTATGCAAAAGGTAGATGATTTTATTTGAAAATTTTCAAAAGTAAATAGTACTCCTTTTGTCATATACGAAAAGTAAAAAACTTAGGTTTGAAATTTTTGAAAAGTAAATGATGTTATCTTTGACAAAAGAAAAAGAAGAACTTTTATTTGAATTTTTTGAAAAGTGAATGATGTTATCTTTGACAATTGAAAAAGAAGAAACTTTTATTTGAATTTTTTGAAAAAGTGAATGATGTTATCTTTGACATGTGAATATTTTTAAATTTGAATATGAAATCTGATATGCATATAAATAGATCATTTGAGAGTTTCAAATTTACAACACTAAGAGCATACAACATTCATTCAAAGTTTTCATTCTCTCTTCTCTAAGCATTGAACCTTAAACCTTGTTCATTTTGAGAGAGATATAGTTTGTTTTGTATTGTTCTTATTTGACTCATTGAGGAGTGTTTTCTGATAACCTACCCACTATCAGCTTTTGTGTCTTTGAAAAATGAAAAAGAAGAAACTTTTATTTGAATTTTTTGAAAAAGTGAATGATGTTATCTTTGACATGTGAATATTTTTAAATTTGAATATGAAGTCTCATATACCCATAAATAGATCATTTGAGAGTTTCAAATTTACAGCACCAAGAACATACAACATTTATTCAAAGTTTTCATTCTCTCTTCTCTAAGCATTGAGCCTTAAACCTTGTTCATTTTGAGAGAGATATAGTTTGTTTTGTATTGTTCTTATTTTACTCATTGAGGAGTATTTTTTGATAACTTACCCACTATCAGTTATTGTATCAGTAAAAGTGTGTGTATAGCCCTTGTGCATGTAGAAAGTGTTCTATACAGGGAATAGTTGAATCACGACGTGTAAGGTGATTGTCAGTGTAGGGGGTGTTCTACACAGATCTTTTGTAGCGGTGTTGTTCAAATGTGTAATAGGTTGGGCCGAACCTCATTAATATACTGAGTTTGCTTTTCTCTTACCCTTACTCTTTATATTTATTTCTGCTTCGTATTTTGTTTGTATTTTATATTGTGTATTTGATTTATAATTGTTAATTTTTAAATACAACTCAATTTACCCACCCTCTTGTGTTAGTCATCTGGGCAACAAGAGAGATTAACTTCTCTTAATCTAATGAATCATGTGCCCTAGAACGTACTTCGGAGTCTATTATTTATTTAAAGATTGAGGTGCTCCATATGGTATGACCCCTTCGGGGGTACGATTCTAGATACTCAATATGGTATGATCCTTATAGGAGTACGATTCCATTGTTGATAGTGTACTTTCAATGTGTATGTCTTGTTCAGACTTATCTCCATGAATCTCAATCTTAGATGGATTTGGTTGGTTGAGATTTCTTGTTGAGTAGGATGTCTCTTATGCACTTTATTCCTAGGTTCATACATTGTGCTTTGTTTAGTTTTACTCCTTAATCGCCCTCAATCATGCAGATCCCTCGTGACTGCTTCATTGGTTGCCCTATTATTCTTTTTCCGCCAATATCGTGTATATATGGCCAAAGAATAAATGGCGTGTGATATAATCTTGCTGGTTGATTTTTTATTTATTTATTTATATATTTTTATATCAAGAGATAGTTTTGTTCAAAACAAAAAAGCTTACATCATAGAATCAGTCCAAATAATTTGTGAAACACAATTAAGATATGAATCCCACCAAACTATCAAGTCATGAAAATTCCAATCATGTTTTTAACAAGTTTCTTTGACTAAATGATCTCCTGCCTTTTTCTTCTCATTCATAAATAGCAAAAATAGATTACATAGATCAGAAATTCGAAATTTGACTTCCTATCCTAAAGGGATTCAAATCTTGGATAAGATATGTTTCCCATACTTATCTACCAAATCTAAATATTCAAATCATAAACCTTATATAGCTATACAAATCTGTTTATGCTCAAAATACATAGAAAAAACATAGGAATTAATTCAAGTAAATATAATCCACTACCCCCCTCAAATTATTAGCATCAATTTGCTAATTAGAAATTGATGCTGCTATCTAGTCATCGTTTTTGTGAATATATTAGCTACTTGAGGATTCGTAAAGATATGAGGAAGAATAATAAACTTATCCTCATAGGCTTGACGAATATAGTGGCAATCCACTTCAATATGTTTGGTATGCTCGTGAAATACTGGATTGACAGCAATTTGAATGGCACTAACGTTGCCACCATGTAGAGGAGTTGGCTTATCTTATGAAAAACCAATCTCTTGAAGAATGCCCTGCAACCACATCACCTCATAGCAAGCTGCTGACATAGCTCTATATTCAGTTTTAGTAGAGGATTTAGAAACACACTCTTGCTTCTTGCATTTTCAGGAGATGAGTGAATTTCCAATAAAGATGCACCAACCAGTTGTAGAACACTCATAATCTGAGCAACTAGCCCAATCCGTATCACTATAAGCCATAAGTTGTAAAAAAGTTAGGAGTCCTAATCAAATATCTAATAATACGATGAACAGCTACTAAATGCAAGTGCCGAGATGTGTCCATAAATTTACTGACAATATGTACAGCATATGAGATATCCAGACGTATAATAGTGAGGTAGATTAGACTCCCAACAAGCTTCCTATATAATGCAGGATCAGAAATTAAATCACCCTCATTCTTTCGATACTTCACGTTGACTTCCATAGGAGTATCAACTGAAGTAGTCTCTCCCAACCTCGCCGACTGAACAAGGTCCTAAGTGTATTTATGTTGATTAATAAATAACCCATGTGGTTGATTATGAACTTCCAGCCCCAAGAAATAAGTCAACATTACCAAATCTTTCGTATGAAAGACTTTATGAAGATGCATTTGAATCCTCTGAATAAATTCAATATTGGATCCAATAATAATGATATCGTCCACATAGACTAACAGAAAACAAAACCAGAATCACTCTTATGAAGGAACAAAGAAGCATCATACTCACTCTGGGTGAATTAAAACTCAAGTAAGGTATTGTGGAACTTCTCAAACCAAGCTTTCGGAGCTTGTTTTAGACCCATACAATGAACTTTCCAGCTTACAAACATCATTAGCTGAGGAAATGGGCATACCATAAGGAAGTTTCATGTAAATGTCCCATTTTAAATCATCATGAAGGAAAGCATTCTTCACATCCATTTGATGCAATCGCCAAAACTGAGAAGCGGCAATGGCAAGAAGGAGACGAACAATCGTCATCTTAGCAAGAGGAACAAACGTCTTGTCATAATCAATCTCATATTCTTGTCTATTTTCCAAAGCTACCAAACGAGATTTATATCTCTTAAGGGACCCATCTGATCTAAGCTTCACATAATACATCCACTTACTATCAATAGGTGTCACAGAAGAAGGACAATACACAAGGTCTCAACACTTATGTTCCATAGCCTGCTTATAAGAGGAGGGAATAACAATAGAAGAAAGTGTAGCAGACAAAGAAGAATGAGATGAAAAACCATACCGATCCAAGGGTTTGGAGACTCTAGAAGTATGCCGATGAGATGGTGGATCATAAGATGTGTTAAGGAATTGATCAGGAGCCACGGACATATGCTTAGGAGGGGCAGAAAGAGTGGTCATATT
This sequence comes from Carya cathayensis, assembly GCA_011037825.1. Lineage (NCBI taxonomy): Eukaryota > Viridiplantae > Streptophyta > Magnoliopsida > Fagales > Juglandaceae > Carya > Carya cathayensis. The sequence goes on from QGSO01000171.1 coordinate 2,932,505, forward strand.
TGTTGGATGAGATGATTTACGCCTGGTGTAAACACAACCAGGTTTAAACTGAGTGGAAGCTAGTGTAGAGGCTGTATTCTTATATGAAAAATTTGGCAAAACACAGAAACTAGGAAGAATATGGTCGAGATGAGTATGAAAAAATTGTTTGTTAAAGAACACCACATTGCGAGAAACTTGAATGCATTTAGCCTGAGGATCATAACAAACAAAACCCTTCTGAAAAGAATTATATCCTAAAAAGTCACATTTGACTGATTGAGTAGAAAGTTTTTGTCTTTTGTGAGACAGAAGATGCACAAAACAAATACAACCAAATGAGTACAATTGAGAATAGTCTGGGGAGTGCCCAAATAGCAAAGAATAAGGAGAAACATTGTCTAATACTACAGTAAGTAATCTATTAACTAAATACACAATAGTAGACAAAGTTTCACACAAAAAATGGGTGTGCCTAATTAAATACACAACAGTAGACAAAGTTTCACACAAAAAACGAGAGGGCACACCCGAATCAATTAGGAAAGCCCAAACCATATGGAGTATATGGATAAGAACGTTGAGAAATAATTCCTTGATCTTGAAGGAACATTTGAAACTCAATAGATATATATTCTCCTCCTGAGTCGGAGCAAAGAACTTTAAGAAAGGCAGAAAATTGATTAGTGAGATAAGCTAAGAAATGATTGAATACCAGAAATACTTCATTTTTAGTGCGAAGAAAGTATATCCATGTAAAACAAGTATAATCATCAATAAACGTCACAAAATAGTTATAACGATCATGAGATTCTATCGGGGCAATATCCCACACACCACTATGAATAACATCAAAGGCACGAGTGGCATGAGATCCTTCTGAAGGAAAAGACAAAACTTTACTTTTAGCTAACTTGCATGTATCACAATCAAAATTTAATTGATCAAGAGAATAGAGCTCTTTATTACCAATAAAACCGAAAGATAACAACTTATGAAGTATGTGAGAATTAGGATGGCCCAACCACCTATGGCAATCCTTCACTCAAAGTACCAATATTACAAGAAAACGAGAATAAAGATTTTGACTCAATAGATTTTGAATCTAAACATAAAGGAAACAACTGACCCTCTTTAGGACCCCTTGCGATCATCTTCCTGGTCACCTGATCCTGTTCAAGATAACCAGAAGAAGTGAATGACACTCTACAATTAATACAAACTCATTGTCCAATAGAAACCATATTGGTATTTAATGAAGGAGACATCAAAACATTATTGAAGGAATGAGAAATGTCACCTACGGTAGTGATAGGTAGGGCACTACCATCTGCTGTGCGAATTTTAAGTGGACCAGCATACTGTGAGACATTAACAAGAGAATGCGAGGCACTTGTCATATGGTTGGTGGCACCAGAACTAAAATACCAAGGTTTAGAGGCAGATTTGGTTTTACTTGAAATACCGAAAGCTAAAAGGGTTGAGATGATCATTTGTTATACCATTTCTAGTGTAATAGAGGTGGGATTTTGAGAAGTGAGAAGCTAGAAAATGAGAGGAAGTGGTCAAGGTAGAGCTAGCAGCACTAGTAGCCTCGGCAGTAGTTAAATAGGCAGCCGGGCAATCCTTGTTATATCATTGCTTCTTGCAATAGTTGCAAGTTTTTTAGAGCAATTAGCAGCGAGATGCCTATAACCTTTATAACTATAGCATTGAGTGGTGCTCAAATCCCTCCCTTTGATTTTTCCTTAAGCTAGATATGCCACAAGAGCTATAATAACTTGTTCTATGGTTGTTTGGGTCATCAATCTTTGCTCCTCTCGAAATATCTCTCCCAAACACATATAAAATGGATTCACAGGATCGTGGTTCATTAGATTAGCACGAATAAATTCAAATTCAGGCCTTAGTTTCATAAGAAATTGTGCCCACATACTTGCTTCATGAATAGCTTGAATGTTGACCAAACTTATTGCTAGAATTGAAGTGCATACAATATAGAGCTCATTGAAAGAAATTCGATATCACTAGTTCGAGTTGAAATTTCCTAGCTGCATTATTCTAAGTATACAGCTGCTTGAGATGATTCCACATATCATGAGCATTCTTGAATAAGCGTAAATTCAAGATAATATAGGGATCAATAGATCCAAGAGTCCAAGAAATGACTTGGGCATCCTTGCTTTCCCAAGAAGCCCGCTGATCTTTGTCCTCCGGTGCCACACTACTCCTATCAATATGACCCCAAAGTTCCTTACTTTTCACTAATAGTTGAAACTGAAAAGACCACGTAGCATAATTGATAGGCACCAAGGTAGACCTAATCTTAAAGATTCTTTGCAAGTTCCAGATAGGCTAATTATAAGGTCAAGAGCTGGAAAAATCAAGAAAGTTATGCTAGGATGGATGTAATGCACTTGGGATGAAGCTTGCAAGACTCCAACATTCAAGATGAGTTTGAAGGAATGAGAACTAGTTTTGATCCATTTGATACAAGCTATGGAAGATTGCAACATGACTTAGGATTTAAGGATTTATTATTTGGGCCTATTATTATGTTTATGTAATTGAAGGCCTTGGACTTGTTTATTTCATTAAAAGGGTTTATTTTATTAGTTATAGAAATTAGGCTATAATAGTTGGGTTTGAGGATGTTTGGCTCACATATATTTTATTTTGTTAAACTAGGATGTTAAGAGAAATATTATTATATGTATTATTAGAGGGGACGCCAGCCATAGTACCTAGAAAGGGTTTTATTTTCAGCAAGTGTGGGCACCTAGGGGTTTATTTTCTGCAAGTGTGAGTGCCTAGGGTTTCTCTTGGGGTATTTTGGGAAAATGGACCTTATTTTGGCCTAGGGTTTTAATTGGAGTTTGATTTAAATACTCTTTGTAGCCTCATTTTTCACAGTTTATGAAATTTGATGAATATTTTTTATTGTGTATTGAGTTTATCTCATTTTGTTCTTGAATGAACTTTTGAATTTATCAAAGGCAAATTACAACTTTTGTGGCATTTTTCCTTGTAATCTAGGTTCTTGAGACAAGTTCTTTAATGGGTCCATATTCTCTATAATTTAGGTTCTTGATACGAGTTTTTCAATGGGTCTAGATTTTCCATTGGCTTAATTTTGGTTTTCTTAGGTGAGTTTTCAAATTGATTGTAGGTTTAAGGGATTTCAATCCTACGGGTTCATATCAATAATTCTTTCTATTTAATCAAACCAGAAGAGAATCTATAATTTCAGAAGACATGATAGACAAGAAACCCTAGTCGCAACCCTTGAGACTAGAGAAAAAAATAACTGCAACTTTGGAAACAGAAAAACCCTAGCTGAGAATCTGGAAACCAGAAAAAAACCTTAGCCAAAAATCTTAGAATCAGAAAAACCTAGAATTCTTAACTTGTCTCTAATACCATAACAAATAACAAGTTTCTTTGGCTGAATGATCTCCTGCCTCTTTCTTCTCATTTATAAATAGCAAAAATAGATTACAGAGATTAGAAATTCGAAATCTGATTTCCTATCCTAAATGGACTCAAATCTTGGATAAGATATGATATGTTTCCCATACTTACCTACCAAATCTAAATATTCAAATCACAAATCTTATAAATCCTATACAGCTGTACAAATCTGTCTATACCCAAAATACATAGATAGAACATAGGAATTAATTCAAGTAAATATAATCCACTAATGGTTTTGCCATTCTGTGAGCTGCTTAATTAGCCATACGTTCAGTATATTGGATAGTACATCTCGGGATCAACTTCATCATTTTCTTTACCTCATATATCAGGTTTCCTAGTAGGGAAATGGATTCTCCATTAGCAAGTATCTTATTAACCATTAGTAGAAAATCGCTTTCAATGTGTAGTTCATGTAGGCCCAAAGGGACTTAGTCCATACTTCGTGCTTCATGTGTGAAAAAGCTTTATTTTTTCATTTGCCAATCATAGGAGGAAGTCCTAGGTATTTCTCATATTGTTGGTAATTCTGTACCCCTTAAAAGGCCATGATCTCCTCTTATTGGCTATTAGGAATATTCTTGCTAAAAATCATGGAGGTCTTCTCTCTATTCACCTTCTGACTCGAGACTTTCTCATAAATCTCAAGTAGATGTTGAATATTCAAGTTTGTCATATTTACCCTAAGAAAAAGAATTCTGTCATCTGTAAATAAAAGGTGATTTATTTTTTGTGCTCCCTTGCATATCTTTATTTCATTAATCTGTTTATTCACCTTAGCCTGTTGTACCAGCGAGATCAAGCCTTTAGTGCACAACAGAAATAGATAAGTTATATCTCAAACTAATTCCAAGTAATAATTGTGACACATTAGGTTCATGTTACAAACAAAAATTCTATGTGCAGTCACAAAATGTGTATTCTTTTGTGCACTCCACTTATATGATTGGTTGTGTATTTAAAAAAAATTATGTAGCTAATCACATCAATGAAGTGTATATAGAATACGTAAAAGTGACTGTATATAATATTACTCTATTACAAAAGAGTGGCCTTTTGCCTTTTGTAGGTCTGAATAAATGATTAGAGATACTGAGAAACGAGTGTGGGCCTAGGTCGGGCTTTAGTTTTAATTAGAATGGACATTATTTCAGACTAACAATATCCCTATCTAAATCTTTTTCTTTTCTTAACAAACCCGGCATATGAAACCAAGTCCTTCCCATCCAACTCTAAACAAACATTTTGATAAGTCAACAAACAAACATAAAGACAGAAACGTTAAGTCAACAAATGATAAACAATAAATGTCAAAATAAATTATTCCACGACTATATAAGAATTAATTTAATGACAAAAATAGGATTTCATTTCCTTAATCTTCCTCTAAGCCAAAAGACCAAAATTTAGGCTTGATTTGGTTAGTGAAACCATCTCAGCTCATTTTATCTAGTCATTACAATTTACTCAAACTTTCAAAAAAAATACAATAAATAATTCAACATTTTCAAATCCAAAACAAAAATAATATTAAAAAATAATATTCTAACAAGATTTTATTTGATTTTTAACTTTTATTTCATCTTATCTCATATCACTAATTAAACCAAACCAAGTTGAGAAATGTTTTAGCCATAAAGAGATTTCACAGAAGTAAATCTACAAAATGATGTGACTTGATATAATACGTTAGATTGTAAAGCTACTTTTATTATAAAGTAAATCTAACGTATTATATGAAATCATGTTAATTTGTAGGATCTCTTTATAGATGTAGCACTTCTCTTTAAAGTTTGTGCCTCACAATCATTTGACAAATATTGTTTAATCTATGAGTAAGTTGTCTTAATATCACTCGTGGAGGCTCATTATGTGGATGGTCAATGCCTGAAGTCCACGTGTGAGATTATTTTTTCCAAACACATCTCCATCAACAACTATCTCGTTATTGCCATTGCCAATTCTACCTGAGCTTGTTTATATATTTCCTTGAACCAAAAGTCTAGCAAACTCTTTTACATCTTGGATTAAGTACAACTCAAATAAGATTATCACTCATTCATTTCTTCCCAAACCCCTTGAATAGCTTGTGCCTTTAGTTCAACTATTGTTGAATAACAATAAACGACAACCTTAATTAACATTTATTGATGTATTTTTTGACTATGGGTGTCTAACAGTATGGTCGGATGACTCATTTCTCTAATGTGGTGGTTCTTTATGGTAGTGTACTTGGAATGCTTGCTTAATGATACATGACTAAAAATAAAGAAGATAAGAATTTACGTCATTCAGTGATGAGGCCTAGACTCATGGATCTTTCCATTATAAACATAGGCCTACGCCCATGACCCATGGATCTTGAGGCAAAATCTGTGCCGTTTGGTTGTTGAACTCAATTGAGCTCAATTGAGTTCAATTGAGTTCAACTCAGTTCAATTTAATTTTAAACTAAATCTAACATTCAAACACTCAACTCTAAATTACTAAACTCATCTCAACTCAAGGCTTTCTTATACATGGGATCCACAACATTTTTCAGCTCAACACATATTTATTGGTAGGGCTCACAATCTTTTTCAATTTCTTATAAATAGTACTAACAAAAATTCTATGTATAGTCATTTGTATGTACTGTTTTGTACATTCTATTAATGTGATTAGTTTCTTATTAAAAAAATTGATATATCCAATCACAACAGTGGAGTGCACAAAGAGTACGCAAAAGTGATTGTATATAGCATTACTCTAGTACTAAACTCATCTTAACATCCAAACATATTTAAACTCATTTTAGATGGGTTCCACATAACTCATTTCACCAACTCAACTCACTACTATTTATAAAGAACTCAGCTCAATTCAGCTCAGCTCAACATCCAAACACAACCTTTTGAATATTTCTTAATTCTATGAATAATAGTGAAATAGTTTGTGAATAGTATAAGTGAAATTGTTTGAATTAAGATATTTTATTAAATTTTGAAAAATGAGAGGAAAAAAATTAAATAAAAATATTATAAAGTAAAAAAAAATTATTTGAATATTATTTTTGTTTTGAATTTTGAAAAAATTGTATTATTTTTTGTGTTTTATTTGAAAGTTTAGAAAAATTTTATTAGACTTTGTGTATGGATAATAATTATGTAAAGATTAGATGAAAAAATAAAAAAGATTAAAATTGAAGTGTTTAGTATTTGAGTAATATTTAATAAGGAAATTATGAAAAACTTTGAGAATATATGAAAATAACTTGTTACCCAAACAAGCTCTAAGGCCTTACTAAGCTCTCTACAATCGCTCACACGGATTTATTTAAAAAAAAATGATCTAGGAGCTATCTGGTTCTTTTCTTCTCCTCTAGAAGTCGATCACATCCTAAATGAAGCCCACCCCTCCTCTCTATTGCCTCTCCTCCTTTTAATAGTCAAATTCCTTACTTATGTCACGTCCCTGCGATATTGATGTACTCAAATTTGTAGCCATGAGGTAAATGGTTATCAATACTGCTACGTACAACAAAACGTGCGTAACCATTGTGCACCCAATGCTGAGATGGCCTTGTCATATATTTAGTGTATTAAAAAAGAAAAGAAAAGAAGCAGAAAAAAGAAATGGGGGGAAATTTATATGGAAACCATTTTTCGGTCTCTGTTTCCTTCCCTTCTCGTCGACGCAGAACCATTTGAGGAACCAGCCCCAAATCTCCCCCAAATCCATTTCATGATTGGAAAAATGTAATCGTAACCAGCACCCATTTTCTTCATCTCCCCCAAATCTCTTCCTCTATTTTTTGGTCAGTTTGCTCTACGCCAACGGTATACTCTGCATGCGACATTATCTACTACATGCAATAGTCTCAGGTAGTGTTTGCTGATTTATAAGATAACAAATTCGTGTATTATGTGTTTCGGGATATTTAGATTTCTCTTTTTCTTTATCCAGCAATCCACATTATGCATTAGCTTTTGTTTATACTAGATAAAGTCATTAACAGATACAACTGGACCTTGGACTCGACTTCATGAGCTAGTGGTTCTCAGGTTGTGCTTGTTTCCTACAATATATCTCTGAGTTCTGCTTTGGAGCGGATGTAGCTATTTTGTTGAGATTAACGGACACCAGTAAGGTATAGAGACGTAAACCATCCACATAATAAGCTATTGAGCCGCACTTTAATAGATTTTCTTGAAAAAAAAAAATCTTACCTTTTATGTCTTGTCGCTGCAGTTTTTTTTTTTCCTCCTTTTCAGCTCACTTCGATGTCTTCTTCTCCACGCTCAGCCGCTACAATTTTTTCTTCACACCACCATCAACCATTCACTGCTGCTGGAACGATTTTGCCACCTGAACCAAAATGTCATCCTCAGTCCCCATAGTCTAAAAATGGTTTGTTTTTCTGTTTTTAATTTAGAAATGCAGCGTCGTGTTCCACCTAGAAACAAAACTCTTGTCTTGTCGTGTCGTCTTTTATTTAGAAGGGTTTTTTCGGTATTTTATTTAGAAATTCTTGAGCATTGCTTGTTCAGTTCAGTAATTTAAAAAACTTTTAGTTCAGTTCTTGAGCATTTCAGTTCAGTTCCTTGGAAGTGAAAACTTTTATCAACTGGAAAAAAAAAAAAAACTTTTAGAAAATCTTGAGCATTGCTTGTTCAGTTCAGTAATTTAAAAAACTTTTAGAAATTCTTGAGCATTTCAGTTCAGTTCATTGGAAGTGAAAACTTTTATCAACTGAAAAAAAAAAAAAAACTTTTAGAAATTCTTGAGCATTGCTTGTTTAGTTCAATAATTTAAAAAACTTTTAGAAATTCTTGAGCATTTCAGTTCAGTTCATTGGAAGTGAAAACTTTTATCAACTGAAAAAAAAACTTTTAGAAATTCTTGAGCATTGCTTGTTCAGTTCAGTAATTTAAAAAACTTTTAGAAATTCTTGAGCATTTCAGTTTAGTTCATTGGAAGTGAAAACTTTTATCAACTGAAAAAAAAAAACTTTTAGAAATTCTTGAGCATTGCTTGTTTAGTTCAGTAATTTAAAAAACTTTTAGAAATTTTTAAGCATTTCAGGTCAGTTCATTGGAAGTGAAAACTTTTATCAACTGAAAAAAAAAAAACTAAAATGCATGTTCTTAATTTATTAAAGTCGTTTTCTTTCTTGATGTTATATATCATTTGAGTAATTTCATTTAATTGGGAGGCTTTTTTTTTTGGTTCTCTTAAAAGTTATGATTTGTTCTAAAATATTAGTAAATACCATGTAGATGGAGAAAGGGAAAGGGAAAGAGCATGCATCTCCTATAACGCCTCTTGCCACAAATCCATCAATTAATCCATCAACTCAGGTATGTGGAGTATTCTCACATTTTTTAGTTTTTTTGCTCATTATCATGACATGGTTGTTAACATCTTAGGTGATACCAAGACCATTTTATACATATTTGTCAACACCTCCTAGCACAAATGCATCTGTCAATCCAACAACTCAGGTACTTTGAATATTAATTCGACGGACACCATAGTTTTATTAATGTCTATATTTATTACTACATCTTTAGTTAATTTTTATTATTGATCTATATGTTAGGTGATACCAATATCCTTTTATCTAGATTTGTCAAGCTATATGCATGGGGGCCATGCACTAATGCCACATGTTTTGTTACCACCTTTCTTACCTTGTCTTAATGCCAACCCATCTTCAAGGACTTATCATGTGATGAATTAATTCTTTAAGTAGGATGTGTAATTTTAAAAATGTTTATATCGATTTAAATATTGGTTTCTATTGATGTAAACTGTAGGAAAATCTGCTACCGGAATTTCAGTCATCAACTCCCCCCTCTTTGATCGGTATTCCATGTGCAAGCTCTAGCCATGTTGAACAAATTCAAGAGCCCACACCTGACTCGAGGGAGGTTGAAGTATTGTCTACATCCTCTGATGAAGATAACAATGAGGCCAAGATAGAAAATACAGTGCATAATGAGGGAGCCGATATCATTGAGGAGCCGAAGGTGGGGATGGTCTTCAAATCTCAAGACCAGTTAGTTTCTTATTATAAAGGCTATGGGAAACAATGCGGTTTTGGGATAATGATTCAAAGAAGTCATAGGTTTGAGGATGGGAGCCTTAGATATATCACGCTTTGTTGTTCTCGTGGTGGGAAGGCACGGAACCGGACGACAAATGTTGCGAGGCCACAGCTGACGTCAAAGACTAACTGTAAGGCAAAGATAAATGCTACGTTCATGGATGGAGTGTTCAAGTTGTTGAGTGTTCACAATTCGCACAATCATGGCGTAAGTCCACAAAAGTCAAGATTCTTTCGCTGCAATAGAGAAGTGAGTGAGTCTGTTAAGAGAGTGTTAGATACAAATGATCAAGTTGGCATTAGACTAAACAAGAGTTTTGCAGCACTTGTGCAAGAAGCGGGTGGGTTTGAGAACTTGTCATTCAGTGAGAAAGATTGTCGAAATTATATTGATAAAGCACACCACCTTCGACTTGGGAAAGGTGGCGCTGAAGCCCTTCGTTAGTATTTTGCTAGGATGCAATACAAAAATAATGGATTCTTTTCAGACATCGACCATGATGATGATGGGAGGTTGAAAAATGTCTTCTGGGCAAATGCACGGAGCAGGGTAGCCTACAAATATTTTGGTGATGTTGTGACATTCGACACCACATACCTGACAAATAGGTATGGAATGCCGTTTGCACCGTTTGCAGGTGTAAACCACCATTTATATGCTGAGCGTTCGTTTTGGGTACCGTTATTCTTGAAAGAAATCTTCTGGGCTGGGATGAGTACAACCCAACGAAGTGAGAGCATGAATGCTTTCTTCGATGGCTACGTACATTCAAGGACAAACTTAAAAGAGTTTGTCGATCAATTTGATAATGCATTGCGAAAGAAGATTGAAAATGAAAATGGGGCGGACTTCCATTCATTCAACGTCACAATTTCCGTCGTCTCGATCTCTCCACTTGAAAAGATATTTCAGAACATATACACTAATGCTAAATTTAGAGAAGTTCAAAAAGAGATAATAGGGATGCTTGGTGTTCTTCCAACTCTACATCGAAAAGATGGTGTAATCGCAACTTACCATGTAGAAGATGAAGTTGCTGTTGATGATTTCATCAAAGAGGTGACCCAAATGGTGTACTTCAATGAGGCTGAATGTGATGTGAAGTGTTCATGTGCACTGTTCGAAATGAGAGGGATATTGTGTAGACATGTATTGGCTATTATGAGAGTTAACAAAGTGAAAAAAGTGCCAGAAAAATACATATTAGATTGATGGAGAAAGGACATAAAAAGGACATACACTCTTATTCGAAGTTCTTATGACTCAGTTGATACGAGGCCAGAAGTGAGTTGATATTCACGTATCATGAAGGTATGCTACGAGGTTGCCACAAATGCAGCGTCATCTGATAAGAATGCTGAGGATATGTTACATAAGTTACATGCAATGAACATCGGCTATCTCACCAACAATTTGCCCCTTCAAACTTGTTTCAACGTTGCAGTTACAATTGTCAATACCACTACAGATGGGAGTTCAAAAAAAGTGCTGAGTCCCCTTCCAGTGAGAGGGAAAGGTAGACCACCATTTCTCAGGAAGAAATCAATTATTGAGCGGGTTAGACCGACAACAAAGAAGGCTACTCAACAGAGAAAACGTAAACAGGTCAACTCAATACTCCATTATCATAATTTCAGTTTTATCTATCTTGTGTAATTGTTTGTTAGACTTAACTTATTTTTAATGATTTATAGCCGCATGGAGGAGAAACATGCAGAAATTTGTTTGGACATGTAGATATTGGGACTGAAGAGAGTGTTCACATTGAGGTATCATACATTTTTAATGATTTATAGCCGCATGGTGAGTTAGAGTGTTTGATATGCTTTATAGTAATCTAGCTTTTTTTCCTTTTCTATTGTTAGTAGCCATTGATTTACTAATGCCTATCTTTAAATTAATCTACTTTTTTGTATCTATTATTAGCAACCACAAAATACTACAGAGGTGTTGGAATTTAGTGGAACCCAGTTTGGTTTTGCAATGAGTGAGACTCAAGAAAGTGTAATTTTTTTAACTTAGTCACTCTCTTTAAAGTGAATTATATAGTTACATGTGGATGAGTTTTTAACCATTATTTAATGGTTCACAGGTACATCTTTTGTTAGATGGAAACCAGCTGGAACCGTTGTCTGGCACACACCCGTGGTTATAAGTGCTGCTATAGTTGGTTGAGGAATATTTTATTGTAGTGTTAAAATTTTTTGATGGGTAGTGGAACTTGCTATGGCGTTGATGGGGTGGGTTGGCCTTTTTTGTGTGGGATTTTCACCATGCATTTTGTTGCATTTAAACAATGTAGTTTTATGCTTTGGTGACTCAAGAAAGGTTGGATATTTATTTTCTTGAATTTATGGATCAATACCTTGATTTCTTGTTACTTTATTTTACAATGGATATATTAATCTTCTAGATGGAATCCAGTTGTGGTTTAATATTTGACTGAAGTTAAGTTAGGTAATAATTCACTGTTGTTTGGTTTTTGCAGGAATTGGTTTTTGTCCGGCATTTTCACCATGCATTTTGTTGCATTTTCACCATGTAGTTTTATGCTTTGGTTGTTTACTAAAGATTGGATATTTATTTTCTTGAATTTATGTCAACTGAAATCATTTTCTTATTAGATTATTTTGCAAGGGATATGTTAAAGTTTCTGTCAATACCCAGTTTGCAACCGATATGTTATTATTTTGCAATGGATAATGTAGATGGTTGTTCTTTTTTTTTTTTTTTTAAGGAATTGGTGAAGAAATATTCTGAATCTATCAACTTCCCCATCTTTATTTTGGATACTCCAAGGAGATTGATGTAAAGGTTCCAGTTGTTGAAGATGTATTGGGCCATGAATAGATTTTTTTGTGTATATACGTACATATGAATATATATTACTTTTTTGGTCATGGATGGATGTATGTATTAAATGTTTCTAGATTTGGAGACTACCCAAATGATAACATTATACCATTATGAATATATAATGGTTGATACTAGTGGAAGGTCAATTTTTTGTCTTATGAATATATCAAGTGAGATACAGATGCTTGGATCCTACTGAAGCTTCTAGCACTGCGTGGATGCTTATTGTCTTCTTATTCATGCCATCAAAATTTGCATGAAAAAGTAAATAAAATTATGCTACCAGACTTGGCTACAAGCAGATGCAGAAAAATTATTCATGGCATCAAAAAATTATGCTACCACAAATAAAATGATTGCTAAAATGTTCAAGTAGAATTGCTAAAATGCTTTACAAAATCCAGTTGGATACACAAGGTACATACACAATCCAGTTACAAAATTTGTAACTCCAGTTACAAAATCCAGTTGGATACACAAAGTACATACCCTCACCAGTTACAAAATCTATAACTTTTGTGTACAAAATCCACATCCTAGCTACATACACAAGGTTACAATATACTAAGGTCACTATGGTGATTACATACACAGTACGATCATATTCCCAATACATTTTTTTAGCTTTTGTCTAACTACATTTAACAATATATCAAGCTGCCTTGTTCAGTGGGTATTTACTATGATCGTACGAAGTACAAAAAAATTAAAATAAAAAGTCCACAATAGACACGAAGAAGTGTGCGTTCATGTCGGAGGTCTGCTTGTTGCTTTTGAATATCCAGTCGGTCATTGTGGACTTCTAACTCCCTCTTCAAAATCTCTTCCTCTCTTCTTCGAAGCTCTTGCTCATTTCTTAACATCTGAATTTCTATCTTCATACGTTCTATTTTTATTTCCTCACTGATATCTGCCCATTTGAAATAGTTGCAATGTGGTAATCCCTGAAAAAACCAAAAAATTAAGTATGTAAAACTGATAGCAAACCACATGTATGTAAAATAAAAAATTTTTATGAAAAACTTTCCACCTGTTTATTATACTTTGGACACGCAAAGAATGATCGTCCAGGATTTGTCATCATATTTGAAGTTCTAAGTGAAGTGGTTTGGCTACAAGTGCATATTGGATTGTTTGCCAAAGTACGGTTAACAAGAGAAGATGAAGAAGTTGCCGTTGACATCCTATCAACTAAAGAATCAGAATTTGTATGGTTTTCGATGTTTGTGATGCCAATATCAGTAGCAAGAATCAGTAGCAAAAAAAAAATTTGAAAAATCAGTAGCAAGTGATTCCAATATCATACTTGCAAGACATTATAAACTATATATCTTAACATATGAATTTTAATATTATACCATCTATGAATTTTGGAGATTTATATCTCAAAATGAACAAGTTGTTGACTGAAAATTTTCTATGAATACGGGAGCAATGGCTGATCATGAGGCCTGATATCTAAACAAATTGAATGGTCTAATGTAAAACGATCATGTGAGGTTTCCAGTACATACCTGACCAAAATTTTATTTGCACATCATAAACTATATATAGCTAATAAGGGGAGTCAGGCTAAGGTAATGGCCTTGAATACTTAATTAGTAATTTAGGAAGCAAAGCACCATCCATCATACTTAATTACTTAATCTGCGTTAACATATTTAGAATAAGATCATACTTAATTACTTAATCTGTATTAACATATTTAGAATGATCATCCTGCTAGTATAAGTATTGATTTGGATATTTCTCATCTGTACTAGTCGGTAACGAACAGGAGCAACTGAATCAATTGGATAAAGATCAAATAGCCAATCATCAACGGCCAATTAAAAAAAATAAAAAATCCATGTGTCTCTTATTTGCAACCAGCTGTGCCAAGACTACAAAACATAACATCCCGTTGTGGATAATGCCTTTCCTACGAGTCTACGACCGAGTCAGAAATACAAAGTAATCGTAGAGGATTTACATATAAATTGGAATAATAAATTAGAAGATTTACATATTTTATTTATTTAGATTTGCTGAAACTTTAACATATCCAACTTTAACATATCCAAACTTTAACATTTCTGTAAAAGGGTAAGACAAAGAACCCTTTTGAGATAAATCATTGGCTAAAAAAAATTGATTTACACTTAACCCAATTTCAAAGAGGTGCATTGTACAAGTTACAGCGTAGAAAATTGACTACACATAATGACTCGGAAGTTAATATGATTGCCATAATTTTGTTTTGCTTCCATAGCTTTGTTTTACAGCAAACTGGGTGTATATATGATTCTTGGAAAATAAAATAATTGACTTAACAACCAAAAAGCTAACAACCAAAGCTAACAACCAAAAAAATGTACCGGTTTATGCATTACAGTACTGGGTCGTGATGATAAATTACTCAAATGATTTATCATTCAGTCTATTTTTTATTATTTTTTATTTTCTTCTTCTTCAGCGCGCACACACAAGCAAACACAGAGAATGTATCTATTTTTCTTAGGCCTCTGCATCCATTTATTTTGTTCTTATAAATATGTATATATTTTTTCTTTTTTGTGGGAAATAAATATCTTATTAATGGAGAAATAGAGAGCTAGAGAGAGGCAAATGAGAGGGATCCTCACTGAGAAGGTGCCGTTGGATGCTGACCACACCGCACAAGGCTTGACGTAGAGGAGAGAGGAGCTCGGCCTTGCCTTGACCAGGTAGTGCTTCTGGACGACGAAAACTCTCAGGGAAAATGTTGCACAATTTGAGTTAGGGTTTTCCTGAAGGTGATTTGGGAGAATGGTGCGGAATGGATGAAGGAGAAGGTGAAGGGTGTGGGAAGGGAGTGGATGGAAGAGAAGAGAAATCTAAGGAAAATATATGAAGGGAAAGGGGAAGGGGAAGGGAGGAGAAGGAGAAGGGGAAGGGTGCGGGAGGAGAAAAGGGGAAGGAATGGTGCGTTTAATGTTTATAAAAACGCACCGTTTTATCAACTCAGATTCAAAAATGTCAAGTTGTGTGCTTTGCTGCCGCTTATTACCAATGCTGCAGATTGGACTTTTTGACTGGCCACGTCATATTGGTGCGCAGTGGTTGCGCGGGTCTGGTTACCAATAGATTTTTCCAATGGTTATGGATATGTAGTGATCCAACTTCAACTTCAATTGTTGTCATATAATATGCACACATCAAACGAGTGAGCACAAAGCAATGGCTTAACTCAATGTTCTCTGCTTCATTAGTCTTTTTTTGTTAAATAATTGTTGCTGGCTTTAGTGGGCCCTGCAGCACTACTTTAAAGATAAAAAGGGAAAGAAGAACAGGTTCCTTCATGTACAAAAGCTAAAAGGATTCCTTTGTTAAGGTATGGAACAGAAAAGAAAGAAAGAATCTAAACACCGGCTTCAAAGCATATGCTGTGCGGATACACCAAGATTGGTGCACATATTTATAATTCATGAGTCGCGATGCTATTTACCATAAGTAAGACCAAATTCTCCATATTTTTAATCGAGGAGGAGGCGACCCATCGGGCGAGATTGTGAGAATTGTGTCGTTGGCACTACATGAACTTTGCTCGTAACTTGATTTGAAGGAAAAACACATATAAACATGGGTGAATAATGAGTCGATTCGAATTGAGATTCTCTCTGATTATTTGATTGAGAGATAAGACACAAAATCGAATGTTTTTGTGGGGTCTAAATTACTTGAATATCTTATCTGGATATTATTAAATGACGTAAGACTCGTATGCTGTATTTATCTTATAAATCATCTAATTTAATTAGATAATTAGAAAAAATCTCAATTCCGTGTATTATACATGCTTTTACGCGTAGAAGTCAACTTTATTTTAAACTAATTCATTTTGTTAAATATAGCAATTTTTACGTGTTCTTTACACACTCAATTAATGTGATTGGTTAAAGTAATTATTTTATATTAAAAAAAGTGATGCAGTCAATCACGTCAGTAAAGTGCGTAAAAAATATGTAAAAATGACTGCACATAAAATTTTTTCAAAATTAAAAGAAAAAAGACATGAGAGAAAGTAAGATACAAATGGAAAATTCAAACCAGGATTGGTTACATAAAACCAAAAATCTTATTTCATCTCATCTCAACTCATCATTACAATGTTTTTAAATTCTTATACAAAATATAATAAATAATTTAATTTTCTCAAATTTCAGTATAAAATTAATATTAAAAAATTATATTATAAAAATATTTTATTTATTATTATTTAAAATATTTTATCTCATCTATATAATCAAAAGGGCCTCAATTAGCAACACTCTAATTATAATATTTGTATAATATTATCGACAGGACATGCAACAAGCGAATATTTTATTATTATTTTTAATTGATATGATTTTGATAATAATATTAATAATATTGATAATAATATCAATAATATGAAACTGACTCACGATAGTGACAGGTTATGGGCCAAAGATGTAAAGATACACTTTCCTTTTGCTGCAAAAATTCAATAATAAAAGAAAATCTATGAAATGATATAATTTCATATCATATATTACATATATTTTATAATAAAGAAAAATATTACTAAATCGGCTCATTTATACTACTACTCACTTTACTCTATTAACTTAAAAAATTAAAACATAAACATAAAAAAGGTAGAGGAAATATAGAATTTCAATATATATATATATTTTTTAATAAAATATGTGTCACCACCACGTCAATGGGGATAAAATGAGTGGTATAAGTGGGGTGGTACAGCAGTAACACTTTTACAATAAAAATAATTTTACAATTTAATATATCACATCAAATTGATGGATTTATTTTTGTAGAATTTTTTTATGATTAAAGCATTTATTTTAAATTTTATCTTAAGCCATCGTGTGAGATAATTAATCACTTTTCTTTAAATTTAAAAAATAAAAAAAATATATAACTCTCTCATTTTTTTAATTTTTGACATCAGATATTCATAACAAAATCTCGATTAATTTTGGAATGCATAGGTCCTGATAATAAATTTCGCGTAAGTGCATATTGGATAATAAAGAAAAAAAAAATCTCCAAATGTGATGACTCTTATAAATTATTTGCATAACTTACATGTGATTACCAATATCTTACAAAACTACCCTTAAAAAAAATAAAAAATAAACAAAATACCCTTGAAGTTGAAAAAAGGGAGACAAAATAATAAACTAAATATAAAATGAAAAAAATAAGATAGTAAAGGATGCGTTATTAATTGTATATATCTCACTCTGTATTCTAAAATTCTAAAATTTATATACAATTTATAAAAGAGAAAAGTTATATTTATAAATTGGCACTAAATTTTTATTTTACAGATGTACAATAATTGTGTCTTTTAAATAAATTATTATGAAAAATTTTATTTAAAAATTGGTATGCAAAATTCATCTTCTATTTTATTGTTGTGATAAAAACTGATTTGTTAAAAAATATAAAAATAAAATATTTTATAAATTAAATATTATTATTTCAAGAAAATAAAAAATGTGCTTTTACAACTTTTAGATAAAACAACTCAATTATTAGATGGAAAATACTACTCTTCTCGTTGGGAGCTCCCGTTGGGGGATTTAGCTGATATTTTTTATTTTCATATTTTTAATTAGTAAATAAGGAAGTACTTTTTAATAATGTTAAATTTTTTTTAATTTTTAAAAAATATTTAGGTATATTAAAAAAATACATGTAAAAAAATATAAAAAAAATACAAAATAATCAGTTTGGATATTAAAACCATTTTAACTAATTTCATATAATTTTTATAGATTTCTGTCTAAAATATAATAAATAATTTAATATTTTTAAATTTTAAAATAATAATAATATTAAGAAATAATATTTTAATTATATTATATTTTTATTTTTATTTTATTGAGGCGGCTGCAAGAATTTTTTATTTTATTTTTATATTTACTCAAAGAGGCCCAAAGCCCATCGATAAATACTACCCCTAGCCCTACCTTCCACTTCCACTCCGTGTGCGAACCACCTCAAACATTTCTTATTTCCGCTCCAACAAACAGCATAAAATAGAAAAAAAAAACCAATACTCCTCCACCCCCACCAAAACGAATCCATCCATCCCTCTCCATCTCCTAGATTCCTTTCTTCTTTCCATCCCACCGTCCTAATCGGTACGTTTCTTTTTTACTTTTAAATCTCTACGATTAAGGTCCTTAATCTCCTTTGCTTAGAGTGTTAGCCTTGGAATCATGTTGAAATTAGGGTTCTTAGGGTTTATCGTTTCATTTCTGCTTCCGATCTTTGTTGGATTCGCGCTTGGAGACTATCTTAATTGTTCTTACAAGTTCTTGATTGCTTTTCTGGTTGTTGTGATTCTTTCGATAATGGCGTTTTGTGGCGTATTCAGCAGCTTACTGCACTATATGCTTCCTAGAAAGCGAGCTTGTGAAGGAGTGGCTGTACACGAAGATACTGATAACAACAACAAAAACAAGAAGATTCGGATCGTCGAAGCTGCCGATCCAACGGTGAAGATCAGCAGCGACGTCGTTTGTGGTGAGAACAACTGCAACAGCAACAGCAGCGACAACCACGGGAGCGGTAGCTTAGTTAAAGAAGAAGAAAAAGAGGAGGCTTCTATCATGGCTTTGGGTGATGCCAATTCGACGGACATCGACGAGGATCTCCACAGCCGCCAGCTCGCGGTGTATGGCCGTGAGACGATGCGCCGGCTTTTTGCGTCCAACATCCTTGTCTCAGGGATGCAGGGTCTTGGCGCCGAGATTGGTATATATATATATATTCCTCTGTCAATAATTTTCAGTTCTCTCTTTTATTAACCAAGATGTCTCTTTTCAACGATAAATCTCATTTATAAATTAAAAAAAAAAAGATGTCATTTTTCACCGATGGAAAAGTAAAAAAGATGCCTTTCATTCTCCTTATAAGGTCTAGTTCGCATTGATTTTGAGTATTAAGTATGATGATCTAGTTTCATGAGTGATGGGTATTGATTGCTGTTTATTATGAAATCATCTGGTTGTTAGATTGTCCTAGATTAGTTTATTTGTTTTGGATTTTTCGCATACATGTTCACGTATCAGTCATGTCAGTTTCAGTTGGCGATTCTTTCCTTCTCTGGCTTCTTTGTACATGATCGTTGTCATATTTGGTTTTGGTTTTTTATCTCTGCCAAAAAAGCTTCGGAGGTTGGTGGACAGTTTGTTTTGTTCATTTTTTTCTCTCTCATTCTCCGAGAGAACCAAACTATATGGAAATGATGCAAGAGCGTACCTATCATCTGATATCATATTGTCATGTACACGCTGTATTAGTTTGGATCGTCTGCTGCCCCTTTCTCTCTTTTATTTTTCTGGTCCCTGATTTTATTTTTAAGAGATATCTTATACCTCATATTCTTTCCTTGTCCATGTAGCTGTGACTTGATTATCATTCTTGCCAGCGTAGTAATTCTGATGTTGGTTCTGTGATACTTACTCTTGCTGGTGTGTTCAATGTTCCTTTTTTGTTGGTTTGCTGCAGCGAAGAACCTCATTCTTGCTGGTGTTAAGTCTGTGACCTTGCATGATGAAGGGATGGTAGAGTTGTGGGATTTGTCCAGTAATTTCATCTTCTCTGAAGGTGATGTTGGTAAGAACAGAGCACTTGCTTCTGTCCAAAAGTTGCAAGAGCTCAACAATGCTGTGGTTGTTCGTGCCTTAACAACAAATTTGACAAAAGAACAGCTTTCTGATTTTCAGGTACTTTTGTTTCTTTTATTTTTTTGTTGATTTATTGATTGTCTAGTTATCTCATTAATGGAACTCATTGATTCTAACGTAGCCCAAAAAAAGTTAACTATCTTCATGTTCTTGGGAATTCAAAATAGAACCTCTGCATAATGGTTCTTACTTAGATTTCGTTTGGGTGCCATTTGGGTATGAACAATTTAACTTATAAAAAAGGTATGAACAATTTAGGACGTGGTAACAATTAAGGAAAGAGAAATATTTTAGCCACAAATGGATTATACAAGAGTAATCCCACAAAATGATGTGGCTTGATGCAGTTCATCATAATGTAAAGTTACTTTTATTATAAAATAGATCTAACGGATCACATAAAGCCACGTTAGTGGGTGGGATTACTTTTGTGTAATCCCTTTGTAGCTGTAGCACTTCTCATTAAGCCACCTCCTAGCTTTCTTCTACTATTTCTTATTTCATTGGACTTCTCTAGGTTTCAATTATTAGATATTGTCTTGATGATAGGTTTCACCTATTGGATATTAATAGATCTAACGGATCACATAAATCCACGTCAGTTGGTGGGGTTACTTTTGTGTAATCCCTTTGTGGCTGTAGCACTTCTCATTCAGCCACTTCCTAGCTTTCTTCTACTATTTCTTATTTCATTGGAATTCTCAAGGTTTCAATTATTAGATATTGTCTTGATGATCGGTTTCACTTATTGGATATTGTCCTGATGATAGCAAATTGAGTTTCGATTTCGTTTGTTATTGTGTTGGTTAAATTATTGTTGTTGCTAGATATTCATCATATTTTCATTTGTAGTTAGGGTTTAAGAGTAAGTTGTTATATGGTGAATTTCCATTTTGAGTAGTTGCTATGGTTCTACTTCCTAGTTGAGTTCATATCACATATTGGTTGAATAAGGGATTCGAATAATGATGAGGTACAAATTTCTAAATCTTTGAATCGGTGTTCTTTATAAGTTCCAATCTGGTTTTCATTTTCACACCTAAGTAGCTAATCTAGTATGGGTATTATTGAAATTGTAGTTTCTAAATCCAGTAATTTACTTGAAACTGTAAAGAGTAAATGATTAGAATATAATTTTTTATTTGATGAACTTCTGATGAAGACTCCTCAAATGTCCATAAAAAGTTTGCTCTAGGGTCAGTTTGGCCTTATCTCTGTATTTAATATAATGATGATATATTATATTCTTGTTAAGCTGAATTTCTTAACAATGTTATGGAGATGTGGAGTTAGAAACATCCCTATTACTGTAACCAGAGACTTGTGGTTCTTCAGAACTAGCGGAATATGATTTTATTTGCTTTCTTCCATTACACCATTTGATTGCAACCCACCCCTCAACCAGAAAGAACAGGAAAAGGGAAATTGTTTGTTTAAAGCATGGAGCAGGATAAAATGCTTGCGAATAGGATAGGAAGTGCTTACTTGTTTTGCAGTAACTCTATATTGGTGATGTTTTGGGGTTGCAGCAGCGTAGTTCAAATCTTGATTGTTTTATCTGAATATAAGCTGATTGCTTTTTGTTACTTATAATAAAAAAAAAAAAAAAAAAGCTGATTGTTTTTTGTTTTTTTATGCAATGATAGATTTGCTCTGTGTGTGTGTCTCAATGCACTGGTTTGTGTTTGTATCGTGGTTATTGGATTGGATAAGCTAATGTTTATTCTCTGGTGGTGCAGGCTGTGGTCTTCACTGATATCAGTTTTGAGAAAGCCATTGAGTTCAACGATTACTGTCATAATCATCAACCTCCTATTGCATTCATCAAAACCGAAGTCAGAGGCCTTTTTGGTTCTGTGTTTTGTGACTTTGGACCTGAGTTTACTATTGTTGATGTTGATGGAGAGGAACCACACACAGGTATAATTGCATCAATCAGCAATGACAATCCTGCACTCGTATCCTGTGTCGACGATGAAAGGCTTGAGTTTCAGGATGGGGATCTTGTTGTATTCTCGGAAGTTCACGGAATGACAGAATTGAATGACGGGAAACCAAGGAAGATTAAAAATGCAAGGGCTTATTCATTTACCCTTGAAGAGGATACTACAAATTACGGACCCTATGTGAAGGGTGGTATTGTTACACAGGTGAAGCAGCCCAAGGTGTTGAACTTCAAGCCATTGAGAGAAGCGCTAACCGAGCCTGGTGATTTTCTTCTCAGTGATTTCTCCAAGTTTGATCGCCCACCTCTTTTGCACTTGGCATTCCAAGCACTGGATAAGTTTGTGTCTGAGTTGGGGCGGTTCCCTGTTGCTGGTTCGGAAGAGGATGCTCAGAAACTTACATCTATTGTCACTAACATTAATGAGAGCTTGGGAGATGGTAGACAGGAAGATATTAATCCAAAACTTCTCAGGCATTTTGCCTTTGGTGCAAAGGCGGTACTGAATCCCATGGCTGCAATGTTTGGTGGTATTGTGGGACAAGAGGTTGTGAAAGCATGTTCTGGGAAGTTCCATCCACTTTTCCAGGTAAACACTGATATTGTCTTATTTCGTGTTCTGGATAGTTGGTTAAGCTTTCTAATATTGAAATTATGCCTGAAGGAGCCTTTCTATCTGGCCTGTGACCTAGGCTTTTGATGTTAGTCTAATTGTTTATTCTTGGTTGCAATACGATCTTGACCACTTTTTGAGGGGTGAGAGTTAGTTTATATCTTATCTTGATTGCCGTTCTCATAATGTAATGTTGGTTTACTTGTATTTACAGTTCTTCTACTTTGACTCGGTGGAGTCCCTTCCTACAGAGCCGGTGGATTCTATTGATTTTAGACCATTAAATAGTCGTTATGATGCTCAGATTTCTGTCTTCGGTTCTAAGCTTCAGAAGAAACTGGAGGATGCCAAAGTGTTTATTGTTGGATCTGGTGCCCTAGGCTGTGAGTTCTTAAAGAATGTAGCCTTGATGGGAGTTTCATGTGGCAATGAGGGGAAGCTTACACTTACTGATGATGATGTGATTGAGAAGAGTAACCTCAGCAGGCAGTTCCTATTCCGTGATTGGAACATTGGTCAAGCCAAGTCCACCGTTGCTGCTTCTGCTGCTAAATCAATAAACCCTCGATTCAACATTGAAGCCTTGCAGAATCGAGTTGGTCCTGAAACTGAGAATGTATTTGATGATACTTTCTGGGAGAATTTGAGTGTTGTCATTAACGCTCTAGACAATGTGAATGCCAGATTGTATGTTGATCAGAGATGCTTATATTTCCAAAAGCCACTTCTTGAGTCAGGAACTCTTGGTGCCAAATGCAACACTCAGATGGTCATCCCTCATCTCACAGAAAACTATGGCGCCTCTAGAGACCCTCCTGAGAAACAAGCCCCTATGTGCACTGTACATTCATTTCCACACAACATTGACCACTGCTTGACATGGGCTCGATCTGAATTTGAGGGTTTGCTTGAGAAAACACCAGCAGAAGTGAATGCCTATTTATCCAACCCAAGTGAATATTGCACTGCAATGATAAATGCAGGTGATGCCCAGGCCAGGGATAACTTGGAGCGTGTGCTGGAGTGCCTTGACAATGAACGATGTGAGACATTCCAAGACTGCATTACCTGGGCTCGTTTGAAGTATGTTCCTTGAATAGTCCTTTTAGTAGCTTTTCTTTTTCCTTCTGTAAAAGCTGTGATAGAAGTCTTTGTTTCTCCCTTCAATAGATGATATTGTCTTCTAATTCACTCAGGTTCGAAGATTATTTTGCCAACCGTGTAAAGCAGTTGATTTATACTTTCCCTGAGGATGCTGCAACCAGTACTGGGGCTCCATTTTGGTCCGCCCCTAAGCGATTCCCTCGTCCGCTGCAGTTCTCATCTGCCGATCTCAGTCACCTCCATTTTGTTATGGCAGGATCCATTCTACGAGCAGAGACATTTGGTATCCCAATTCCTGACTGGGTCAAGAACCCTAAGAAGATGGCTGAAGCTGTTGATAAGGTGATGGTCCCAGAATTTCAGCCCAAGAAAGATGTGAAAATTGTGACAGATGAGAAGGCTACCAGTATGTCTACAGGTTCCATAGATGATTCGGCAGTCATTGCTGAACTGATTATGAAGTTAAAGCAGTGCCAGAAGAACCTGGCACCAGAATTTAGGATGAAACCAATTCAGTTTGAGAAGGTATACCTTCCTACCGTCCATCTCTTTCATTCGATTTTTAGCACTATTCCCATGCTTGTCTCTTGTCACCTGCCCCTAGATTGATCTATTGTTAATCTAAAATTAGTCTGTAATGGTTAACTCTGAAATTTCTATAAACTTCTTCCCCCATTTAAGCTCCCCTTTACTTGAAGTAATTTTCTGGTAACTAATATTTGAATCAGCTTTCTGATTTTCATGAATTTGATCCCATAAATGTCTAGGATGATGATACAAACTTCCATATGGACTTGATTGCTGGCCTTGCCAACATGAGGGCACGAAATTACAGCATTCCGGAAGTTGACAAGCTCAAAGCCAAGTTTATTGCTGGAAGGATCATTCCTGCGATTGCAACATCCACTGCGATGGCCACAGGTCTTGTCTGCCTGGAGCTCTACAAGGTTTTGGACGGAGGGCACAAAGTGGAGGACTATCGGAACACATTTGCCAACCTTGCACTGCCTTTATTCTCCATTGCCGAGCCACTTCCGCCCAAGGTTATCAAACACGAGAACTTGAGTTGGACTGTCTGGGACAGGTGGATCCTGAAAGGCAACCCTACACTGAGGGAACTCATTCAATGGCTTAAGGAGAAAGGGTTGAATGCCTATAGCATCTCATGCGGAAGTTGCCTGCTTTATAACAGTATGTTCCCTCGGCACAGAGATCGAATGGACAAGAAATTGGTGGATCTGGCAAGGGAAGTGGCCAAAGTAGACCTACCTACATACCGTCGGCACCTGGATGTGGTCGTGGCTTGTGAAGACGATGAGGACAATGATGTTGACATTCCTCAAGTATCCATTTACTTCGGTTAGGTTCTTGTTCCAAATAATCCGAGTCTGTTGGATTGTGAATTTAGGCTGAGAACTCCATATTTTTACCTCTCTGGCTCTACTGTTAATTTAACACAGGAGAACACCAAAATGGATATTTTTCACAACATTTTATATATAAAGTCGGGTGTAACTTTGATTTCATGTGCTGTAATAATTTTCCCTATGATCGCTTTATTCCAGTATTTCTATTTTTACCATCATGTCTAGGAAGCTGCTACTCTCAAAATTTCGTATCCGTGGTTACTCTTGCTTGAATCGTGTTTCCTATATCATTGCCGTCTTCCTTCCTTACAGGGTTGAATAATTTCGTGACTTGGAAGGCATTACTGCTCTTTCTAACTCCATTGTAAAAGTAATTATGATGGCTGGAATGAATTCTTCATATCTCTTGATGATTGTGAAATATCTTTTTAAACACGACTAGGAGAGGATGGGATGAACCATCCTGATGGCTGGGTGATGTAGAACTTTTGCAGCATTCTCTGTTGCAATCATTCACCCAACGAGAAGTGTTACAGCTAAGACATATCATAGTTACGATAAAAAAAAAAAAAAACAGTATTATAATCTAATGTATTATATCAAATCATATAAGTTTGTAAATTTATTTATGATTAAAGCATTTGTTTTCACAAAAAGGGCAAGAATTATTGCAATCACCATCTCTAACAGTATGGTTTGTACCAAATTAATGGTCATCTCAAATCCCATTGTAACCCCTTGGTTTTTCATCCTAGTTTCTCTCCCCTGGACCTCGTGGGAATTGCCGAAATTCCCATTCTGTTTGGAAGCACAAATTGTAAAAATTGATGACGTTTTTATACTCTGCAGACACATGCCCTCAATTGACAAGGAGTTCATTCTTTGTCTTATTGTTATAAGCTGACGAAAAAACGAAGGAAAGATGCCATCATTTTGATAGAAAGATTTTAGCTGGAAGAGTGTTATTTGACAGTAGGCAGCGCGGTGGATCCTTTAATGTCAGTAGAATGACATTAACAATAAAGATAAGAAAAGACATTGGAAATTTGATTCAACCAAGAAGGCCAACGACAGTTGGATACAAAATACAAAATTGCTACACTAACCGACACATGGTCCCGATTGGGTCCGGTTAATTTTTATTTTTTTCTCAATGATTAAGTAAAAATATTTTTAGCGTCGTTATAATTTAAAAAAAAAATTAAAAATATAAAAGAATGAATGAAAAAAAAAATCAAAAAAATTAAATTTTTTTTTGTTCTTTTTCAAAGTCGAGCTCGTGCTACGTTCTCGGTAGATGTAGCTTTACTCTAAAAAAAAATAAAAAACAAAAGGATTGCAAATTGCAACAGTAATAAAGGTAAGAAAAGTTTTATTTATCATTATTTTTCTTTTCCACCTCTCCTCATTTTATGATGTGGCATTACTCTAAAAGTAAAGAGCTCAGTTCACTTCCTAGCTATACGAACTCTCTTTTATATAAAAAAGAAATGATGTGTATAAGTTTAAATAGATAAATCTCGCTTAAATTTTTGTAAAAAAAGTGGATTCTATTTTATAAAGTGTAAACAAAATTATTTTTTTTAGTTGAATCTTTTTTTTTAAAAAATTTTAATTTTAATTTTTGTAAATAATTGATGCGAGACTTATCTATTTAAAATTTGTATCTAACGTTACTTTATATAAAAAAGGAAAAGCCATTGAAACAAAAGGGAAGTAATCATAAAACATATTTCCTCATCTCGTGTAAATCACTCATCAAGAGTGGAGTGATCATTATCAAGAGCGCGCAGATCTGGTAATCTACCGGGTGCATATTACTTATTCAAGTCGTCTCTTCTTTTAGCTTAAGCTAGAAAAGCATGCATGGGTCTCCTAGGAAGAGAAAGATCTACTGAACTTTTAGATCCCACAAGAATTTGGCACATGGAACTAATGAATTCAATACAGAGAAATTTAAGTTATCTGGAAGATAAACTACTATTCTTTTAGATGGATGCATGCCACATTTTTTTTCCCTGAACGTGAAAGATTGGGTTTAGTGGGAAAAAAAGCAATTTTTGTGAGTTTTAAACAATTGGAAAGTCACAATTTGCAATTGCATATATGTGAAATCAACACTTGTTAAAAAAATTTAAGCCGATGAGAAGAAGTAAATTTTATTATTTATTTTATATCTTAACACTCTCCCTTACGTGTGGGCTAAACTCTCTCTCAATGGATGGCCAGAGTCTAGCCCATCATGTAAAATATTTAATGAAATTGAGTAGAGTGTAGAGTCAGGGTTCGAATTCAAAACTTTTATTTTGATATTATGTGTAATCATCACTTATTCTAAAAGTTTAAACTGATAAAAAGATATAACTTTTATTATTTATTTTATATCTTAATATTGTCGAGAAATACCCAATAGGGTAGCAGCCATATATAGATTGGGCTACATCAACGATTTATGTAGGGAGGTGAAGATAAAATCTTTGCAGGGCTTGGAATTATAAACATTAATGTTACTCTAATAAATTAGATTAATTGTACAATTAGAGACTTATAATGGTAGCCTGCCTTCTAATGTACAATATTGTACTCTTGGTAGTACTAGGGATATTCTTCATAGGATGAGCAAGAAACAACCACTTTTATGATTGCTTTGTGTATTGTAGCTGTTCCTCTTGCATTAGTTTTAAACTTATTTTTTTCCTTGTTTGGATTTAGAAACTTTTTCAACTTATCTCATTTCATTTTATCTCATTATTATAATTTTTCTAAATTTCTACATAAAATATAATAAATAATTCAATCTTTTCAAATTTCTATTCAATTTTTTCAAATCTTAAAACAGTAATAATAATATTTTATTTAACTCATTTAAAACTATATAATCTCATCTCATTTTTGAATCCAAACCACGGTAATAAGCTCGTTTGGATAGTGAGATGAGATAATTTTAGATAAAATTTAAAAATTAAATAAAGTATTGTTATAATAATATTTTTAATATTATTATTTTAAAATTTTAAAAAATTTAATTGTTTATTATATTTTATGAGAATTTATTAAAATTCTAATGATGAGATGAGAATTGAGATAGATTAAAAATATAGAAAAATTTAATTGCAAGCACAACTACGTACTAATTAATATGTATATCAATATAATGTGATTGGTCAAAAAGTAATTTTATTAAAAATAGTATTAATTTAAATTTTGAATATGAAGTAATCAGTATTGATACGCATATTAGTACGCGACTTTACTTGTATGTAACAAAATTCTAAAAATATTTACAATTAATTTTAAGATGGGGTAAGTTATATTTATTTTTTTAAAAAAGTAAGTAAATTTGAGGTTTATATAAAAAAAATTAATAATAAATCTCATTATTATTATTTTTTAAAAAAAGTGCACTGAATTACGCATAGAATCTAAGATTACTCTGTACAAAAAACAACAAAAATAATATAGCAGCTCCAGCCAGATGTCATGTGCAGGTCAACTACCATCCTGAGCCAATCTGTAATCCATATGTGAGTTAGACTTTGCGAGTTGTGAGACACACAGATTTTGACAGCTCTCAACTTAGACTCAC
Organism: Carya cathayensis; assembly: GCA_011037825.1. Classification (NCBI taxonomy): domain Eukaryota; kingdom Viridiplantae; phylum Streptophyta; class Magnoliopsida; order Fagales; family Juglandaceae; genus Carya; species Carya cathayensis. Next base: position 2,961,224 of record QGSO01000171.1, read on the forward strand.
AGGTGTCGACAGAGAAATATAACATTTCTGGTTCACACAATAATAAGATGTCAGGCCTCTTCTATCTTCAATCAAATGGCCGAGCATATGTATTTTATCACCATTTTACTGTCTTTTTTTACTCCAGTGCTTCCCTGTTAAACTTTTCAGAATCCACCCACTTCAACTTTAACCTCTGAACTTTCGGAAATAGACAACTTATTCAGAACTACCACACGCTTTGTCTCATCCTCCTACAGTAATTATACATTAACATGGTCCAAGAATACACATTTTGCAGCTCTCTCTTTCTCTCTGTTTCTCTCTTACTTTTTCTTCTCCTTTATTCTTTAATCTTCTTGGCATGGAGCTTAGGATGCCTAATTTGTTTTCGTTGTGGTGGTGACAGCAGGTGAAAAGGGTTGAATACAGAAGTCAATGAGCCACTGATGGGAAGAGTTAGAAACCATCACATCCTCCATCCAATTTGTGACCTGCGTGAATATAATAATAATCTGTCACATACAGGAGGAGCCTGAGCCCGAGCCCGAGCCCGCGCAGAATTGCAACTGAAGTTACGAAGAATTGTGATTCAAGTTTGCCAAAAACAGAGAGATATTCACGAGTCACTACCTGTTTCTTCATTTCACCATGAAAATGAACTTTTCTTGGGTTTGTTTGCTTTAAATTCATTAGTCTGTCACCAGGGAGACCATTTTAATTTGGGTTATTTTAAGGCATTTAAACATATAAAATAGTTCTGCCTATGCAATAACAGCAGCATTGCACTTTCCTGCCAGCAGCAGCAAGCATTGCAGATATATTATGTCCTCATTGAATACCAACGCATATATATATATATATATCTTGAGCCTCTCCCATACGTTACATACAAAACTCTGCATTGACCTGGTCCAAATCCCACCCAAAAAAGAGACCCAACAAAAAAGAAATGAAAAAAGAAAGAAGAAAAGAAGAATCCATGGTAATTTTAGGGTAAATCATCCCATCCAGACACTTAACAGGACATGTCATCTATAATTAGGCTCAAATCATCCTATCTGTGTAATCACAGCCTCTCTCAAGTCTCACGCTTCTTCTCTCGTAAAATCCATTAAGGCGAAAACATAAAGACAACGTCAACTACCTTAACCAACCGACTTAGCCCCCAAACCTCATCCCTAACCCTTTCTTTTCCCCCCACAATCTCAATTCTCAAACGAAAATATATAAATTGATAAATAAATAAGGGAGAAAAGATTGAGCTTCCATTTCCAAACCCTGCAAGCCCAACCTTGCTTTCCTCCTCCTATCATCAAATCCTTCGCTTTTAAGCAGCAATCAAAACAGAAACGCAAACCCATTTTGTGTCTTGTCTATTTTGTTTTGTTTCGTTTCCCGGTTCGTTTCTCTTTGTTTCGAGGTCTTCGAATCCGAATTCCGATCCCTACCCTCGATGTGGCGGCAGTTGAGTAAATCAACCGTTCGGATTCACAACACGTCATCTCCGCCCACCCTCCTCTCTTTCAAGGACGTCCAAGAGCTCTGCGCCGAGGAACCCCCTCAACCCACCGCCAAGAAACCGTCGATATTCCACAGGGTTCGACTCGCCAACTCGATCATCCGTGCCTGGTCAACTCGCCCACCCGCAGACTCACCCGAGTCCAGTCCAAATGTCGCCGCCGTCTCGGACCAATCGGGCAGCGACCCACTTGCGAAAACGCAATCCAAACCGTCGATTCGAATCCCCGGCACTGAGAAGCGCATTGTGGTGTACTTCACAAGCCTCCGGGTGGTGAGGTCTACATTCGAGGACTGCAGTGCCGTACGATCCATTCTACGTGGGTTTCGGGTCTCGCTCGACGAAAGAGATCTCTCCATGGACTCGGCGTTCCTAATCGAGCTGCAGGAGATCCTGGGCGGCCAAAACCAAAGCAAGTTAAGCTTGCCAATGGTTTTCATTGGCGGGAGGTATGTGGGCGGGGCGGAAGAGATTCGGCAGCTGCACGAGGCGGGAGAGCTCAAGAAGCTTGTTGAAGGCTTGCCCGCAGCGGAACCGGGCCTGTGCGACGCTTGCGGCGGCTACAGATTCGTTCTTTGCGGCGAGTGTTACGGTAGCCATAAACTGTTCACGGAAAAAACCGGGTTCAAGAGCTGTACGGCGTGCAACGAGAACGGTCTCATCAGGTGCCCTTCTTGTCACTCCGCACCTCTCTGAGCCGTCCGATTAGACTAAAAGTAGTTTTTAATTTTTTTTAATTTTTTACTTTGTTGAGATAAAAAGGTTTTGGATAAGTTAATGTTGTAGCTTTATTACGTTAAAAAGTTTATTTGGGCTGCGGGAGGCTCGTGAAAATAGGATGTGCCACTTTTCTGAAAAAAATTAAAAGAATGAAAAAAAAATTTAGAATATAGATAATGATATCTTTACATTTTTTTAATTATTATTTTATTATCTAGTTTTTGTTTTTTTTTTCTCTTTAAATTTTAGTTAAAAATTTGGATAATCTAAAAGAAAAATTTAATCAATTAATGTAATAATGTAATTTAATTTTATAAAAATTCACCTAAATTATATGATTAGTTGGTTAATTGAATTTATTTTTTTTAAATTATGCAAGAATGTCATGTTATGAGGTTTTCAATTCAGATTCAAATAGTAAAAAGAAAAAAAATAATTAGATAGTAAAACTTTAATAAATTAGGTTTAAAGGTATCATTATAATTTTTAGACTATTAGGGTGTCTAAGTTTGTGTTTTTTTTTCAAAAGAAATAAATTTGTAATTTATATAAAAAAATTATTTTTTTAAAGGTGAATTTAAAATTTTTTTTTTTTCAAAAAATGAGCGTTCGGAATTTAATTTCTCTTTTTCAAAATGAATGTACATAATTTTCAGCATCTACTTAGTAGACTCTTCTATCATGTATAAACTCATTGGTAAAAAGTCAGTTTGTGAATGTCCAAAGAATTAGTTGGGATAAATATGAACAGAGAAAAAACATTGTTGTGAGATCTGTACAGTTAATATTGCTGTCACTTTTTTTTTTTTTTTTTTGTGAGTATTGTTGTGAGTGTTTAATTATTTTGGTCAATTACATCAGTAAAATGCATAATGAATACGCAAAAATGACTGTATGTAACAAAATTCGAAAATGTATATGAATATATATTGTTTTCATTAATAAAAATAATAGATAATTTTTTAAAATTGAGTAATGCTAAATATAAATTCAGAATGTACTAGTTTATTTATTATTTTTTAAAGTAAAACTTATTACAAAAGCTATACAAGTTTTCAACTTATCCAAAGAAGAAAATTTTGATCAATATCACTCTTATTACTACAAACTAGAAAAGTAACTAAAACTGCAAAAGTAACTCATATATATATATATATATATTTTAATTTTTAATTTTTTATCAAGGACATTTTCGGAATTAAAAAGTTAGGAAGGATAATACAACTTGTTTGGTAATTTGAGATTTCTATGTATTAATTTTCCTTTTAAAAAAAGGGAATAAATATACAACAATTACATGGCATATCGATCGATCGTAGCATAAGTAATGGCCGAGGCCAGAGTTTTGATTAATTTTGGTGGTTGCTACGTCTATTTTTCAACTACTACCCTTAACGTATTGAAGTTTCAAATCCGATGGCATTCCACATGGAGAAGAAGCAACGACCTGATACACTGATACGTACATCATAAACAGACTCAAACTGATCTATGGACTCAAGTTTTAAACAGTCAATTATATATAAAATGATTTCTCTGCATTCTGTAGTTTTCATGGTCTCCTCGACATGATCTGCAGCAATAAAGCAGACACGAGATGGGCGAGCAAGCTGGAAAACACTTCTTTTCTGCCACAGTGAAAGAGACGTCCATTTAAATAATAGCAACACCAAAAATTTCAGGCATGCTTGTGCTCTTCATGATCAAGAAAAGCTTTTCTTTCTGGATAAACGTACAAATCTCCATGCATGTAGCCGAGAATATGTTAGTCATTGCAGCCTCTCTAGAGTGGTGGGTAATTATTAAATACTTCCAGAATACGAACATATGGCGCTTTCGTTTTCTCATATGATATCATTCTAATTCAAACCTGTTGTAAAAGACTTCCAGAAAAGGAACGAATTCAGGGTTTTCCCATTCTAATTAAAACCTGGTGCTTGGAACATATGATATCATTATTAAATACTTCCACAATAGGAACATATGCCCAATCTATCCTTACATAAAAGACCCCTAAGTCTCCTCGGACCAACATCCTTCTCAGTAAAATCCAAAGTCCTACCATTAGTACCAGTCACCATGTTTAGCCAAAAATGCAGTTACCATATTAGCCTCCCTATACACATGCATGCTTAAAATGAACATTGAGTGATCTAACAAGACTTTGAGCTTCCTCCCAAAAATTCCAAAGTTACCAATACTTACAAACACCTGAAACAAAATATACTTTAGGATTTTATTATCTTACGTCTATGAAACTGCATAGAATTTTATTATCTTGAAGAATGACAAAATACACTTTAGGATGAAATATATATACTATTTCTTACTATCAACTATTTATAATAAACATATATATAAGGTTATACAATGGAAATCCTAACTTTTCAATTATCATATTATTTGCTTGAGCAAGGTATTGTGAGCCGGGAGCGAACTCTCTGTCTGATGTACGCTTAAGTGACATGTTGAGTGAGTGTTGAGTAAATTGTCACGCAAGCTTTCTGTTTGGCGTTTGTCTAGTCACGAACCAGTTAAAAGAAAAAAGAAAAAAAATCGCCCCTAGATCCCCCACAAAGCTTATTCATATTCGCTTTGACTTGGGCCTATTAGTTCAAGTTTACACTCAATGGTTCAAGTCTCATTAAAACTCTACCAAAAAATCCATAAATAAATTATTGTCGGATTAGGTCATCAATTTGGACTACCATAAAAATATACCAAGTTACACAAATCCAACAAAACCCATTGTTATATAAACAAGTTTAATTACATTGCATGTTGTGAGTTAAGATTCAAGAATAACACCATCCCTACTGAAAATATGTAACAATTTTCTTTTTAGGACAGCACTCGACAAAATATAAAGTAGGAGCAGTAAGGATTTCAAACCTATATAGGTTGAGCCCTTATGGTAGGCTTTTTTTTTTTTTTTTAAAAGCCCTTATGGTAGGCTTGATTAGTAGTCTCTTAATTACATGCAGAAATGGCATTTGTTGGGCCGGCACTCTCGCAGGTGAACTATAATTTAGATGAGTATATAGAATGGATTTTCCGACAGGAACTGTCCTATCTACTTGGAGTAGGCCCAAATATGTTATAAATGCTGTGACTTTTACCAGAACGATCGATTTAAGTGTGCTCCTTCTCTTTCACGTTGTATCCATAATTAGCTGTTGTAATTTATCAATGCCCATGACAGATAGAATTACGCGTTTTGGGTAAAAAATAGATAAATATATTCTTATTACTCTCTAATTCTTAATATTTTATGCATTAGAATTTTGAGTAATTTGATTTGACATAAATATTTAATATTATATCTATCTTTTTTTTTCTTTCTTTTTTCTTTTAAAAAATTGGGTTGTTAATTTTGGTAAAAAAATTGAGTAATTTTGGTTTTGCATTTTATACTTAGAGTAATGCTATTTATTATTCATTTTTTTATCATTTCATGATATGATATTAGATGATAGGTTCACGAGTAAAATATATTAAATAATCTTCAATCATCTAATACCACATCATAAGATGATGAGAAAATAATGAAAATTGAGATAATAAGTAGCATTATTATTTAAATCTGATTTCTCTTTGCATTATAGTTCTTATCAAGGGGATGGTCTTGTAAAACTGTCCAACAAGAATTCATGTTAAGTAGAAAATTTAAAGTCAATGATATTTGCATTTACAATATTGTAGATTCTCGGAAGCTCATCCGAGCATTAAAAAAAATGAAGTTACCATTTATCTTAAAAGTTTAAGTTAGTAAAAAGAAGTAAATTAAATGATCTGATTATATGCTTGACAAAAAATGTTGGAGACAAGACTTATCTTTGAACTCAAGAGCAATTAAAGCCAGCTAAAAGTTTTGATGAGATAAGACACAAGTCTCATGGATGGCAATAAAAACAAGAAAACTGAAACGAGCTAGAAAAGAGTTAAAGAACAACACATTAGAGGATTTGGCTCCTCCATCTCAATTTTTATCTTCTTCCTGCTCTCCTCCTTAAAACAGAATATAAGAGTGAGCTAAGAGTTTGTATTCAAAATACAGTAACTATAAATGTAGACTACTGTGCCAAATCATGTTAAGTTTTTGTGTTTCCATCATTACTATAAATGAGTCATTACGATGCAAAACAACTATGCGAGTTGTTAGGTATAAATATGTCTGGTAGGCGAGGAAAGAGCTGTCAGGTGATTATAGGTATGTTCAAGTGAGATTTGCGTGACGAAGGGTGGTTAAAAGATCGGCCATGTCAAATGTATCGTATGATTTCAATGACAAAGTCAATTGCCTGTATCTCTCTAATTTTAGGATTAGTTTATAACGATAAACTCTAGAAGATTATAACCTATATGGAAACCTCACTCACTGTATTCCAATTAGAGCTGGGCAAACGGGTTCCAACCCGGGAACCCGGATACATCCGGACCGGAACCCGGGTCTCAAACCCGGGCCGGATTAAGCCGGGTGAGACCCGGTCCGGAACCCGGATGTACCCGGGTTTTTAAAAACCCGGATTCCGGAACTCGGGTTCAACCCGGATTTTTTTATTTTTTTATTTTTTTTATTTATTTTTTTTTACCCTGGTTATAAGAGTGCAGTAAGAATGCCTTAAAAATGAAAAATTAGGAAGTTAAATCCTACTTCCCATCACCTATAAGAAAAAAAAAACTTGTGCTTAAATCAAGTAGTATATATGCATACAAATTAAAGGGGTAAATTTTAAACCCCCATTCTCAGAAAAAAAAAAAAAGGAAAAAATAAAAAATAAAAAAAAGACATCTAAAACTATCAGAATTTTCGGGCAAACGTCCAGAGGCCAGCGGATCTTCTTCCTCATCTGAAGTATCTAACAAGCGGTGATCATCCATCAAGATATCAAGACCTATATTAATGAAAATATGAAATTCAAAGCATAAAAGTTAACTATGGATACAAGATAAGAGTATTGATACTTGAAAAAAGGAACATAAAACCCAATAATACTAGCTGAGGTGTTCTGCTCACCATCCATAGCATAAAGCAACATGAGGCCAACAGATTTTTGACCCTATCACAACTGACGCACAAATAGGCCTCCAACACTTGGTTTACATCCTACAAGAATGTCATCACAAGAAGCCAGGATTTTCTATCTGATGAGGCCAAACTTGGATTGATGGTACTAGTAAAAATAACCAAACATTAACCAAGACAAATTAAAAAATTCCCAATCGAGAACACATTAACTAATCACCAAGACAGACACAAAATTGTTTTGAATGATATTTAAAAACATCATGTCTTGCGAAATACAGTTTCTCTACACACTACAAAAACATTAAGCTATTGAGTTAAACAGAGATTGCAGCAATTGCATGCGACATATGGCACATTCGTTCCATCAACTATAGTACCCAAAAAAAAAAGAAAAAGAAGTACAGAAGACAGACACAATACACTTTAACCAATCTCTTCAGAGTTAACAAAGGATTCCATATGCACAAACAAATTCTGGATGATATTGTCTAATATTGATAATCTTCAGAGTTAACAAAGGATTCCACATGCACAAACAAATTCTGGATGATATTGTCTAATATTGATAATCTTCATAGTTAACAAGCTAAATTCAGCAGTACTATTTGAAAGATTCAGCCTATCCATAACAGTTTTTGAATGGCTTCTAATCCTCCTACGTAACATTAATTCAAGGGCCTCTATCATGAACCAGTACAGATATTAATATTAATATGTTGAAAACTATGGCTCATTCTCCTGCATGTTGGCATAAACTACAAACAGCAGTACCATACTCAAGAACTTTTTCCATTACATCCATGTCCAAAATATCTGGTTTGAATCCAATTCTCAATTCACATTAAAATCAGTGGAAGGAACTAAATATAACTTTAGAATTTTCCTAACTCTAACATAAAGGAAACAACCAAAACATCAAGAAATAAATGAAATAGTATCATAGATGTCAATGTGAGCAAAGGATGAGCAAAGGATGAATATTATATAGTCTAGTCAATGAAGCAGTAAATAATCCATTAAAATATGGTATGTCATGATGGCTATTCAATTTCATAGTACTGCTAGGTTGCAATTATATTTTTTCTAATCGTAGGCTAAACCCATGATCTATTGCTCTGTTTCATTTTCTTACTATTATCTGGCATTATGGGGAAATGGTTCAAGTTTTGTTGATGCAAGAAGCAGTACTGATATCTATTAAAGTTTTCACTTTCTGAAAAAATTTAAAGCAAGGGTTTCTAATGGATTTGATAGAGCAGTTTTAAGTGAATCTATTTTTAAGCATCTTTATCAAATTTTAGTATCATTATTTTCCAATATTTCACTTGATGCTCAACATGATTGACCATAGCATACCAACATGGGATCAGTATTTCAATTAAGAGAGATATCATCCTCTATATTTTTTGGTCAAACAACAAGAAAGGCCCTAAATCCTTCTATACTCTGTGCTGCTATTTTGCCAATTAGGCTCACAGTTTTGGAATGAATTTGAGATCATGACAGATGAGACAGATTCCAACTCAATTTGTCTTTTGGTACAAAAGGTTATTTACTTTCTCAGCAGAACCATAAAGGAAAGAGGAAAGAAAAAGTAATTTACACTTTACACAAAGGTGAAAGGATAAAGCACTCTGGACAAAGATCCTTTTTTAAATTTGACAGCCATATATGCAAACACATACATGCATTACCTACCAAGTATGAAGGATAAATGGAAATGATCCTAAAATTAAGAAAAATGGAAGCAAGTTCATTGCATTTTATGCATAAGGACAAACCAAAACCAAGTAATATCTATTAATTCCAGCCATTCTTCATAAAATCCGATATCTATTAATTCCAGCTAAATACATAAATAAAAATATTATAACTGCAAGCTGGGAAAAAAATTGTGAACATATGGATCAACATACGATACATTTGCAAATCAATGATATTTGAAAAAAAAAAAAGACTCGTGAAACAGGAGTAATGATTTTCCTCTTGAAGAAAGGATTTATATAATTATCAGCAGGATGAGCGGGCCTAACTCATATCACTACCCGTTCCCAACTGCTAATTACAGGAAAAAAAACATAAACATAAACACCCAAACAACGGATGAGGAGGGAAAAAAAAACATAAACACCCAAATAAAAAACTAACAAATCACACCCAAAAACAAAAACCACACCAAAAAAACCCACTAAACAAACCGCACCAAAAAACACTAAACAAATCAAAAACTAACCTAGGAATGGATGACGGCGACGGCGACGAAGGGATGACGGCGACGAAGGGTTTCTGGGGTAATCGGATTCGTTGAGAGAGAGAGAGAGAGAGAGAGAGAGAGAGAGAATCAGATTTGGGGGGGCGTGGCGGGGGGAAGGGGATGTTATGTTATTAACCGTGGATTTAGGTTAAAATAAAAACCCGGGTACCGGGTTTTGAACCCGGGTACCGGGTTTTGAACCCGGGTACTGGGTTTTGAATTCGGTACCCGGCCCGGGAACACCCGGGTTTTAAAAACTGGTCACCGGACCGGGTTTTTTCCGGTCCGGAGACCGTAACCGGAACCCGGTTATCCGGGTTCCGGACCGGGCCGGAAAAAAAAAATCCGGCCCATTTTCCCAGCCCTAATTCCAATGAGATATGGATATTTGAAAATAAGTTCAAATAAGATATCCATTCCGAATATGCACCTTTAATAACCGAATCGTATTAGAGAATGTAACATATTAAAATTGGACACTAAGAGTCATTTCTATGAATTAGTCCTGTCATATTCGGTCACCTTAACCTTTATAAATAACCCACGAAGTATGTACCATTGATGATTCAGAATTGATTAGTTTCTACCACTAATTCAGAGACTGATCACCTCAACCTTTATAAAATTAACAATTAGTATGCAAGCCATTGAATGTCACTGGTAGAATAGGTCGTACTACATTTTCTATTGCATTCTGGGGGTTGCCATGTCTTTTGTCGAGCCAGACCAAACAAGCCCCACTTCATGTCTTCAGTCTGACTCGTCCCTAAAAACAACACCTGAAAAAATTCAAGAGCAAGTGATTATGGTCCATTGGTCCAGACCAGACCAGACCAACCTTGTGACATGGTGCTGCTCTGGGCTGGCCCGATCATGGGTCCGACCTCTAAAGTAAGCCCCCACATTCGGTTAATTATTAGAATACACACATTAAGGCCATACCTAAACAAACAAAGTGTTCTATTTTATATATTCGGAGTAGGGTGGACTGTCGATTTCTTGAAACTTCTACTGTCCTACTCATACCAATTCCAAATCACTTTCTTCTTATCATCCAATCAACTACTGTAGGTCTTCAAATCCAGATTAATATTTTTTGATTGAAAAAACGAAATTATATTCCAAAAAAATCTATAATTTTTAAGCGTGCACACAATGAACTATCAGGCACATCTCATAAGATTATTAGAAACTAAAGACATGCTGAATTCTTTTGTGGGAAGAGTAATGACGTTATTCTTCACCCAAACTTCTATCATTTCAATCATATTTACTGTTGTGGCTTATATGGTTTATCACTTAAATGGACAACTATAAAAAATGAGTCATATCGACGTATATATGATTAAAGAAGACAAAAAATATGAGATAAATAAAAATATTTTTCTTTATGAGAAATATCATCCATTCACAAAGGAGCTATAGTCACAAGAAATCTGTTAAGATCTGATCAGTTATTTCCTACAAAAATGATTATTATTATTTTTTTATCAAAATAAGTGTATTTTAGTCGCAAATAATCATTCTCATCGCATATAATCTATCACAAATGCTCATTTTTTCTTGTAGTGTCTTCTTCACTAGTTAATTAGATCCCAATGCAAATCACAAATTACATGCAAAGTCATTGTAATTTGCAAAACATACATTTTCTCTATGTCCTATATATCATTATTATTAGGGAAAGAACAACTAACTAATCGTGTGATATTTGGACTTACTATATGCTTTCCTAAGAAAAAGAAAGCTCAAATGTGATGTACAAGATACCATGCATAATGCACCAAACTCTGGTCATATAAATATATATACAAATGAAATATAGTTATCCATCTCCAGCTATATACTTGTCTTCCACGCCATGATTTTCTCTCATATGATGACCCCATCATCCGCATGACTAGTTATCATTATATACGTGAGGGCATCCCTTTGTACATAGTTTACTCCAACTTCATCTTTTATGTCGTCGGTCCACATGCCACATATTTATATTAGTTGGTTTTGAGATATATATGTTTTTTTTAAGAGAAGTGTTATACTTATAAAAAGATCTCACAAACTGATATGATTTAATATAATATATTAGATATATTTTATAATGAAGATTAATATTTTACATTAATCTAACATAGCACATCAATTCACGTCGATTTGTAAGTTTAGTTTTGTTATATTTGACAGAGCATTTCTCTTTTTTAAATATTATGATTATCACGGTATATATAAAAATAAATACCATAATTTCAACCTACATAAAAATATTTGGTCTGATCATTGTGTTCTAAGTTACATTAGAAAATGTATATAACCAAGATCCAGTACTCTAATTTGTTAATGCCAAATGGGGTTATCTTGTGGCGGCCGGCAGGGATCCAACAAATTCAACTTCAAGAGGCCGGCTTTGCTAGCTGTTCCTCCGATTAAGTAATAGGACGTAGGTGGACCTGGTCAATGCATCCATCATGTGCAGCTGCTGGAATCATAAATCAACTTTGCCATGCATTTGGATGATCTACGGGATCGTTAAATTTAAGAAAAAAAAAAATTCTATAAATTTACCTTCATATATTTTTTGTGTACTCTATTAATATGATTAGTTACATTATTTTTTTAAATATAAAATAATTATTTTGACTAATTAATTTAATAAAGTACATAAAAAATATAAAAACATAATTGTATATAGCAGAAGGTGCCCATGCACAAGGCAATTGAAAAAAAAAAGTAAGAGATTTGAAAAATTGAGTTATTGTGCAAATATTTTTGCAAAATTTATATAAATTATTTTTTATTTCACTCTTATTTTATTATATTGAATTGACATTATTTATGCATATTTAAACTTATTATTATTATATATAAAAAAAAGATCTCTCCTAAATGCTAAGATAAGAGCACAAATTTATAGAATGATTGAGCTCATTCAAATAAGATAAAAGAGTATAATTAATGATTGAAGGCAAAGGAGTCGAGGTCCCTCCTGTTCCCTTTTTCTGTCCCTTTTTTTCATATAAGAGGATGCTATTTTGATTACGCCTAATTGGTAGGAGGCCGCAGTCATCCGATATGATTCCGATTATTCCCCCCTACCATTTTTACCTAAGAAAAATAATAATAATTAAATAAGTGAAATCCTCCTTGTTTATTTTTTTTTTATTTTTTTTATTTATTTTTATTAAGAAGAGTCCGATATCTCAATTTTATTGATAACCCTCACTCATAACGGATGAATACCATGGTTACAACCATAATATATTAGGTTATAAATAATTATAAAATCGAAACCCAAGTATGAAAAACATTAATATAATCACTCTAAATATTACATAAAGAGTTGAACTATCGATATTAATGACAAATTAAGAAAAACCGACAAACATACTTGCATAAAAACAATTAATCTGGTTAAATTAGAGACAAAACATAAAAGAAAACAAGTCTGTACAAATCTGCTATATGTGTTGAATAACGTGTAATCCAGCTTGGTCCATTCCAAGAGCGCCTAAGATGTCTTTCAAAAGACTATGTTTATTAGCAAAAAAAATATCATTCCCATTAGATCCCAACTTGGGTAATTTCTTAGCTACATGATTCATTTTTTTGAAAATGTGGGAGATCCTCATCACCAACAAATTAGCCTTCAATTTAGCCTCATGTCAGTACGTGTGACTCTTCCAAGGGACTTAGTCATTCTAATCCCACCACTCACCACTAGTTTAGAGTCAGTTTTAATTTCTATATGCATAATATTCATATGTACACAGAAATTAAGACCATTCAAGCCACAAATGGATTGCACAAAAATATTTCCACAAATTGATATGGCTTGATGTGGCTCGTCAGATTATAAAGTTACTTTTATTGTAAAGTAGATCTAATGAATCAGATGAATCAATGTCAGTTTGTAAGATTATTTTTATGTAATTCTTTTGTAAATGTTGCAGTACTCCTTAGATAATCCTAAATGAAGAAAGACCATGCTACACCCGTCACTCGAGAAATTCTCTTGAGGAGGCCATTTGGCTTTTTTTTTTTTTTTAGTTTATATATATATATATATTTTATACCATTAAACATTTACAAAAATTTCACAATATCGTTAAAAAGTTCTTTCTTAATCATTAAGTGAAAAAAAAAAAAAAAAAACCTATCAAGACTCACTGTGGAAACAAAGTCTCGGTGGGTTAGTGTTTTCCTAGAAGAGATACTATTTGTAGAGGTTGATGGTATGAAAGGAGGGACAGTCAATTTTTGAAATGTGAAAAATTTAGATCTTAAAAATTTTCAATTTTGGCATATGTGAAATCTTTGATGGATGTTTCTTCTAATAAGCTCAGTTACCAATAAACTACTTCATATATGTAAAATAGGAGAATGCATTATTGAAGAAAGTTAAGAAAGAACGATCCATCATCCATGCGCACGTGACAACAGGTGGCTTAAACAGAACGTTGCCATGAACATTGAACATATATAAAGAAGCGTCGCCAGCCTGCACGCGGCACTCCCCATGACAAAGCAAATTCAACTTTGCTGAATCGCCGCAAAACTGAGAAGCCTGACTATACAAGCCGCTATACCAAAACACTGGTCTTCCCCGACTCTTCATGTCCCTTTATCTAGTCACCGAGTCTCTCAAATTCTGTAACAGCATCGGTGAGTTCTCGGTCATTTGCAGCTTTTAACAACAGAGGAAAAAGAAAATGAAACCTCAGTGCATATGTATATACACGTTCTATTTACATGCTATGTATATTTGGTTAGACAGGAACGAAGATAAGGACCGTCTTTGATTTGTCAGGTATTTTGAGTCTTCTTGGGATGGGTGGACGGTGGAGAATCAACCAGTTGAAGCTACGCATGGCGTTGTTCATGGTGGTGCTATCACTGTTTATTAGCAATCCCGGTCAATGTTCGTCTCTGAACAGCGAAGGTACATATACAAGCTCTGCATGATGTCCGTACAGTTCACTTCTCGAGCTGATACTTTCTTTTCAGATATGGAGTTTGATCGCTCTATGAAAAATAGTACCGCATTGAACGCAGGTTTGGCTTTGTTGAGGTTCCGGGACAGAGTGGTGAGAGACCCATTTGGGGCTTTATGGGATTGGAATGAGAATTACGGAGCGGTCGATCCTTGTGCTTGGTTCGGAGTGGAGTGCTCGGACGGGAAAGTGATGACCTTGTGAGTGGCATCGATATTATGCAGAGCATCTGTTCGTTCTTAGATATGTGTTTTTTGCTTTTCGATCTTAGTTTTTTCTTCTCATAAGGCAACAGATTTAAGCACTTCTAAAACTCCAACCAAACACAACTACCTTAAGTGTGTCGGATATGTTGAACAAACTATGCTTTTGATCCAAGTTTGACTTTCTATGCATGAGACCATATTCTAAGACTCTGGTGAGATTCATTTTTCGTACACTTGACCAAGAAATCGTGTTCTTATCTAGATAATGATTTCAAGTTCTTGTGTTCATACAAAATGCTAATTAGAATTGGGTTCATGGTACTAGAGGTGTGTATCAGTGTATGCAAGTTCTTGTGTTCATACAAAATGCTAATTAGAAAGGGGTTCATGGTACTAGAGATGTGTATCAGTGTATGCAATGGTAATGCTATAAATGCTTTTTCCATTTCAAATCGTTTCCAAGCACTCCTAATTCAAGCTTCATTCCTTCTTTCGGGAAGAGTCTGGAGATCCTGGTAGCTAGTATGTACCTAAATGGCCACACTGCTTCTGACCATTATGTGTACTAAATCTAACTTCTAAAAGAATATGTAAGGGAATTCGGTTAATTGTTCAAGTCAATGATCAATTCAATTACAGGGTTTTTCGATCAAGAACCAAATTTTGATCTGCAAGAGTAGTAACTTTCTTGGAAGATACAGAAATTGTTGCTCGACACTCAACTTATAAAACAGTTGAAGTGATACACAGCCAATTTTAAAGAGGCAAGAGGAAAAGTAGTTAAGCTGCATAAGCAAAACTCTTCTTACAGTAATCGAAAGTAATGCTGGTTCTGTTAGAATTCTTATTTCTGTTTTATGCTATTCCTTTTATCCCCGTGGTGGTGTTGATTCGTCCATCTCAATTGTAATCCATGGTTTCTCGAATTTGAAATTTCTATGCTTTAATTTTTAACCCTGCAGTCATAATCGTCCACTTGCAGGACTCTGAAGGATCTTTGTCTTGAAGGAACACTGGCACCTGAACTTGGGGAGCTGGCTTACATAAAATCTATGTAAGCATATATATTTTTTCCTGAAAAACTCTATTTTGCTTCTGGAATTATATTTCTCTATTATAAATTGATTACTTGTGCTTAACTTCTACAGAATTTTACGAAACAATTCTTTTACTGGGAATATTCCAAACGAGATTGGGAAATTGAAAGACCTGGAGGTTTTGGACTTGGGAAACAATAACTTTAGTGGACCATTTCCATCAGACCTCGGCAGTAATCCTTTCTTGACTACCCTGTAATATAATCCTTCCACATTTTTATTTTCACTGGTCATATATAGACGAGCTTCTACTAAGTCCATCCTATGGTTCTTACCTCAGTTTACTTGACAACAACAAGTTCCTTGGTACCATCTCTCCTGAACATTATGAGCTGAAGACACTTTCCGAATTTCAGGCAGATGATAATAAGCTCTTTGGTACTCTGAAGGCGTCCTGTAACAGTTTATCTTTTGTTTGGTAAGCAAGTTCTTGATGCTAATCTTCTCAGAACACTAATACTTTGTATCCGTGATATAACAAGTATAACTATCTCTATGAAAAGCAGAAACAAGCTTGAAAATACTTTACTGCATAGGCATTAGAAAAACGACGATCATGAAACTAAACTTGATAGACTTGCCTCGGTCCTTTAGCGGGTGGGAAAGAAATTTGAACTCATTTTTGCCACCTTGGCCACAATTCAGTTCATTCATCTTGAAGATGGGTACATATAACTGATTATACATATTAAACGGTGGTTATACTAAGAAGGGCTAGCAGTTGGTTAATACTAAAATATGTTGGAAAATAACATGATTAAAACACAGAGAGGGGAATGGTTGAATCTTATCATAAATGAGTAGATTTGAGGACATAATATTCACAAAACTTGTTATAGGTCTGGGAATTAAAATTACTAAAGAAAGCTTTAGCCTTACTGTTTTAACAGAAGATTAGGAGTTCTCTTTATTTAAGCTTATGGTGGATTACCATGCTTACATGATTATTGCGATGTCACTATTCTAATCAGAAGTTTAAAGCAACTTTTGATCTCTGGCACTGGAAAACTTTTACACTTGAATTGATTCCAATAATTTCCGTTAGAAATCCTATCATATTATTACCTATGACTCCATGCTGATAATTCTTTTGCAATGTTAGGAAGAAAGACAGGTTTGGCGATGAAACTCACCATAGGATGCTGCAGGTAGTGGATGATGTCTCAAATCCATCCAGTGGCAATGAAGACAACAAGAGGGCACTATCATCACCATTACCTTCTCCCTTTCCTTCGCCATCAGACTATTTGCCTCCGTCAGGATCACAGTCACCATTTTCACCTGTATTGGCACCATATAATTCGCTATTGCCTACATCGCCATCGCCAATTCCTCCATCAGCATCCTCATTAGAGTCTCCACTATCCTCCCCATCACAACCTCCTTTCAATATCTTCCTGACTCCATTAACATCACCTGTTGTTGCACCAACTCCTGCTTCAACAAGTACAGAAAATCCAACAGTAATGGTATCTGCACCAACAGTTTCCCATTGGGATCCCAATCGTTACCCTACTTCAAGTCCAAGCCAAGTGGTTAAACAGAATTCTAAAACAAAGCGTGATGTAGTTCTAATATGGATTGGAATTATCGGAGGTTGCTTATTTATTTTGATTTCAGCAATCGGGCTTGTTTTTTGCAGAAGCAATAAGGTTGTTACTGTGAAACCATGGGCGACAGGGTTAAGTGGGCAGTTGCAGAAGGCATTTGTAACAGGTCATTCTTCTCTCTCTTAACAACAAAGTCTCTGTGTTTGTAATCTGATCTAAGGCTCTCTATGCAATAGGACTGCTATAACACTGCATGACTGAATTGCTAGCAAACATACACTGTCCACTAGTTCTTCCTGGAAGACATCTGAGCCATGCATACAAACCAGTTAACTGATGACATCGGAACAACAGTATAAGGAAACATCCATTCCTTGTTTCCCACATTTAAGTGTCAACTAAAAGGTTATTATTACCCCTCTTGTGGTCAAACTTCCTATCTAACTCCTTGTAAGAGTAAAACAAGTTTCAAACCTCCATGCATGCATAACAGATGAACAATACTTCATCTTCTAATCCCTCAGATCTGGTACAATCATAAATTATGCTTTATTCCCAACCTAGAGGTTTATGTACTGATATTTGACAGTCTGAATTAAGGTGTGCCGAAGCTCAACCGACCAGAACTTGAAGCAGCTTGTGAAGATTTTAGCAATATAATTGGTTCTTTCTCAGATGGAACTGTTTATAAGGGAACTCTTTCAAGTGGAGTGGAAATAGCTGTAACATCTAGTGCAGTGACATCTCCTGGAAACTGGTCAAAAGCCTTGAAAGCCCAATTCAGAAAGAAGGTATAGAAGAATCCAATCTCATCAAACTTAGGGCATTCATTCTGATAGTTTCTGAGGGTCAATTCTGTTTATTTCTTCAGATAGAGACATTGTCAAAAGTGAACCACAAAAACTTCGTGAACCTCATTGGATTTTGTGAAGAAGAGAAGCCATTCACGAGAATGATGGTTTTCGAGTACGCTCCTAATGGTACACTATTTGAGCATTTACACAGTGAGTACCTAAACTATTCCCTGTATGTTTAACAGATAGCAAATAAATGATGAGATCAATTTGTACTTCACTTAGTATTTCACAATTCTCTAAAAGACCAGTTTCATGTCATTGCTTACATACAAATTGCATTAACGGTTCTCAAAACAAACAAAAAATCAGCACTTGAATATGCCTCTGTTGCTGCAGTTTACACTTATCATTATATTATTCCTGCAAGTTAGGAAAATGGCTTTGGCTGAGAGGAAAATGCTATATAGTATTTATCTTTTTTTTCCTATCTACGATAAATGAATCTGCATGGGCCAATTTATGGGTTTGAAAATGTTAAAATATTTTATGCCTTGCAGTAAAAGAAGCAGAGCACTTGGACTGGGGAATGAGACTCCGAATAGCTATGGGCATTGCATACTGTCTGGAATATATGCACCAGTTGACGCCACCTATAACCCACAAAAACCTACAATCCTCCTCCATATACCTGACTGAAGATTATGCAGCCAAAATATCAGATTTCAGTTTTTGGAATCATATAACTGCAGCCAAGAGTGAAACAGATGTTATGGACCTTTCAGAAATCCCATCAGTGGAACCAGAAAGCAATGTTTACAGCTTCGGTCTAATCTTGTTTGAAATGATGACAGGAAGGATTCCATACTCTTTGGACAATGGCTCTCTTGCAGATTGGGTATCAGACTATCTAAAAGGAGTGCAGCACTTGAGAGAAATGGTGGATCCAACTCTAGAATCTTTCCAGGTGGATGAGCTTGAGCAATTGTTTGAAGTGATAAAATATTGTCTCCAACCTGATCCAAAGCAAAGACGATCTATGAGTGAGATCACAACTAAAATGAAAGATATCACAGAAATGGGGCCTGATGGAGCAACACCAAAACTATCTCCTCTGTGGTGGGCAGAGCTGGAAATAATGTCTACAGACTAGAGTTGAGAGTTGAAGTTGACACTTGAGTAGATCTTGAAGTCTCCGTGTATCCTTGTGCTGTTAATTTTAGTTGGAGTGAATTGCAAGGTAGATGAGACGGGAAGATATTAGTACAGAAGTAAGAAGGTGGTGGCGCATGCTCCTGCTTGCCCTCTTGTTTTGTTCTGTTTTCAATGTTTTTCACTTTTTTGGATGTTCTAAGGTTGTACAACTTCACCATAAGAGATTATGCCATCAACCTCGACATCAATAAATGTGGCTTTTCAAGAATTATCCACTCTTAAGTTTATAGTAGGTCATCTCACTCAAGTCAGCGACTACTTATCTTTAACCTGTAACCACCTCACCGTTCTCCCACTAATCTTCACCATTTCCAGAAGCCTAAATGCTTGGCAGTTACATCTTGAAATTACATCAGGAACAAGACAAAATATTCCAGCGAGTATGTTGCCTAGGAAAAATCTCAAGGGAATATACTTTCTAAGGACTTTGTATCACCTAACCCAGCATAAACATGAAAAACAAGTCTTTTGGGTTAGATGTGGTCATTGAAGTAGAAGCAAAACCGCTCAGTTCACTTACTCGAGGGAAAGTTCCTATTTGATTTCTAGATGAAGGGAAAGTTCCCATTGCTAAATCTGGCTTGAAGGATTTAACCCTTGTTTGATCTTCCTACAGCTTTAGATTCATTTTGGTCATCTATCATATTATCCATATGTCTATTTTTCTCTCACTCTAAACCATATAGTTCGATCAATCATTTTTGAAAATCGTGGTACATTTTTGTAGAAAATAAAATATAATAAAAAAAGAGATAGAGAATAGAGAATGAGGGAGAGAGTCCCTATTTATAAGAATGAGAATAGAGAAAAAATAGAAATACAATAAATCAATAATACTAATTGATAGTGATTGATTTACACAATAAACTAAATATGATAGAAAATAAGTCATATTACTATACATAATTGTAGAGTGATGCTAGTACAGTCGTGGAATATGTAAAAGCTGTGCAGTCGCTTTGAAAAGAAATGAGATCTACCATTAAAAAATTAATTTCTTTTTTTGTAGATCTTATATTTATTTATTTTTAAAATGATTATACGGCACTTTTGTACTTACGACTGTAACTATCATTTCTCTTATTGGATACTGCATTTCTATATAGAGCCAAAATAAATATATTTTGGAACTCTGAATGTATTGATCGATGCCATCAACACTGAATGGGTGTTTACTCCAGACTGTTTATCTTAAGAATTTTTGTAATCAGGAATATTTGTTTGTTTCCCCCTTCTTTACTAAGCAGTTTCGATATATGATTACAACTTGCAAACTTATCCGAACAACGACCATTGACCAAACAGAACATAAACCAGTCAGGAGAGGAGGCAAACGTCAAGACAAGTGAGTCAAGTACGTAGAAAATTAAGGTGAGAAATCTGACCTTGCTGTGTTTTTCAAATATCAGTTATCGGACGGTGCAAAGCAGGCCAATTGTCATCAACTTGAGCAGATGGACAGAGGCTATCAGTATTAAAAACCACTAGATCTTTGCAAAGATAAGATGCTTGTCTATATACGGCTGTGGTTGGTGTGCTCGGGGCCGGAAGCATGTGTGATAAATGAGACTCTCGGGCTTGAAGCGTGTGTGGCATTCACTAATCATTTTATGCTCCAACTCATGAATAACCTTCTCTATCAATTTCATCAACCACAAATTGGGTTGTTGAATTTTTAGATAGTCATATAATTATTTTACAATTAATGATAATATTTCATAAAAGAATAAACTCACAGACTGCGGTTAGTTGTGGTATATCAGATCATATTTTTTTCAAAAAAAAAAAAAAATATATATATATCTAATGTATCGCATCTGACAACGTCAATTTATCAACTTTACTTTTATAAAATCTCTACATAATCTATTGAAAATAAAGATACCAGGCCAAAATATCAAGTCCAACTCGCCATTCCTGGCTTATAAATTGATTAGTGCTTTCTCCTTTACAACCTAGTCTTCTTTCATGTTCACATGACTCGCATCCTCCAGAAATATTTTCCACATACAGTAGTTGAACACAGCAATATCATGTTAGAATGTTGAACTTCCAGGATGAGTAGAAATAAGTTGATTGGAGTTCAGTGGCAAGATGGAGTCTCTGTATAATAGTCTTGACATAGAGAAAACAGAACTTACATCTTATGTAACCATAATATTCTTCCTCCATCAAGTTCATCACGGTTCACAATGATTTCCAAAATCTACACTGGCACTCTAAAGAAAAGGAAGCTCTTAAGTAAAAGAAGGAAAAAGAATACAATAATAATGGCTTACAACAGCTTCCTCCTTTTACTGTGTACGGCTCGACAGTGCATATAAATACATGAAAGATGTCCAAAATTTACAATGTTATTGTATTGTTGTAGTATTTATTGAACTCTACTTAATTACATTGTGCTAAAACTGTATCATTATGCTTACAACAATTACCATCTTGTTAGAAAACAAATTCAAATTGTATTGTATGACCACTTTTAACTAGCCGTCAAATACATAGTGCTAGTCGTCAAACGCATAGTAGCTTTTGTACTCCTATATATATCGCTGTAACCTTTAATGAAATTCATAAGTTTCATAACACGTTATCAGCACGAATTGCTTTATTTTTATTCATCTACCTCATCCTCTCTCTCATCTCTTCCTCTCATTCAATCCTCGAAGAACCAGCGAGCATGAATTACGATGAAGCCAGCAAATTGTTGGCAACTGACCCGTGACTGACCAGATAGACTTTGATTTTGTGAGCTACGAGATGAGGCAGACACGATGAACAAAGTCTGGAGAATTCCGCGTGTTCACTTGCAACAAACTTAAATATGCTACCGATGGCTTCCATCCCTCGAACAAGAGAGGAGAAGTCGGTGGGCCCGTGCTCATACTCGTTGGCTAAGAAGACCGGGAACGAGATCTGTACAATAGATCCAGCTCTCCTCCATCTGCCGATGAACGGGAAGATGCCAAACTGAAGCCGTTTCTCTTTATCTAGTTCCTGATCCGACGGCTACAACCGGAAGAGGTGATCAATCACGGCGTGTCACCGGAGGCAGTGAAGAAAATGTTAGACGTGACTATCGAGTTCTTTAGCCTGCCGGTGGAAGAGAAGTTGAAGCTCTATTCGGATGACCCTTCAAGAACAGTGAGACTTTCAACAAGTTTTAACGTGAAAAAAAAAAAATCCGAGGGACGTGTAGCCTTCTGAGTCAGTACCTGGAGGAGAAGAAATTCCTTGGTTCTTCAAGACGTAGTAGGAGCTCAACCTTCCTTCCAAGACCGCCTCCAAAACCTCCAAATCGGCATCTTCTGCCACCCGATCGAAACCACAAAGACAAAGAGCTGATGAAAAGTCCAGATGATCTCAAGAAGGTCTAACAAGAGCTCGCCAACGTTGTGGATTTGGATCGAGTTTCAGAGCAACAGAAAAAAAAAAGAATAATAAAATCACAAAAGAATAAAAAAAAAAAAAAAGAGAGGCAGCTTTCTTGACTTTTCTATGCCGCCCTCGTGAAGGAAGTTTTTTTTCTCAAAACATAGCTGCTACTTTTGACAAAAGGATTGGTCGCATACCAAGATAGAAAATGACAGACCAACTAACAAAAAGATAAGTTTGATTTATATAATATATATATATATATCTTCAGATTTATTTTAATTTAATTTTTTAGACATTATTTAGCATCTCCACTTTTTCTACTCATGTACGTAAGTTTTAACTCATTTAGTTTTAATAATTTGACTTTTGACAAGTATAAGTGTAGCAGTGATTTGGTGAATTCAGTGATAGTAAGAGTGCAAGCTGTCATCAAGAATTTCGGTATCGACAATTGTATTATAACTCTATGGTGGAGATTAATCTCAATGATGAAAAGGTGGAAAGCACGAGATTCTTTGATTGAGAAGTTAGTGGCCTTCTACTTCAAGTAAGTTTTTCAATATATTATTTGCAATCTTTAAAGTGAGTATTAAAGATTATATTATTATTACTTGATTAAATTCTATGTTTATTTACATAGTTTATATACAAGTTTATTTATTTTTTTATATATACTTGTTATGAATTATTGATGATAAGATCTATCTTGGAATAGAAATTGAGCATCCCTGAAGGATCGTTTAAATCAATAATTTTATTGAGTATCTCATAATAAAGGATCTATTGATTCTGTGAGATAATTTAAGTGAGCAATATGTGTACCAAAAGGCTCATTATGATTTATGCACCTGAAGTTGCATAATTGAAAGTGTGTTGAGAAAAACCACTAAAGAATATATGTTTAAAATGAACGCCTCGAATGTGCTCCTGAAGTAGCAATATCGAGTGTAAAAGTTCATAATATATTCTAAATTTATATCTGATTTTGTAGTGGCTAAGCAAAATAATGAGATTTTGATAAGAAATCATGAGCCACGTCCTACTAGTTTCACATCATTCCCTGAAGTGAATGAAATTGGATTTATATCATTCCCAGAAGAGAATGACGAATTGTTTTCAAAGAATCCAAAAGATTGGACGTGGTGATGAATATATTTATAGTACTTCAATGATTTCGAGCCAGAAGCTCCTATTAAAAATATTATCAGTTTTCTCTTTGAGATGATATTATGTTGATGAATCAAAAGTGATATGATTCAAAATATTTGTATCTTTTCATGATTATCTTGATCATCCAAAATCAATTATGATAAGTCGAATGATTTTCATATGGACGTCCATAAAAGAACCAGAAGATTCTTTTACTATAAAGCTTTACCACCAGAAGTGGAAAGAAAGTTTTACCACCAGAAGTGGAAAGAAAAATTTGCTAGAAGCAAATAAGATGAAATAATTCGACGTTATCATGATTATCATAGGTGAACTGGAAGTTCATATGATAATTAATGTATGGATGCAATAAGATAAAAGGTCTCATATTCTAGCTGCTAAAATCCCAGTGAGGATTGAAGTCCCTGCAGGGCAATTAAGAAATTTAGCAGTCTAATGAACATAAGACATGTATGAAAGCATGTGAGACCTATTGATACAAATGATAAAGCATCTCGGAAAGAGAAAAGCATAAAGAAAAGAATTTGGTGCTCCTGAAGAGGCCATACCCACAAAACAAGCAATAAAGTCCATCTAAAATTCTCTCATAATGAAAACTCCTGAAGAGTATAATACTCCTGAAGAGTACCTCCTGAAGAGGTTTTCATGAAATGTCTTCCCTTGAAGAGGGACAGGTACCTGAAAATAATGAGATCTCGATATTACATTTCATGAGTAAATGAGAAATTATGGAGAGAAATAAAACCGTTATCGACAACGTATTTTCATATAAGATGACATTTGATATTACTAGAAGTAATAAAGAAAGTGAGCTCAGAACCGTCGAAGAATACCGACGTAAAATATTGGCCAAAATAGAAATAAACAATTCCTGCAGAATTGTTATCATGTGATGCATATGGACTTGAAATCCAAACACCTATGAGGTGATGCTTGTTGAATATCAGTGGGTATTTGTATAAAGGAAATGAAAATGTGATATATAAATCACGAATATATTTCCTGCAGAAATAATATTGATATATTTCTGAAGTTAAAAAGATCATATTGAGATTTGTATTAACTTGATAGTTACCAAGAATTTGGGTATGCAAGAAGCATATAGTCCTGAAGTACATATTCTATCAAGTCTTAAAATCCTTATATGATCTAATGCAAGCTAAACGTATGTGGAACATACTATTTTCATATATTTTCAGTATTTATATTATATTTTATTGCAGTTTATATAGATAATTTAAATGTCATTGAGGCTCCAGAAGAGCTCATGAAAACTGCAGAAAGCAGGAATTGATTATGAGGCTCCAGAAGAGCTCATAAAAACTGTAGAAATCAGGGATTGATTATGAGGAAAAATAATCTCCTGTTATGGATGCAATCACATTCAGATTTTTGACTAATTTGGTAGTTACAAAAATATTGGATATGCAGTTAATGGATGTGGTCACTGCATATTGATATGGGTCATTAGACCAATGCATATATATGAAAATCCCTGAAGGATATAGAATGCCTGAAGCTTCTAATCTGAATACATCCAGAAATATATATGAAAATCCCTGAAGGATATAAAATGCTTGAAGCTTGTTATCTGGTTACATCCAGAAAACAATCCGGACGCATGTGGTATAAACGCATTAGCGAATATTTATTGAAAGAAGGATTTGAAAAATAATCCAATATGCCAATGTGTTTTTATTAAGAGATTCCGGATTTGTTATTATTGCAATTGATGATTTAAATCTTCTTGAAACTCCTGAAGAGATCAGAAGAATTTGAAATATAAAACCCTTTCGGTTTCAAGGGGGAGATAAATGTGCATGAGAAATAAAATGGAGCACACAGAATAGCTACCAGAAGATAGATACACAAATATGAATATTTGTGAAATTTTATTATCTTGAAGCAAAAATTACAGAAATTTGAGGCATTTCGCCTCATTCTTTAAACGCTCTTGTTCTTCAAGAATCTGCATGGCATCTCTGTCTAAAGGAGTAGGCAATCTAAAAGAAGACTTAAGCAGAGATTTTAATCTCCTATTCTCTTGCTTTATTGTTTCTATCTTCATATTAGACTCCTGAAGAAGTCGCTGAAGGATAGAAATTTTCTCATGGAGTTTGTCCAAATTATAAGGTTTGGATTGTAGTCGCTGAGAAAATGCATAAATAGTTGAAGAGTAATGGGCACCGAGATTTACAAGCTCATAGATAGCTTCAACATCTGACTTATTAGTCAGATTGGTACCTGTGGTAGAAGCAGGAACAGCTGATGAGCTAGGTGCATAATACCTTATATATTGGCCATGAGAAGATTGCTGAGCCATTGCAGAATAAGAATGCAGAATAAAATTGCAGAAAGAGATTGCAGAGTAAGAATGCAGTATGATTACAGAAAAGTGAAGAAGATGAGATGCGAATGAAGATGAGCTGAATATCTCTTTTATAGAGAAAAACTAAGCACCTCTATTGCTTCATGGCATCCCTCGTGAAACATCTCTCCACAAGAGACGAGGCGTAGCATCATAGCCCTGCGGCGCCTGATAGCAGATGTAGCATTATAGCCTTTCGGCGCCTGACAGGTACATAAGAACTGTAAAATCCCGCGATGCTTGTCTGGCCTAAAAAGATGGCCACCGTTTTTGAATATAGAGGATTGCGGCTTAATTTTGATAACTCATCTAGTAATTATGTTATTTACAAGAACTCCAGAAGAGTACAACTCCAGAAGAACACAACTCCAGAAGAGTAGTGAATTCAATGATCTTGGATCAATATGGTGAATTTCACTATAAAGTCCTGAGTACTCCAATGGTTGCTCGATAATTTGATGAGCAGAAAAATCCATTTCGTCCTGAAGACGATGGAGAAATTCTAGGTCCTGAAGTACCTTATCTCCAGTTCAATTGAAGCCCTGAATATGTGATTATTTGGATCAAGTCCACAATTAGATGGATATACAGATGCGAGTTATCTATCAGATCCACACAAGAAGATCATTGCAATTCATGAGAAGAAAGTTGAAATTGATGTCAAGAAGATACGATCAAGAAATAATCTGGCAGATTTATTCACTAAAGCATTACCAACTGCAACATTGGAATGCGGAGAATTGAAGATATATTATTATGTACTTTTCAGGGGGAGTAAAGTCTTGAAGACTTGTGCTGATTGTACTCTTTTTCCTTCGCTAAGGTTTTATCCCACTGGGTTTTCCTTTGCAAGGTTTTAATGAGGCAATCCTAAAGCACTTGGCGATATACAGAATATTGTACTCTTTTTCCTTCGTCATTGGTTTTTTCCCACTGGGTTTTTCCATGACAAGGTTTTAACGAGGCATATTCTTTATATGTGGTCATCCAAAGGGGGAGTGTTAGAAAACAAATTCAAATTGTATTGTATGACCACTTTTAACTAGCCGTCAAATGCATAGTGCTAGTCGTCAAACGCATAGTAGCTTTTGTACTCCTATATATATCGCTGTAACCTTTAATGAAATTCATAAGTTTCATAACACATCTATCCAGTATTTGTTCCCAAGAACAAGACAACTTTATTCCCAATAGCCTCCATCAAACGGCCCTTCCAACACTTTTGTGCAGCTCAAAGCAATCCAAACTATACAAAATCAACATGTGAAAAGCACCTAGAAATTGGTGCTTGTATTAACATGTAAAATCCCAGCGAGAAGTGCTTGTGCTATAAAAATCTAGACTAGAAAACTATGTTTTGGAACAGATTGGCATTGACGAATCTCACGCATTTGAATAGAAGTTTTCAAAGCATTTTCATGACCCAGAGCCTGTGTTTCTTTATATACAGATAAACAATAGAAGGTCCAATCAAACTTGCATCAGAGAGGCGCTTGCAAAGCTTGAGGTAAGTGTCTACATTTCCAGAACGATGGATTCCTTTTCTTACTCCCTGCAGTACAGCTACCCTGTCCAAGTACTCTGGATGAAAGCCCAGATCAAGCATTTTAATCAGTGTTTCTGCAGCATCATTGAAATGCCCTCCTTTAATGTAACCCCTCAATAACCATGATAGGCTTTTCTTCTTGCGCAAAGAACTTTTAACCTCAATTCTAGTAAGCAACCGTGAAATAGCATTGGCCTCCTTCTTGGAAGCACAGATGGCTAGAACAATATCATAGAGGTCTCCGTCAGCCTCTTTACCCACAAGCTTCATTTCCCACAACTGCCTTTCGGCCTCCAGTCCCCGACCAGCACAAATATACATAGCAAGGAGCCTCTCATGTACCGCCCCAGAAAGTGAAGAGCTTCCCTCTTCAATCACCCAACTAGACAGTCGTACTCCATCAGCTAAAAGATCAGACTTATACTTTTCAACAAGCCCAACATTTTCTACATCAAGATCAGCGATCAACCCATCCCTAGCAAAACCTTTCAACTTACGTAAAGCTTTCCCAAGTTCATTCAGCTCTTTAACCACTGCTGTCATTGCAATGAGGTAGCTGTAGACCTCTGGCTTCAACCCAGATTCTCTAAGATGAATAACCAACTTGACTGCATCCCTATAGTTACCCTCAACCTGATAGGATGCATCTCATGTTGTTATCCGTAAAATTTAATTTAAGACTAAGAAAATAAGTACGCAGGAAACAAAAGGTTACAAAATTAAAAATTCACCATGGATTAGGCAGAAGATGGTAAAAAATCCGCAAATCTCACAAATAAAGTTGATTAACAATGACTAGATGAAACATAGTTCACTACATGGGTTCGATCCATTTGCAGAAAGTGGTAGGCATCCGACACATTATACAGTATATAGCAATTAGTATTATATTCGGAAGACTAGCAAAATCTCTGTTTTTTTGTCCGAATTATGAAGACTTACAGATTTCAACGCATCTTAGCATCAGAATAGTAATATTTGACAGAAACCCAACAGAAAACGAGTAAAAATAAAAGCTATTGATGATTGAGCTTCGACAATCAAATTTGTCCACCAAACATGGAAGCAAACAATAAGCTTTCTACCAAATTAAACTACAACACGATTAGAAACTAAAACTACAAGCAAGGATGAATGGAATTTAAAGCCAACATGATATCAAAAGCAGCAAAGACAAAAATTCATAGATGAAACAGGAATATGCTAAATTCCTCAACACTCACCATCATCTTCCAAGCAAGATACCCAGTTGGGCCTCCTTTATGCCCCTCCCCACCATCCTCCTCCGCAGCACCACCAATCCCACGCCTCAACACCTCCTTCACAAAAAAAACCACCTTCTCCCTCTCCTTCTCACCCATCTCCCAATACAAAGATATCACCTTCTCCACCATGCTAAATTCGGGCTTCAACCCAACACAGTCCATGTCCACGAGCAAATCCACCACGCCCCCAACATCATGTTCCTCCTCGATCAACTTCTTCACCCAACCGCACATTAAGCCAACCATGAGTTCCATGGTCTCCTTGTCCACCCTATTCTCCTTCTTCAGCCACTCGAACACCTCGAGCGCGCACCACGAGTCCCTCCCCTCCTGCGAGAAGTACACCAGCACCAGCTGTAACTCCCTCGCCGACAGCCGCTCGTTCATCTCCTCCAGCACATCTGACGGCTCCCTCGCCATCCTTTCCAGCTCCTCAATTGCCTCGAAAAACCCTTCTCCCATTTCGTCCTCGTCGTCGCTCGTCACGAACTGGTCCAGCTCAACCGACCTGAACGATCCGAGTTCTCGGATTCTGCTCGGTTTCGCGACCACGAAGCTAGGGTTTCGGTGGTAATTGCCGATTCTAGTGGAAATTCTTGAACTCCGACAAACCAGAGGAACAAAGAACCGGCAGTGCCGAAGCGAAAATGACGAACAAAATGAAAAACTGGATTCGGTCGACGAAGCAAAAGTGAACGCAGAGGCCATTTCTTTTCGCTCAAATTTCGAAAGAATCAAAGTATTTACCCCGTGTTTGGTTGCCGCCAACGTTTCGAAGGAAAAGAGCGAAAATCAAAATGGTAAAGCTCAGATCAATCGAAGTCAAAACGTTGTGTTTTTAGCCATGATTTCGAGGTAAGTTCTTGCTTTCTCGGGGTTCCCCGATGGTCAAAACCGCACCCAACAGAAAAACAAAGACAAAAAGTTCACTTTCTTTTCTCTTCAAGTAAATTCCTCTGCAGCAAAACAGAGCAGTTAGGTCTCCGCTCGACACAGAAATAAAACTCGAAGAAAGGGCCCATTGGAGGAGGACAGATTAAGAAAACAGAAAACGGGACGAGTATAGTAGAGCGAAATCGGTAGGGATATGGGAAACAAGACAAGATTGAGGGTGTTCGGGACTACCCAATGGTTGTATGGCTCATGAGTGGAGCTTGTCAGCCATGGCTGTCGATTGCCACCGCTGCAAGACCAAAGCCGTCCTTGTGAGGACTTTGAGAGGAAACGTGTTCGCAAGGGGACCTCACTTCACAGCGACTCCAAACTCCAAAGTCTAATGCGTATGTCAGTTTACCGAAATGTCCTTGTGACCGGTGGTTCTTTGTAAGGCGGAGCCAAAAATCTGACAACCCGAATTCAAAAATCAGAGGCAGAGTCATTTTTATCTATTCTTTTGTATATTTTAGTGATTTGATTAGTTGTATATTAAAAAAATTAATCCAATCAATTATATCAATAAAATACGTAAAAAGTACACAAAAATAACTGTATATAGTATTACTCGTCCGAATTTGAATCCGCCGGCTCCATTATGATTCTAACAAATGTAGCCCGAGTGTGATTTATTTTTAATTTTCCAGTCGGAATCAAAATTAGAGGCATTGTTGGACAACTTCGACTCTAATATGATCTGACTTTATGCCCTGACTCGATTCCATCATTCCGACTTTTTCGGAATCCAAGTTTGACTATGAATCTGATTCTGATATGTACATATGTTATAAAAACATATATTTATCTATATATTTATCCTATATACTAGTATAGTTATATAGTTAATTATATAACTAAAACTTATATAGTTAAATTTAATAATATAATAGTGTGAGCTAGTTATTATAAAATAATATAATTAGACTAAGAATAGTTTAGTATATGTAAACATTACAGTATTACTATCATACATAATCAAATATAGAAATAAGTTAGACATTAGTATTTAAATAAGTATAGTATAATAAGTTAATAAAATATATACTAATTTATTAAGTATAATAACATGTAATTAGATACTAGAAAGTTTAGTATATAATTAAGTTACAAATGGATTAGACATTAGTATAATAACAAGTCATACTAATATATAATAACATGAAATTAGACATTATAGTACAAGTCTTGTATAGAAATGAATTAGACATTAGTATAGAAATAACGTACTAATAAGTTTAGTATAATTAGTCAATAACACATAATACTAATTTATTAAAATATAATAACATGTAATTAAATACTAAAAATAATATATAATACTATAGTATGATAACATGTAATTAGACACTATAGTATTAGTATAGTATAAAAATAAGTTAGATATTAGTATAGAAATAAATTAGCAGTGAATGATTTAGTTTTAGTTTTTAATTTTTTTGTAAAAATTGAAATTTGAAAGCCCATAATTTTTTTTAAATGAATAAATATGAAAGTAAAAAATAGCGTAAAGCTGAAAGCCCAAATCTGACTCCATTCCGACTTGAGTTTGAGTCGGATCGGAGTCTACACAACTTAGAGTCGGAGTTAGAATTCAAATTTAAACTCTAACTAAGTCGGTGCTCACCCCGTAGTTCTTTGTCTCTTTTTGCTGTAATTGACTAAGTGGTTCTTTATTTTACTTTTTAATTTCATGTTTTATTTTATATTTTTTAGAAATTCTCTATTCATTTGTTGAATGGATGGAATGTCAATGCTCTCAAGTTTCATGGTGTCATTTTTTATTCTTAGTTGTTAATCTTCTCATTTAAACCTTTTATATTGTTATATTTCTTAAATAAGCAACCCTATTGGAATGGTGATTTATGTGTGCCTGCTGCCTGGCATAACCCACGGGCCATAAGGAGAATTGGTTGAAAGGACTCAGGATGAAGGGCTCGGGCAAACTTGCTGCCAGGAAACTTAGCTAGTAGTCTACCCCTATCTCCTATCTCGGTGCATTAATGGGACTAGGATTCTGTCTCTCGAAGAATCAGACGCATTAAATGAGTCCGAGAGTGGCCTCTCACAAGGTCGAACCCTGGTACTTGGCCTGAGTGGCTGCATTAAATGCCATGTCCTGTCGTCTCAGCAAGGAGAATGAGAACCATGATGGCAGTTTTATGAGGAATGGGGCACGAATAAAAGCAGGTCCATGACATGAAGGAAAAATAGTTTCTTCGATGAGTAAGACTCATCCTCTTGTTTTAAAAATTTAAGCTCCCACAATAACTAATTTGGGCACCAAAGGCTACCTCGTCCCAACCAACCTTTCCTTCCTCCTTTTGCAGGTGTTAGATAGTGATTATAGTGACGGCTACAAAACACGCCTTAACACCTATCTTTTATGAATATTGCTTGGGCCATCGAGGATTCTCACCGATTTGTTTCTTTTTACTTAATGGTTAATGAATTGTTTTTTTAATGAGTTTGTGTTTTTTTTTTAATGTTTAAAGGATTTAAAAAATTTTGAAAAAAAAGTAGAAATTTTTTTTTACCTTCTCGGTGAGGATCCTCGATAGTTGTAGCAGGATCCATCTTTCACCTCACTTGATTCTGATTGATGTGATATGTTTTAACTACTTACAATAAGTCAAGATTTGTTTTTTTAGAAGAGAGAATAGTCCCTCAATTTTATTAAACCTACTCATTTATGACATAGGAATAGTATATTACAAACAAATCTAGGATAACAAAAGTCTCTAACCAAGGTTTCAAAAATTCCTATACCTTTACAATATTTCAATGTAACTATTCAAAAAAATGAAGACTATATAATAAGAAAACTAAAACAGAAGTTTCCATCTAAAGTTTGGCAAACTAGGTTTATCAGTTACAAAGATTTGATAAAGTTGTTTAGGCATATGTAAAGTAAAAGAAAAAGACAGAGTAATAATTATTGCTCCAAGGTTAACTAAAATATCTATCCTTTCATTGCTTTCTCTATATATGCTAAAGATCAAAATCCATAAATTTGTCGAAATCAAGTATATCTTCCCAAAGGTCCACATACCTACAAGGAAGGCTTTTCTTATTTTTATACTAGTTAACTACCTGCAAAGCATCTCATCTAATTCAACAATGATATTATAAAAACGAAGCTGGTAACATAAACATATGCAAGCTATAACTGTAGAAAGTTATGCAAAAACACTTATACCAATCCCCAAGTAATGGAAAAGCCATGCATGAAATGACCATAATGATCACAAAGGATCCAACCACAACTAGCAAATTCGATGTTGCCCTTTGAGGCTCCATTAATGTTGAGTTTTATTCTATGAATAAGAGGATTTAACCAAAGACCAATATGAGCTTTTGTGTTTTAGTCTCATGGTTCATGATTAATACAAAATTGTGCTTCTCTCTCTAAAAATATATGATTCTTTTTGTTGATTTAAGCATCTAACTATCTAAGCATTAGAGAGTCCCTCGATGAACAACCTCTTACTGTCTTTGTTAGGAATGACAAGAAAAAAATTAAAACAAAAATGAAATCAATCACACATGAACACAAGATTTATGTGATTTGGTAACGTACTTATGTCTATGGAGCTACAGATGATTTTGTTCTCTTAAAATTCGAATACACAATGCAACAATACACATGAGTGGTTGTATGAAAAGTACAATATATATGTGGTGAAGCCCTAATTAGGGTTAGCAGATAATTCCTAATTAAGGGTAGGGTCTAGGGATGACTCTTCCATTAGGCGACTTAGGAAATTGCCTAAGGCTCCTAGTGGAAGAAGGTCACCCAAAAAAACATATAATTAGAATATTTTAAAGAAAAAAATATTCAGTTAAAAAAAATTAATTAATTTAATGAAAGAACATCAAAAGTGTTAAATATATATTATGTCATTGTTAGTTTTAAAAGTATTTCACATAATAATTATTTCACTTAGTCTCATTCTAAGAATAAACTTCTCTTTTATCATTATTAATTAATATATAATATAAAAATTATAAATAGTAAAATTCAATGTTCGAGTGTTCATAAATTTTTTTTGTATAATCATTCGAAGAGGCAAGGGCCACTTTTTTTTTTCCCCAAATGTGTAGGTTATTTAAAGAACTTTATTGACAGTAATAATTATAATTGGTTCTAGTGCTCGTTTGAATACTAATAATATCTCAGAATATCTATAAAAAGTAGTGAAATAGTTTGAGTTAAGATGTTTTATTGAATTTCAGAAAAGAAGAGAGAAAAAGTTGAATTTAAGAATATCTGAATATAAATGAGAACAGTTGTGTTCCCAAACAGGTCCTAAGAGTCTAAAGCATGTCTTGTAAAATTAGATTTGATAAAATCCTCTCTAAATCGAAAACTTCTAATAAAGATTAAGTTGCCTATTAGTTAAAAAATTAGGTGGTATAAAATCTTAATAAGTAATTTTACTTTGCAAAACGACTGTATAAACAGATACGATATTAATAAATGAAACTTGAGTTTATTGTTCTTATGCTGGGATTCCTATCATTAGTACCTTTTTGTGAATTTTTTTTTGATAATTAGAACACTTCATTCAAACTCAGAAACATCTTACACAGCAGCATGATCAAACTAAATGGCATGATCAGCAAAATCAGGGACGTTTCCCCACCACATTTGAACATCCAAAACATTCCATGCATATCTAGCTAAAGTATGAGCTACTCCATCACTCTCTCTGTTCAAATGTTCAAAGATAACTTCTGGGAAAAGACTCAATCAACTCTTAACTTCCATAATTAAGTTGCCATTAGCTGATAGAGACTCATGTGCAACTTATAGTTCTTGTACAATAAGCAAACAATCAGACTCAATAATTAGTTTAGGAATACCCAAGGGAATGCACATCTGTAGCTCCCTAAATATTGCAAGTAACTTAATTGTAATCGGATCATTCACTTCATTTTCTGAAACAGTAGCTGCCATCACCACCTTTCCATTGCTATCCTGTAAAATCATCAAAATCCTAGCCTTTCTCAACTCTGAAAAAACAGCCCCATCAACATTAAGTTTCAAAAAACCATTAGGAGGGGATTTCCACCTACAAATATTCTTCACAACTTCACCATTTAAGAACTTTAAATATGAAAAGGATTTATACAAAAAAATGGCCATATTAGCTGCTGCACAAGGAGTGATTCTCATTTTCCATTTTCATCTTATTCCTTCTATACTACATGCCCCAACACAGCACAAACATTAGAGTAAAATCTGCATCACTTCCATCAGCCATCACACATCTTACATTTTCAATAAAGTATTTATCTGGTTTAAACAGTAACCCTATTGGAACAAATCTCAGCCAGTTAAGGACAAGAAAACAGTGCATGATTAATATCTTCTTCCATCTCTTCACAAAAATAGTAGCCTTCTTCTACTGCAATATTCCTCTGCTTCAGATTTTGGAGTGTAGGCAATGTATTCCTACAAGCTCTCCATGCAAAGGTTTTAATCTTCCATGACACTTTCATCTTTCAAATCTTTTTCCATAGTTGCTTATCTCGTAGCCAGCTTGAGCTCTCAGCCATATCTCTTAAACTCAAAGATTGAATCAGTTTATATGCACTTTTCAAAGTAAAACAACCACTTGACTCCTTTGTCCAGATCCATTTGTCTCTGTAAGGCGTGAAAGACAGTCTAATCTTTAAGATTTCCTTAGCTACTATTGGATTAAAGAGAGCTCTAACATTTTCAATCTTCCATGTTCTTGTTTCCCGATATATAAGGCTATCAACAGTTGCATTCTCCTAAGAAGCAGGTAACACATTCTTACTACTCAGCCTTATGCTCTTGTGACCTGGAACCCAATAATCCTTCCATATAGAGATAGAAGCTCCAGACCCTACCATCCATTGACAGCTTGCAGACAACCATTTTTTTGCTTCAAAAATCCCCCTCCATACATACAATGGATGTAATCCCAACTTTGCTTGAAAAAAGGTTCCATTAGGGAAATATTTGGCTTTATAGATCATTTGTAACAAAAACCTCTCATTTTGTAAAATTCTTTATCCTTACTTAGCCAATAAAGCCATATTAAAAGAGTGTAAACTTTTAAACCCCATCCCACCTCTGAATTTAGAATCACATAATTTCCTCCAACTTAACCAATGCATTTTTTGCTCATTACCCCTCTGCCCGGCCCACCAGAATCGAGACATCATCCCTTCCTACTCTTTACATAAGCTCAAAGGTAGCTTGAAACACGACATAACATATGTGGGAATAGATAAAGCTACCGCCTTGATAAGAGCTTCTCTCTCTCCCTGTGATAATAGTTTCTCTTTCAAGTTTTGTAATTTGGTCTAGACTCTTCGTTTAATATCAGCAAAAGCTATTGATTTTCACCTCCCAACAAGGTTAGGTAACCCAAGGTACTTATCATATTATTGGAAAGTCCTAACACCCTATAAATTCAACAGCTTCATTTGTTTACTAGCATCAACATTTTTAGAAAATACCACAACAATTTTTTCTTAATTAACTTTTTGGCTTGATGCCTCCTTATACCTCTCTAGAACCCCTTGAATATGTCTCGTAGTCCAAATATCAGCTCTACAAATAATAATGCTATTATCCGCAAACAATAAGTGACTCACCATAGGAGCCTCTCGGTGCAACCTAATTCCGCTCACTAACTGTTTATTCTTTGCATCTTTTAACAAGCACTAAGACCCTCAATACACAAAAACAATAGGTAAGGGGATGAAGGGTGCCCTTGCCTAATCTCCCAGTAGGTATAATAGGTCCATGAGGCTCTCCATTAATTAATACTGAGAAAGAAATAGGTGTCACACATTGCATAACTAGCTGCACAAAACCTCGAGTAAACCCTAGTTTGTGCATTATTTTTTCTAAAAAACTCCACTCTACACGGTCATAAGCCTTACTCATATCTAATTTAAGAGACATATAACCTTTTTGACCATACCTTTTGTGCCTTAAATAATTGACTAGCTCATAGGCCACTAGCACATTATCTGTTATTAGCCTACCACCAACAAATGCACACTGAGATTCTGATATAATATCAGGTAGAAAAACTTTGAGCCTATTCACAATGACCTTATTATCTCTTAGAGCAGCTTCCTTCCAAGCCTTTGATAAAATTCCTCTTTCTTATACCAGTTGCTTGAACATGAAATAATCGTGTGTTTTGATCTCCTTCTTGAAGCCACTAGACTCGCGATCTTTGCCTTTACATAACTTCCTCTCTCTCAAGCCATAATTGCACCTCCTGCCTAGCCTTAGACACACCTATAACATCAAGTTGCCAGGAATCTCTATCCTGGATCTGCTACAAATTTTTTTCTAGCAGCAGCTAGGTTTTTGTTCACATTCACAAAGGAGTGTTTGTTCCACTCAATCAGTTGTTCCCCGTATCCTCTAAGCAAACTCAGTACACCCTCCATGCTACCCCTATCCTCACCATTGCTCCAAACACGATCTATAATTTGAGAACATTTCTTTTCACCCACTCACAGAGCCTCAAAACAAAACTGTTTATCTCTCCTCCTCCTAACTTCCATCTCTTCAGTTTCAAACCACACAGGTAAGTGGTCTGAATGAGCAGCAACACCATGTTTAACCACAAACTAAGGGAACAAAGTATACAATTGATTGTTTCCCAAAAATCTATCCAATCTCTCAGAGATGGATCGAGTACCCTTTTTGCCATTGCACCATGTAAATTTTGGTCCCTTAAATCCCAAATCTCTTAGAGAACAATCTAAAAGAACATTCTTAAAAGCTTCCATTTGGATTTCAGAACGTGGTCTGCCCCCTCTCTTTTCATTCAAATGCAAAATTTCATTAAAATCACCCCCTACAAGCCAAGGACATTCCACACCATATTAATATGTCTAACTAAATTCCAAGTCAAATATCTATTGGCAACCTTAGGATTACCATAAATACATGTGAATTTCCATTCTGGCTGATCCCCTTCCTTTATCAAAACGTCAATATGATTCTTAAAAAACGACTAAACTCTAACACACAGATCACCTTTCCATAATAAAGCCAATCTACCACTTCTACCCACACAATCAACAGTTAAACAATGACTAAAATGCAATTTGTACTTACAAATTTCCATAGAATGCTCCTTTGTTTAGTCTCCTAAAGAAAGACCAAACTGTGATCTTCTTTCGTGATCAAGTCACGTAAGGCTCGAATTCCCTATGAAATTGAGGTTACATCATGGATTAAAAAATAAAAATACTTTAGACACAAATGGATTATATAAAAACACTACAACAAAAAACATTTTTTGGGACGAAAATTTTCGTCCCAAAATATATAGATTTCGTTCCAAAAGATTTTTTGGGATGAAATTTTTTCGTCCCAAGTTCGTCCCAACATCACTGTCCCAGAAGATATATTGGGACGAAAATCACAATTTCGTCCCAAAATATATCTTTTGGAACGATTTTGAAATTGACCGTTCGATACCGTTCGAACGGTGACATTTTTTGTCACGGTTAAAATTCGTTCCAGAATGACATTCGAATGCTTCTCAGTTACCGTTTGAACGTCAATGCATCTTTTGAACGGTTATCAAGATACGTTCGAACGATCATTAGAATTACGTTCGAACGTTAAAGGAAAAGATCGAATGGTAGAAGAGATCGAACGGTGGTGATCAATGTTCGAACGCTATGGTAATGACCTGCGTTTAAACGTTTGTTTGAGCATCTGGTATCGTTCGAACGGTTTGGTCATTAATGTTTGAACGGTACATTATCGTTTGAACGGTATACCCATTACGTTCGAACGTGACACGGTCGTTCGAACGGATATTAATTTTATTAATACCAATAATTATAAAAAAAAACTAAATAGACATCCATAATATTTGAAAAACATAAATTAGCAACTGTTTAATTATTTACAATAGTTTTATAATAAGTGCGAACAAATAAATAACCATGAAACTAGCATTGTTCATACATAATTAGATAATATCATAAGCTAGACATAAAAAATCATCAGTTGGTTGGAGGCCTGTACTGTTGCATAAGCTGTTGCATTTGGAGTTGCATATCTCTCCTGAACTGTGCTTGTTCTTCTTCATGTTGTTTGAGGCGCATCTCCATGTCTCCTTGTCTCCTTTTCCGAATCAGAAGGTTGCACATCTTGAAAAGGATGTTGGCGTGCTTCTTTACTATTCTCAAACTTATTATAATGCTCATGACACCTCGCCTTATACTTGCGGAATGCATTACTCATAAGCTCTTCCACAATTTTACGCTCCTCTCTCCGACCAAAATTTAATTCAAAATCATCCTTATAGAAAAAAATTTAGACAAAGATATTATCATTTATAATATTCTAACTGTAAAGTAAAATAAAAAAATTTACCAATTAAATTTTGTGTTTTAAGCATTACCAAACAACGCTTCTTGATAAGGTCCTTAACATCTTGGGGGACTTTCTTCCATGAACTTGTTGCCAAAGGTGCATAAGATATGCATAAAATAAACAATACCAATATTTAACATGTATCAAACAAACACTTACAAGATATGCTAATTAAGTAATTATATTATTAAATAATTAGATAGTTGTTTTATTATCTTTCAAAATATCTAGTTAATATTTATAACTATTTGTATTGTAATTAACATTCTAGTTAATAATTATAACTATTTGTATTTTAATTAACATTCTAGTTAATTATTATAACCATTTGTATTTTAATTAACATTCTAGTTAATAATTATAACTATTTGCTGAATTATTTAACATTCTAGTTAAGTATTAGTAAATCTAGATTATTTGTATTTTATTTAAAATTCATTTTATTAATTCAAAGATTAAGTATTTTTGTGTTATTAAAACAAAACTATTTCTATTAACCTATAGTTGAATAATTCAACTATTTAATATTTATGTATTATTAAATCTTAGATGATTTGTAATTTAATTCATTTTCATTTGATTACTTTAATCTTTTAAGTATTTAAGTATTATTAATCTGTAGATTATAAATAATTAATGTTTAATTCAATTCTTGCATTTAAAGTGTAATTATTTTAACACTGACCAACATAACGTTCAAACGGTGATAGACACCGTTCGATCTAATGACATACGTTCGAACGGCACACGAATACCGTTCGAACGGATTAATTCCAGATTTACAGTCGTCTTCAACCTCCGAAATTTTCAACATTTACAGTCTAAATTACATCAAAAGACAGCAAAGTATATGACGAACTCATTATAGCAAACGAAAACACTTATATAAAAAGTAAAATGAGAATATATTTAAGGAGAATACCTGATTTGGAGAGATAAACCGGAAAATCCACCCGTACCCAATGCCCAAAACTTAAATACTCTTCACCAAACGGTAAAAACAACCTCTTAATCCGAAAATATAAGAGATTGATAGAAGTTAGTAATATTTGAGGGCTGGATTGAAGAATAATGGCGTTGGTTGGAAGAAAATGAGGGTGGGAGCGAACGGAAGTCGACTGGAACGAGCACGACATTGTGAGCTTCTGTCGTGTAAATGTAGAACATTTACGTTCGAACGGTTATTTAATGAACGTTCGAACGTCAAATAGTTTAGCGGGAAAATTTTCCCCCTCTAATTTAACGTTCGAACGTGAAAATGTACGTTCGAACGTTTACCTAAACGTTTGAACGGTTACTTTAAACCGTTCGAACGTCAAATTAAAATGTAACTATTTGTATTTTTTTTCACTATACCTTTAAATTCTCTAAACTATAAATATACTATAGTTTAGAGATATAGTAATATAACTATATAATATATAATCAAACATATATTATATAGTTTAGTAACATATATATATAGTATAAAATATCATATATATTACATATAGTATAATTGTCATTCTACATAAGTTAACCTATATATGTACTTATATATGGTATCATAGCATAGGGTTATATGTATCACATGCATATATAGTGTATAAATATTAGATTCCTATAATATAATAATAAGATATCTACTATTATATATAGTGTCATCTATACTACTAGCAATTAGAGTGTATTATAATGATACAAAAGCTAAAATTGAGCATATATAGTGTAATTTATAGTGCTAGAATAAAGAGTGTCATCTAATTAGTCTATAATTGCAATATAATATGAAAAATATAGACAACAAGTCATGTAATACATATACTATTAAATATATATGTATTAGTTAATATCACATATATATATATGTTATATAACACTATGAACATAGTGTCATGTATATAGTAGTCTAGTATATATTATACTATATAATATAACTCATACTATATACTATACCATATTCAATAGTATAATATATTTTAATTAAATATAATTTTATATATACTATATATATAAAAAATGATAAATATAATATATAGTATTTAATAATATATAAGTGCATTAAATATATTGCATTTAATGTTAAAATATATTATAATTGAATTAGTTATAATATTTAATGTTGTAATACCGAATATTGGATTTAAATAAAATTTATTATATTTAATTGAATTAATTAGGGAGGTAAACGTTTTTCAGTTAATACTTTCGAACGGTATTAATTTACCGTTCGAACGGTAAGTTAATACGGTTCAAATAACGTTTGAACGGTGAATATGCATCATTCGAATGTTTATTTTACTGTTTGAACGTATTAACTTACCGTTCGAACGGTAAGTTCACGGTAAAGAACGGTAAACCGCTTCAAATAACGTTTGAACGGTGAATATGCATCATTCGAACGTTTATTTTACCGTTCGAACGGTTTCTCACTTTACCTCCAAAATAATTTTACCAATCGCGCCAATATTAGGTTCAAAAGGTAAAAATTATACGTTCGAATGGTTAATCATTAACGTTCGAATGGTTAACTTATTTGGGATAAAAAAAATTCGTCCCTAAAAATAGCGTTCGAACGCGTTCGAACGGTCGGACACCTCCGTCGTTTTTTTGGAACGAAATTTGAATTTCGTTCCAAAATGTCACTTTTTGAGACGATTTCCAATTCGTCCCAAAGCAAAATCGTCCCAAAAAATGATTTTTGTTGTAGTGAAATAAATCTACAAATTGATGTGACTTGATATGATACGTTAGACTGTAAAGTTACTTTTATTATAAAATTGATCTAACTGATTCCATGAAGTCATATCAATTTGTGGGTTTACTTTGTGTAATTTCTTTCATGTGTTTGTAGCAATTTTCTTAAAAAAAATACATGCCATGAGAATTAATAATTCCAAATCATTACACTATAGCTTAATAAGACTGAGCATGAATTTTAAAGCTCATTCCACTCCACGTCTATGGATATATATATATATATATATATTTATATAATATGACCTTTCAAACCATGTAGCATGATTTCTTTTATTCATTTTAACAGCCATATATAATTCGATAACGTGTGGTAAAATTTCAAAAAAAAAAAAAAAAGAATTTAAAACTAAGCTGGGTACTCTGTCTTCGTGGGCCTAATAAATGTAAAGATCTTGGCAATGAACCTCTCTTGGTACATGTCTAATTGAATCTAATACATTTAACTGATAATAATTGCAGTCGTAAGTATGTTATAAATACCATACAGTTATTTTAAAAAAAAATGAATAAATATAAAACTCACATGAAAAAAAAATTAATTTTTTAATAATAATAGACCTCACTTTTTTTCAAAATGATTACACGATATTTATGCAATCGCTTGCATACTCCACAATTGTACTAGCAATATTATTTTTAAACAAAAGCCCATTCCGCGCGTACGTACAAAGAGAAAATTATGATGACATCCATGCATGGTACCAGAATGCAAGCTTATATACCATGCATGCATGCTATGGTCTCGATCGACCGATACATGACATGCATGCATGCATCAAGTTTGATGTATGTAGCATGTTGAGCACAGAGATAGAGGAGGTGGTGGGGAAGATGATGTTAGGTCGGGAAAGAAGACAAACATACTCATTCTGAAGTGATGGGCTCGATCCGCATTAATAGGGATAGATAGTATTCCATCTGCACTAAAAGAAAAATAACATATTTTGTGTTATTGTGGGGACTGCAGTGAATTATAAACAAATGGTAGGGATTTTGAGGAGTTGACCCTAATTCAGTACGTACTAGCAAATTGGTTTTTTGAGCTTTTCGAGTCTCAATGAGCATATGAAAACAAACAAGCTTCAAGTTTAAATATTGGTCACATGCTGCACTCTGCAACTTTCGATGGCTACGGAATGCCTAATTAATTCCCTCAATTCCTTGTGAATATTAATAATATCTACTTATTTTTGTGAAGTTGGAGTTATTTATTAATGTCATTCTTGTAGCTACATACTACTAGTACTGTATAAATTGCTTTGTAACGAGGATGAAGGTGTGACGATCGAGTCCCCAACGCTAAAAACAAATAGTACTACTACTAATTAATAAATAATTCACGCATCGACTGATGTGACATATATTAAGTCATTTATA
Organism: Carya cathayensis; assembly: GCA_011037825.1. NCBI lineage: Eukaryota > Viridiplantae > Streptophyta > Magnoliopsida > Fagales > Juglandaceae > Carya > Carya cathayensis. The sequence continues at coordinate 3,004,745 of QGSO01000171.1, forward strand.
TGTAAACTCACTATAAGAAAAATGACAATTTGTTATAGATTATATGTTACGAAGAATGATTATTTGAGATTAAAACAGATTCATTTTGATAAAAAATAATCATTTTCTTAGGATGTGTCACAAGAATTAATGTGACTAGACATGATAAAATTGGAAATTGATGAAAGAAAATCTCTTCTCTTTGTAAATATGTAATATATATTAACCACTAATAACAACTCATGTTTGGCTGAAGGATGAACCATATTTAGAAAGGTATCTTTTGGTAAAGATGGGCTGTTTTCCCTGCTATTTTAGTTCCTTTCATGCTCATTATTAATTATATAGGCAGCTTAATTATCAAGTATTGTTGAAAACAATATCAGAATAAAACTATATTCTTTATTAGTGGGATTCACTTTTTTACAAATAACTTGTATAAAACTTATCTATTTGAGACTTGTATCTAATATTACCATTTTCTAAATACTATACAAAGAATCCAACACTACTCATCATATATTTGACCATGTATTTTAGAGTTTAATTTCCTCTCTCAGTAGTTCTTATCAATAATCATTATATAAACTATATTTCTGCTATATATATATTCTATTCTCTAATCTCAGCTTGCTTGACTCATGTTTTTCAATGCCCTCTCAACAAGTCAAAATTACATTTAATTCGTTAAAAATGGAATAAGGAACATACACTATTTTGAATGCTAGCTCTTCTATCCGATTAATTACATATATGTAGAATAATTGCATATATGTACGTGTGAAGGCTAGCGCCTAGCTTGCTTAAGTATCTTGAAGATTTTTATGATCACGAAGTCAGGTTAATAATTTGCAGGCAAAACTCAAAAACACCCATGCAGGCCGGCTAGCTAATTAATTAACTTCGGTGCAACAGATCAGAATCATGATCATCCTCATGTATGCATGATAAATGGCAGCTAGCGAGCGAAGATAAGGCCAATAGGTTAGGAAAGATCAGCACTGAATCCAAAAATAAATGTCAGAATCACTATAGATACATATATATATATAAAGACTGGCCTGGCAAAAGATCAGGGAATCTTCGAGAAGTGAAAATACAAGTTTTGTTGTTATTAGGTGTGGTCATCCATGGTGATGAGCAAAAGAAAATCCCCCCCGATCACCGACAACGGGAATAATCTGATCAGCACGGTTCTCTCAACAATGCCTAGCTTTCCCCCAGTAACGTTTATAAGCTGGTTCATTTTTTAAATTAATTTACTATAAAAAAATAAATTTTTATAATTAATTTATTACAACGAAAAAATTATTTATAATTAATTTTTATAAATAATTTTAATTTTTAATTTTATAATTAATTATAAATAATTTTTTCGTTACAATAAATCCAACACAAAAACTTATTTTCCTGAATGGGGGTTTTCTGTTTTCATCCACTCTCCAGCTTTATAATGCGTGGCCTGATCTACACGTACGTACGTACGTACATGAAGTCCTTCCCACATACAATGAAAGTAATTCTTTCTGATCATCATCATGTGGATGACTAATTATTACATGAGTCAAAGCATGTATGGCATAATGAGTAATATTTAACCAAAAAAAAAAAAAAAAGAAGTTGAAGAAAAGGGAATGTGATACCTACGCGCCACGTTGGAGTTTGGGTCTAATTCAAGGTTCCATGCATGTTAATTTCCAGTTCTCGAGCTTGTTTCTAATCTTTCACCGTACACCAGATAAAAACTGGTCGAGCTTCTTACATTACAGTACTTTTCCCATCTGATCATTCATACATGATATGATGTTTATCCTACGTGGATACATAGAAAATCTAAGTCTGTGTGCAGAAAACACTGTACGCTAAGACCAAGATCATCCATTAGGGTTTTTTTTATTTGTACAAATCCTTGAGGAGGGAACCAACTGCCGGCTCGGGAAGATTTGCTCTCCAAATGGAAATTATGTAACCCTTTTTGCTATCTCTGGACAAAGGAAGAAATCAGATCAGTGGAGGAAATTAGTCCTCGCCACGAAAAAACTGGCCCTCATGCTTGAATTTTCTTTGTCAGAGGCGATCAGTTCGAATTGATCAGAGACGCACTTTTCAATTTAAAGATTTTCCATAGCTGGGAAAGAAAGAATTAATCAAGATGGAAAGTGGGTGTATCGGTGGTTTGAAGGTGAAATCTTCTTCAGACAGGAGTGATCAGGACAAGGGATCAGCAGGAGATGATGAAAGTAAGGCAAAAAACAGTGCAAGCTCGAGCAACAGCCTGGTTGAGGAGACTGAGAAGAGCGGTAGCTGTATTGGGGTGAGACCATATGCTCGATCCAAGGTGCCTAGGCTAAGATGGACTCCTGATCTTCATCGTTGTTTTGTCCAGGCCGTTGAGAGAGTTGGGGGTCAAGAGAGTAAGATCAATCGATCATCAAATTTTCTCATGAATTTTAATTACATCTACTGCCTTTTTTTCTTCCTTCTCAAGAATGAATTTTCCCCCTTCTGATATATAGGAGCAACTCCGAAACTGGTTTTGCAAGTAATGAACATCAAGGGACTAAGCATCGCTCATGTCAAGAGTCATTTACAGGTAAAACATGAGTTTGCTGTATGACTCGTATACTTTTGCAAAGAAATCAATTGGATATATATGCAGTGTGTGAGATTCGTTTCATTGATTGTAAATTTCATTTTTTCCCGTTTGGTCATGTTTTGGTGCAGATGTATCGGAGCAAGAAGGTTGATGATCAGGGTCAATGTACGTACGTAAATCAATTAATATAGCTAGGCAAATAGTTATTGATCTAGACTGTAGAAATTAAGGTTTATTTGAGAACTCATGCTTCTAATATATGAAATTCCAACGTTTTATGTTAATGAATTTGTAGTTATAATCAGTAGAGGACATCTTACGAGAAGTGCAGATCACTTTTGGCAACAGTTCATGCTTCGAAGTATCGACCAAAGGGTTAGCCCCAAATACAGGTAACTGTACTACTCTATCATGATTGTAGCTTTACTTTATATTTGTTTAATCTGATTTTCAAAATCTTTGATCTTTCTTCTCCCTCAAGATATGGTGAGCTTTACTGGACAGGTCAAGGGAGCTGCATATCCAGGTCTTATTTCACTGATGACATGAACTTAACAAGAGGTATCGGCCGTCATGGATCAATAGCTGAAAGGATATCTGGAGGTATCGATTTAAAGATAAGGAATAACAACATTGCCTTCGAGGAAGAAAGTAGTAATAGACTAGTGGAGTTCCAAAAAGAATTTCAATGGCTGTTCAATCACACTTCCACTAAAACCCAGAAAAGCTCAACCCCCTGCATAGAGAAAAAACCTAATGTTAGAGTGTCAAACCCGCAGTGGATTTCAGCGAATATTATTGGAGAAGAGCGAAACACAGGGAAAAGAAAAGGTTTCCTCGATGACAATCATGATTTGAGTCTGTCACTGGGCATAAGGCCGTCAAGACAAGCGGAAGCGTCTAAGAGAAGTACATGTTGGGTGGACGAAGAAGTGGATGGCAGTTCATCTCTTTCCTGTTCCTCTTCTTCGAAGATCAAGAGAAACGATTCCATAGATCTGAATATGCCATCAAAGCTTAGAAGGTTGACAGAATATAATAATCAAGTTGCGAAAAGAAGTACAGCTCCGAAATTGGCGAGTACCCTTGATCTGACTCTATGAATCAGAGAATTCTAGTGAGATCCTGTTGGTACTTGTACAAGAGGAGCATGCTAAGATTGTTACTATCATCGAAATTTGAGTCAGGGTTAATGCTTCTAATCTTGTATCTTATCCGTTTCATTTTCCAATGCAGTTTGTGAGTTATCAATTTCAGCTCATCTTTCAGTTCTTTCAATACGTTTCGTCAGAAATGCCTTATGATCATGAATTTACACCCTCTTTCTCTCTCTCTGATCTCTCTCTCTCTCTCTCTCTCAAACATTTAATTGCAGCTGACTTAGGAATTTTCTTTGATCACCCCCATTTCTTCAGGACTAGAACCAAAACCTTCATGCTTTGAAGCCGTCCTTGAAAAATAGACAGCTTCAAAGATCATGGATATATATATCTCAAGAACCAAGATAGCGGCCTTTGAGTGTTTTCTTTTTTCACTTTTTTTGTTTAGTCCGGAAGGTGATTTCAGGCGAATTAAGTCCCTTTTCCAGCCTCAATGTCGATGTCTTGTATGCACAGAGGTATATATGCCGGAGGCTTTGATCGATCCAATATAGCTTTTAGTTTTAATATATTTTCACTTGTCCAAAAAAGAAAAAGAAAAAAAAGTTCTTTGATCCTGATCGACTCATTTATTAAGCTCACCTCATGCACGCTTTTATTCCAGCTTGGTCAGATAATCCCTTTCTCGCAAGGTATTACTCGTCTGCCACAAAGAGGCCTAAAAACTCCTACAATTATCTAAGTAAACTTCAAGATACATCTAAACCTCTGTTGTAAGAGATAAGTTATGGTTAAATTAAATTAGATCAGTCTATTAGAATCATAAAATTAACTTCTCAGTTCTCCATGATCTCCCAAGTAATATTATGTGTGAATATTAATCTTCCCATATTCATACCATCTTCTCATACTAAATTCGATCGGAGTGGTACAATTCATTAATGTTCTAAATTATTAACACTCCCGTACGTCTGACCATTCTGATATAGGTGGCATGACTCCATATCCAACCCACACTTCCAATATTAGAGATTAGCTGATCTAATACTACTTTCTTTATAAAATTTTAGGAAAAACTCATCCCATACGGGCATATATTTGATCGAGATACTGATCAAAGCAATCGTTATAAATCGGAAGAACTTCTCCTTCCCAAATAATGGAGTAATATCCCAATCATGACCATCTTAATTCTCGTACTGCAACTACAAGCTGGCCGTGTCAACAGTATTTCTAGTCTGCAGGTTGCAAGTTCCAACTATTGTCTCTGAGATTAGAGCAATAATATTAGTGTATAAAAAAACATTGTAAAGGAATTAAAATTTAGCCTGGCCGGGATGGTCTGTCTCAAAGCTTGTCCAAAATCACGTAACACATATACAGGACGTACGGGACCATTCTCCGCCAAAGCTAATTAGAAGTCGTTTTTTTTTCCACCTTTTATGATCAAAGCATGGGCCTCATCCCCCACCCTCAAATCATTGTCTTCAATGTCCTTCAATCTACCAAACATAAAATAGATATATATATATATATATATATATATATATAAAATGTGTGTTTGTATGTGTCATGTGAATGAATGTCAAATTGTATACCAAGAGCCATGAGTACGTACCGATCGAGACGGTCTTAGATCTGTCGTCTCAGCTCGATCGGCGCGCTAGGACATTATAATGACTAGCGCGCATGGGCGTGAGAGAGAAACATCCAAACCTACAGTCCAACATCGCATCTCTGACTTTAAGATATAGCTTCAACTCTTGTCCGCGAACGCTAGCTTTTGGTTTGCTAAGGTGTGTGCAATGTGTATATCAATACACAAATTCTATCACCATGGGGCATTAACTAGATCATGATGATTATGATCATGAGCTCACTGCAGAAGAAAAACAGGTTCATTATTAATAAATTAAACATATATATATATAATATATATACACACACATACACCTCAGTCACGAGTAAATTAAAGGACCATGCTACATACATAGAGAAATCTCTGCCAATAAGTGCAAATTTATTTTTTATTTTTTTTCACCATTTTTTAAAAGTATTTAAATATTTTTTAAAAATAAAAAAAATACATATTTATTTAAAAACACTTAATCATTAAATAAAAAAAATTTAAAAAAAAAATTCGGTAGAAATTGTCTGTGGAAATAGTATTTCCCTAAATTAAAAGCTGTAAGAAAATATTGTCCTAATGAGTAATTCTAAATACAACCGTGAAGTGTATCAATATTGTGTAATCGCTTTGAAAAAGAGTGGGATCCAGTATTATTAAAAAAATAATTTTTTTTTTCACGTGGGTCCCATATTTTATTTATTTTTTTAAAAATGATTATGTGGCGGTTGTACAATTCACAGTTACAAATATTTTTTCTCTTATTTTAATAATTATACACATATATAAGATCATATGCATATATGGGGGCAATTGCATCCAGTTGAATCTTGAATTAAATGGATTGGGGTACGTACGTCCATGTGAAATATTTTAACAGCATTCCACTAGTACTGGTATAAGCTGAAGAAAGCTGATCTATTTAAAGTTTTTAACTGGTCACGTTGCTTTTAAAATAAAAGGTTATATAGATATATGTATGTATATAAATATGTGGGATCATGCATTGATCTCTTTAAATTATTAGAAAACTTTGGAGTATAGATAATATATACGATCTCGATTCTATTATGTCCATACTCCATTCTATTACGATCTCGATACTATATTATTAAAATTAAATAGTGCTTACATAAATAATATATACTTAATAATGTATAATGTGATATCATAAAATATAAATCACGCCATTAATATTGTTTATAGGGTCAGTGTATTAGAGTTAATTAAGTCATGGATTACTCTCCCTAGTATGCATATGGTAAATATCGCATGCAGTACTAATGTATACAGTGTCACAATCGATTGAGAACAACATACAATTTTAGGTCGCTTCCCAAAAATCTTGCAAATAAACACAGTCCAACAGGCATATATACAAAATCCATAGAACAACATACAATCATAAGGTTACAGCAAACAGACAATTAAACTGAAAAGAAACATGAAGATCCAATTAAGAGCTGGTACATACACCGACCATTTCCAAGGTTCATATATGCATGCGAATTATAATATATATATCAATTGCGAGCTTCCTGATCTGGGTTCAAATTGTAGTAGCCCAGCATCGCCTCTATGCCACCAAGGGTTGAGTTAATGTTCACTTTCTGCTGCATCCCAGATTGATTTAAGCTTGGGCTTACCATCATCTCGCCCAGAGGAAGTTCCCAATTACCTGGCATCCATGTCTGTCCAGCTTGCTGTGGTTGTTGATCATCTTCCTGCTGTATTAAATTCATTCGGCTTAGCCTATTCACTTGTGTTGTGTTTTCTCCGCTACTCTGGGCTGCAAGTAACAAAGAGTCCATTTATTGACTTATAAGCCCTCTTTATAAACAATATGCATGAATTATATAGGGTTTTAGCGAAAGAAAACAAATTGTAACGAAAAACAAAGTGATTCTTGAAAAGTTAAGGTCGAAGCAATGCGAGAAAGAAGTAATTTTCCCACTTTTTAGAAGCCCAAATGACCTCATGATTCTAAGGAGTTTGTTAAGAAAGACAACCACAATCGAGAATTTTCCAGAATTTCATTGGCTAAACAATGATAAATATGAAAACAATAAAGAAAAGAGAAAGGGAAAATGTATGTTTAGGCTGAAAAATGTAAGATCAAGAAGTGAAGAAAATGGAATGTTGTGAGTTGCTATATAGGCTTGATGAGGATGATAATTTCAAGGTCAATAGTTAAAAGGATGATAATCCAAAGGTCAATGGTTGTGGAGCTTCAAGTAAGAAAGAGTTGTTGCTTTTCAGAATGGAGACCTATTAGAATCTTATATAGAGCAATAACTTCTCCTTCTTAAGCAGTGTAAAACCTACAAAACCTAGGTGAAAAACTTATCCAAACATCCATTGATGTTTGATTAAGCATTACAATCTTCTACTCCCGGATTCCCTTCCCACCTCTACCTACGGAAAATTGAAAAATTTAAAGATGTCATACAAGTATTCACCATAAATGCCATTGAAATTCTTGTTGAGAAGGGGGAGTGTCTATAATGATTGTAGTTTGTATTTGTTGTAGATATGGTTTGATTGGTGTGGTAATGCATGAAAGAGACTAATGAAAGGAGACAAATTTTATTATATCTTGAGAAATAATAGTTGCAGTCGTAAATGTGCAAGTGTTACGCAATCACTTTGAAAAAAGTGAATAAATACGATACTCACATAAAAAATTAATTTTTTAATAGTAAACTTCACTCTTTTTTAAAGTGACTACACGACGTTTGTGCACTCCACAACTGTATGTAGCATTACTCTTATATCTTTATGGAAGAGAAACAACAATTGGCTAAAGGGATGGGCACCATCGTGGAAGATCACGAGAGGTGAGTGAATGAAATCCAAAAAATTGAAGCCCACATGATGGTAAAGGATCAATACCAGATGTTAGCTAATGACTTTGACCCCATGAAAGACTTTTTACAATAACAAAATTGTAGAGAAAAGAGGAAGAAGAAAAATAAAACAAATCGTTGCAAAAAGACCATTTTCTTGTAGTGAGAAAGGGTTTTGGGTGGTTTATTCACACAAGCCTACATCCACCACTGGGGTTACCCTAAGCATTGCATTTTGTTATCTTATTTCTTAAATGTACATACATCACAAACAAAATGTTTTTACATTACAAATGAGTCATAATAATTGAAACTCGAGGTAGGTCGTAACGATAATGCAAATATGGTAGGCAGAGATAATGTCAAAATCGAATCGATCCTAACATGTAGGAGAGAATAATTTGATTATAATTGTCTGGAACATAGGAGATAATTCATAACAAATCATAAGATTTGATCACCCCAGTCTCTTTATTTTGTATGACGTTACGTATATGAGATTAAGACAGAGAATAACTAAATACTTCTACGATTTAAGATCCCTCAAGGTTTTTCCAAATTTTAGAGTTTCATATAAAAGAAAAAGATACATCAAGTGGACCTTACAATATTTATTAAGGATATAATGTTACCCTAAAAGACTACGCATAACTCTTTTCCATACTTCTACATATTACTCTTTTCTTTTATCCTATTTTTGAGCACTTAGATTGACCCAAAGGAAATCAGTCACAATGTTTGGGCTGAAGATAAGATGTCAACCCTTGGCCACCATGTCAACTAATAGTAACTTATAATATCCTCTCTCTCTCTCTCTCTCTCTCTCTCTCTCTCTCTCTCTCTCTCTCTCTCTCTCTCTCTCTCGCGAAGTATTACATAATATTTTTATAATAAAAAAAAACTATTATGTAGGATGGAATTATTAAGTCTTCCTTTCATGAATTTCAATAAGAAATGACAATTCTGATGTAGATGATGATCTGTACAATAGAGAAATTATATTATTTGTTTATAGGATTGATTTGCAGATTTATGTTCCTTGATTTTCAAACGCAAGAATGGAAAGAAAACTTACTCTAACCATATATGTATATGCATGGTTATGGATTCTAGAAATCAAGCAAACATAGAAACATAAGTAAAGGCCGGATCTAGTAGTGAATTTGCTGCTATATATCTAGGTTAATTATTTAAAGTACTGATTTTACCTTGGGTTGAGTTCGCATAAACCATTTCTCCCATCCGACGTTGATTTAAGTTTGGATTCACCATCTGCTCTATCCCAGCTGTTTCCCAATTAAGGAAGCTTGTCTGCGCGGCCTGGATTTGCTGTTGTTTTTGGTTGAAATGGAGTTGCCTCAACCTATTCACTTCTGCTTTGTTCTCTTCAATTTCGGCTACCAAAAGAGAAACTCCCATTAAAGATGCAAGTAAAGGAAGGCACGCAGACATATATATACACTCACGGAGATTGAGGACGAGTACCCGTACGCACCATCTCTAAGAATCTTATTGGTATTGAATTGGAGCATTTGTTGGTTCAAGCTTCTTTGCTCCATTTGCAGCAAACGTTGCTGGTTTTTATAAAGTGCAACTTGAGGAGATAAGACCGCAATTTGAGCCTGCATATAATATATCTCTCATCGTTAAATCAATTCATTTAAGAAAAAATGCATATTGAAATATTGAAGAGCCACCCGTTTCTAATGAAGATCGTACTGATGAGCTTCATGGTTACCTCTAAAGCTTTCACCTTCCTTTCCATATCAGTAACGTACTGAAGCTTCTTCATTCGAGATTTCTGTGCAGAAACACGGTTTGATATAACCCTGCAAAAAAAAAAAAAAAAACATGTCCTAGAATATCAGGAAGAAAATATTGTATGTACATATATATATAATGGATGCAATTAAGATCATCATAACCCGCACGTAAAGAGAAAGAAGGCAGTATTAATCATGCATGAAAGGATCGAAAATGGCTCAGTACCGTTTCATCTTTTTGGGGTCCATAATTGGATTTAGGTTTTTACCCCATCTGACCCGCACAGTGCCATTCAGAGTCTCAATTTTGGGAGGGTCACTTACACCAGCAACAGGTTTTACAGCAGTAGAGCCATCCGATGAAGGAGATGGGTTCTGGGTTTTTTTGTTACGGTCATCATCTCCTTTAGATAAAAGAGGGGAGCTGGCAGGAGGTGGCCGGAAAAAGCTCTTCGTCCCGCTGCTAGACCCAATATTGTGGCGACCGTCGTTGGCGAGGATTGCGGGTTTTTTCCACACTTGAAATGACCCATTACTGCCTAAAGAACGATTTGGTGGAAACGTCGGAGAGAAGGGCGGCATCGTTTCAATTGGCTTTTCAGGCCATATTGGTGTCACGCCCTGCGGCTGCTGGCCATTAACGCCAGTACTGATAACCTTTGCGTTGGTATCTTCCATATTTCAAAAATATTAATGCTTTAATTTCCTCCCGTAAAAGAAGAAATACAAGCAAGATGTAATATTAGAACAAGATGACGACGATGATGATGAAACCCTGCGAAGGAAATGGACTTTCCTTCCACTCACACTTATAAGCCTAATTACAAGATAGATGACTAAATGGGAAATGAGATAAAGACGCTTGCCTGGCCCTTAGTATATAAAGTGAAAATACACTCAAAATTACCAAATACTTCCTTATCACACTTAGGATTATTGAGGGAATTCTTTCTCATATCATGAAATATGTTACTTACAAGTCTGTGTGTATAGATACAGTACCGATTATTATAACACTACGTCAATTATAAAATAGATATACAATTCGAATTACGTATATTCAAAACACATAGGTAGTGTGTTTGGCATATATCAATCAGTAGATTACCATGTTGTACGTTAAAAATGAACACATTGGATACCAATCTACATATGCATCGTGTGTGTATATATGTGTTTCTTTCTAGTCTTCATGCTTATCTGTATTGAGACCTCTCCAATGGTAATTAACAGTACACGTCAATACATGGAAAATATGAATTAGCTGTCGCTTGTGCCAATTAAATTGGGTGCACGAGAAAGCAGCAAGCCATGCATGCATGAGTTTTTGAAACTGAATTGGGGTCAATATGGAAGCTTAATCATTACAGTACAGCAAAAATCTCAGCTAAATGGTTCCACGTGTAACATCCTGAGATGAATCTCAGCTAAAGGTAAAGTTTTGACAATAATGCATTGGACAAACTTTATAAGATACCTGCAGGGTTTGAAGGAGTTAACACAGAAAGTTGTTTGAATTGTATCGAATGTCTGAAGAAGAGAAGTCATAATTGTTTTTCTCATTAATTATAGGTAATTAAGTGGGTAACTAAAGGTCTACCTGGCAGGAATTATAACCAAAATAAATACTATCTTTCACATAAAATGAAGAGATTCTTATCTTGCCAGGCAAGAGTTTCGGAAATTGCTGTATGTGTATATATATTTGTATGAGTACTGCTACATCCACAAATAAATTACATAAAAATAATCTTACAAATAAATTAATTTGATTTGTTAGATCTATTTTATAATAAAAGTAATTTTATAATCTAACGAACCATATCAAGACACGTCAGTTTATGAGATTACTTTTTAGTAATCCTTTTATGGTTAGAGTATTAATTTCCTTATTTTTATTTTTGCTAGTACTGTAGCACTCGAAATTTTTTAAAAACTTTTTTTAAGCACAAAAAGACCTCATCACTTCAATTCAAGCGCAAACCAATTTATATATTAGAGAATACCTTAATTTAAAAACATTGTCCCATATCTAATTTGTTATCCTCAATCAAGATCTCCTTTCTTTTCCAATCTATTGATCGGGATATATTGTATATATCAAGTGCCAATCATATTGTGAAAGAAAGAGAAAAAGATTGAGGGTGGATCCATCCCTTTTCGACATGGGAGGGATGATCCTGCACCCATTACAAAAACAAAAAAGACCATGGCCTATTATAGAAGATGCATATTGATGAGACTGATTCAATGTGGTTCCAAATCAATCTAAGATGTTTGAATATTTTTATTTGTGTATTAATACTTATTTGAATCATACATAATGACGTATTAAAATGTTCAAAAATTTCAAGTGTACTAGTTCTAAACTACAATCCTTTTTCCAGCTTCTATTTACATCCCAAATTATCATGATTCCTTGATTTGCACCTTAACTACCATATTTTTCATAACTAAGTTTATTCTTTTCATCTCTTTGACATGTGAAATCAGAAAGAACCCCATGTGTTATGTAAAGATTCTTGAGTGAAAATTTGAAAGACAAACGTTTGAGCTACAAAGTGATCTTATAGAAAAACTAACAAAAATAAGATCAAAAGTTAAGATGATATATTGAATATATAAAATACTTTTTTATATAATATAAATTTGACATATCATATTAAACTAAGTCCACTTATAAACTTAATTTTATATAATCTTTTGGTTGATATAGCGATCATCATTTAAAAATACCTTATATTTAGGGTGAGGTGTATAAAATTAAACTTTTTTTCAGCAAAAAATTAAACTTATTGGTAATTAATTGAGGGATAGTTTTGTCAAATTAAATTAAAAGTTTGGGAGAACATTGCCAGAATTGCATACTTTCCCCTAAGGGGATGTTTGGAAATAATTTTTATCTTATCTCATCCCATCTTATCTGATCATCACATCTCATCTTATTTCTTTCCCAAATATATTCAAATACAAACATTTTTAAACTAATCATTACAAAATTTTCAAACTAACTATTACAACTTTCTCAAATTTTTAAATAAAAACTTATTTAACTTTTTCAAATTGTAAAACAAGAATAATATTAAGAAATTATATAATATCTTAACGCTATAATATTTTTTATATAACTTTTGCTCTTTTCCTTTCCCAAAATCAAATAAATACTTAACTCAAATTATTTCATTACTATTCATAAACTATTTTAATACTATTCACAACAAATTAAAGTCTCAGTTTGGATTGAGAGGGACTCTCAATCCATCTCATCTTATCTTATTATTATAATTTTCACAAATTTTCACACAAAATATAATAAACAATTCAAAATTTTCAATTCTAAAAAAAAAATAATATTATTAAAAAATAATATTCTAACAATATTTTATTTAATTTTCATCTCAACTCACTATCCAAACCTAACCTTAGATTTTCTGAAAAAATTAAGAATATGTACTATTCATTCTCCTAAAATGAGATTTTCCCTAGAATATTATATAGAAGAACGTGTATATATAATAATTCAAGAGACAACAAAAAACTAATTATGAACCAACTACAAAAAATATAAATAAAAATTGTGACTTTTGAGACCCAATTATTTAATATGATATTAAATATATAAATAAAAATTTTGACTTTTGAGTATTATATAATTAAAGAATTAAACATATTATTTTTTTATTAATTTAAATTTTTGAGATACACACTGATTTAGGTGTTGTTTGGATAATGAATTGAGATGAGATAAGTTGAGATATTGAAAGTCGAAAGTTAAATAAAATATTTTTATAATATTATTATTGTTTTGAGATTTGAAAATGTTGAATTGTTTATTATATTTTGTGTGAAAATTTGAGAAATTGTAATGATGAGATCTGATGAGATAAAACACCTTTATTATCCAAACAGAGCCTAAATATGATATTGAAAATAATAATTTTACATTCAAACTTTAGTTTTAAAATAATTAGTAACTTATTACTAAAAATTAGGGTTGCGAGTTGGACTCAAAATTAGCGTCCATTTTGGTCAAGCAAGCTCGAGACCCTTTGAATTGGGGAGTAATAGCGCCAAAATACATAGAGAGCCCTAATAAGATGAGTTTAGGCCCTGTTTGGATTCTGAGTTGAATTGAATATTAATGAGTTGAAATGATGGAATAAATTTTGTGGGATCTGTTTAAAATGAGTTTAAATGTATTTACATGTTAAGATGAGTTTAGATATATTTATGGAAAGTTAAAAAAGATTGTGAGTTCTGTGTGTAAAGAGATGTTGAGTTAAAATGATTGCAGGTCCCACATGTAAAGAGATTTTGAGTTGAGATGAGTTTAGTGATTTGAGAGTTGAGTGTTTGAATGTTAGACTCATCTTAAAATTAAACTAGTCCAAGTTTCAAACAGAGCCTTAGTGATCCAGTTTGTATTTATGACAACTATCCATTATTTTTATGCGTTTATTGTAGTTGCATCCATACTTAGGGAAGCTACAATATTCCATAATTTATTGTTCCCTGAATGTCTTAGGGTCCGTTTGGATATACAGTTGGTCTTATTTTATTGCATCTCTTCTCATATTAACATCCAAACATTATTCAAATATAAATACTTTTCAATTTCTCATTCATACATTTTCATTTAATCATTACAACTTTCTCAAACTTCCGTATAAAATACAAAAACTAATTTTACTTTTGAAATCCCAAAATAAAAATAATATCAAAAATTTATATTCCAATAATATCTTAACATTATAACATTTTTAATCAAATTTTTCTAACTCAATAAAAATCTTAACTAAAACTATTTCACTACTGTTTACAAATCATCTCACTATTATTCACAGGTTTATCATCTTATTTGATTATCTAAGATTCCAAAGTACGAGTCCTAAATATTCCCCAGTAAGATTACTACTTTCTAAATTTTTTTTTTCAAAATAAATTTTAGAATTTAAAAGAGAGAAATATAATACTTGCTTATACTACAACTTTTAAAAAAAAAAATTTATTTATCATTGTCACCCTCTCAATATCCCTTGATGTGGTATTAAATGATAGACCCACAAGTAAAACATAATAAATAATCTCTAATCATTTAATACCATATCATATAATAATCATAAGAGAATGATAGTAAAAAGGATTATGGTAAAACGGACGATGAGTAGCATTACTCTATTTTTTATGAATTATTTGCTAAAAGCATTTCAGTTTTCTATAGAATCTATCTTCCTGATAATACCAGATGTTTGCACAACTTCTTAAAAGCCTCTCTCTCAGTCAAGCTTCAAATCAAACTCCGAACCTATTTTGTATGGAAGAAAGGGGAGATGAGAGTCTTCCCTCCAGCTCCCTTCCTCTCATCATGTTTATTTCCATTTTTAATAGAGATGAGAGAATAATCTCAGAGCTTCCCACATCCACCCCCTCGGACGTCCAAAGGTGTGCCTCACACACATCTTTATAGTGGGTGCATGGGTGCCCCATGTGTCACCCACATTGATGACATGTGCCACACTATAAGGATAACCAGCCTCAAATTTTCAAGATTGATCACACCACTCTTCACCACAATCAGTACATAGTACATGACATGTTCTGGTACAATTTTCAAGTCTTAGGAAGTTGTAAGAAATCGATCAATACAATCTACAATCTATTCTACAACTTTCCACAAAACTGGGAGTTGAAACACTTATACTTGCACAAACAAATAGAAAACATAGGATGAATTTCAAATATATTATTAAATGTACTCACTTATATATTTTTATATTTTTAATTTCTTTAATAGTTAATAAAGTGATTATTAATGAATTTTTATTTATTATGGATAAGGATGTTTTAAAAATGTTTAAAGAAAAAAAACTCATTTACACTAATGTGCATATATATTTGGGGTGCACATGATTTGATGTTGAAGAAACTACCAATTGTGTTTGACAAAATGACTTAAGGAAAAAAAAAAAAAAAGACGAGAGCAATTCTGGAATACTATTTCTCTTCTTCCATGCATATATCAGTATTACACAAGTATTTATAGAGTATGAAAACTAGTCTTTCACATATAATGATTGTTCTAGAGAATTTGAGCATTTGGATTCTTGAATATTCGGTTAGTCTTGAGTAGGTGATGTGTCTTGAGCTCTTAGCTGGAGGTATCAACAGAGTTAGTTATGGACATATGCTCCTCTAGTTGTGCATGACCACCGCTTGTCTTAATATTTTCTCGCTATGCAAGCGGCACTGGTAGAATAGTGAGGCTTGATCATAAGGTGAAAAACCTTGCTATGGAGAGGGGTTTTGTAAGGATGTCAACTAGTTGATCCTTGCTAGATACAAAGGCAATCCGAAGTGTCTTAGTTGCCACACGGTCTCGCACAGAATGATAATCAAGTTCAACATGTTTAGTGCGAGATTGCAAAATAGGATTTACCGCTAAATATGTAGTTCCAATATTATCACACCATAGTGTAGGTGGATCAGCTAGAAAAAATCCAATTTCTTTCAACAAAGATTGTAACCAAAGAAACTAACAAGTAGTATTTGCCACCGCTTTGTATTCAGTCTCAGTAGAGGACCATGCAACCATGGGTTGCTTTTTAGAACCCCAAGACACAAGGTGATTACCAAGATGAATACAAAAACCACCAGTGAATTTTCTATCATCCAGGCATCCCATCTAATAGCATCAGAAAAAGCTTTAAGTGTAAGAGATGAAGAGGCCAAAAAATGTAAACCATAACTAGAAGTAAGCTGAAGATAGCGTAGAATCCTCTTGACAGCTTGCCAATAAGGAATACGAGTACAATGCATGAATTGAAAAACTTTATTAACATCGAAAGAAATATATGGTCTAGTAAAGAAAATGTATTGAAGGCTTCCTACAATACTAGGGTAAAGTTGAGGATCCTCAAAGGAGTTACCACTCAAGGCAGTAGTTGAAACTGATTTGGACTGATGCATGTTTGTGCGCAATAATAGATCAGAAATATATTTGTTTTGGAACATAAATAAAATAGTAGTTGTGGGAAGAACTTCAATTCCTAAAAAGTAATGCAAAGCACCAAAGTCTTTAACCGGAAATGATGATCTAAGACCATTAATAAAATCAATGATGAAAATTGAGTGATTAGCAGTAACCACAATATCATCCACATATATGAAGACATAAACCGAAGCATGAGTAATGGTAAAAAAAAATAATGAAGAATCTGACTTGGAAGTTCTAAACCCTAGTGTTAGCAGCTTAGTGCTAAGCATAAAAAACCAAGCCCTAGGGGCTTGTTTCAAGCCATAAATTAATTTCCTCACTTTACAAACATGAGTAGGAAAATTAGAATCAACAAACCTAGTAGATTGTAGCATGTACACATCCCCCTCCAAATCCTCATATAAGAAGGCATTTTGGATATCGAGCTAGTGAAGTGGCCATCAGTTTTATACTACAATGGAGATGAGAAGTCAAATAGTGGCCGGTTTCACTACAAGATTGAAAGTCTTTGTATCATCGAGTCCAGCTTGTTGATGGAATCCCTTGGCAGTGAGACAAGCCTTGCACTGCTCAAAGGACCCATCAGCATGCCTTTTGGTTTTGAAGACCCATTTGGAGCCTAAAACATTAAACTTAGGTGAGGGAAGAACAAGGTCCCAGGTTTTAATATGGAGAAGAGCTTGAAATTTGAGATTCATGGCTTGACATCATTCTTGTAATTTTGAGACTTCTGTATAACAAGTGGGCTCCTCAGGAACACTAGACGAGGCCGAAATAGTGAGAAAGGTTGAGGCCATGGAACCGTGCTATCGGACCTTAAGATGGGGTAGTGTATATGGGTTTTTGAATAGGTAATCATGAGATGGGAGGGTGCTGCAAGAGGACGAGATGAAGGTGATGCAGGTAAGGGAACAGAGAGTGTCGGTGCAGTGGGTGAAGAGTTAGGATTAGGACCTGAGAGATGATTCACGAGAGAGGAATTAGAGTTGGATGGATTGGGTCGTGTAACATATGAATGCGATGGGGGGTGGGTCTCAGATATATTAGGTATGGACTGAGATAGATTGGGCCAAGTGACACGTAAGGAGGGAATGTGAGGAGAGACACAGGTGTAGCGGGAGGGGTTTGGGATGAGATGGGTCGTGCATTTAGAAAAAGAACAAAGGGGGGTGAGGCCTAGTGGACGAATCCAAGAGGGAGGTGGGTGTGGCAAAGGGAAAATGGGCCTCATTAAAGGTGACATCACGGGAAATATAAGTCTGAGTAGTGAGAATATGGAGATAGTTGTATCCTTTGTGATCATGAGTATAACCCATGAAAACACATAATTTTGAACGAAAAATCCATTTTGTGATGATTGAAAGGATGAAAATTAGGCCAACCTGTGGAGCCAAAAGTGCCAAAAAAAAAAAAGAATAATCAGGAGGATGACCAAAAAGTACTTGGAAGGGGAAAGTATTTTTGAGAATTGGAGTAGGCATGCAGTTAATGAGAAAAAAAAAAGCAGTTTGAAAAGCCTCCCTCCAATATTTGGAGGGAACTAAAGCATTAGAGAGGAGAGAGATAGAGAGAGAGAGAGAGATTAGTCTCAACAATATGTCGATGGCGTCTTTCAACAATTCCATTTTTAACATGTGAATATGAACATATGATTCGGTGAGTGATGCCAAAAGACTTAAGAATTGAGGGTAGGGGGCCGAATTCACCACCCCTATCTGTTTGAATAGAAATGACATTGGGAGAAAAGATGTTGCTAACGTAACGTAAAATGCTAATAAAACAATAGTGACATCAGATTTTGCATGAAGAGGAAAATACCAAATAAACTTTGTAAAGTCATCGACAATAGAAAGGTAAAATTTATGACTAGAAGAGGACATTATAGGCGCTATTCCCAGACATCTAAAAATAGTAATTGAAAAGTTTTAGTGGAGCAAGAATGTGAAGATGGATGAGGAAGAGCATGTGATTTGGCTTGGGCGCAGATTGGGCATAGAGGTAACGTAGTATTTCTTGTGAGTGGAAGTTGATATTGATGAATGGTAAAGAAGGTAGTGTGCAGAGAAGGATGTCTAAGTAGGGAGTGCCAGTTTTGTGACAAAGTCCGTTCACCAATATATTTTGATGGAGAGATGGGCTCGGAATTGGTGAGGAGCTTCTAGAGACCATTCCTAACGAGGCCTTGGAGGAGCAGCTGCTGTATGTACAAATCCTTCACAAGAAAACAAGAAGAGTGAAATTCAAAATAAACGGAATTATTTGCCAGTAGATGTATGAAGTTGCGTTGTGCCAATATTGTAAATAGGTAGAGAGGACTCATCACCAATGTTGACATGATCTGAGCCTTGATAAGGAACTGAATCTAAATTAAGATTAGAAAATTCTGTAGTGAAATGATTTGTAACTGCAGTATTTGAAAACCGTGAACGACTGATAGGATTGATCAAAACGATGCATTATGACCAATTTTTTGATAGACCTGACATACGAGTCGTGTTCCAAAATAATTAAAAAAGAAATTGGGTGATTGAGAAGGACCTCAACTCGTGCCACGTCCACGCAGAGAGGCGCGGCCATGGCCACGATAAGGAGAAAATGGCATTCTGGTTAGAGTAACATGTGCTTGAACGAGACGTGTCTAAATAGAAGAGAATTAGTCTGGTGTGCTAACCTAGATTCATGGTTAAGCAAGTAGCCATAAACTTGGAAAGAAGAGAGGGGATCGGGTCTAGTAGTGATGGAGGTTACAAGTGACTCATAATCAGTGCCTAAACCAACAAAAAGGTGAGTAATGAATTCTGATGATGAAAGTGGTTGATCGGCAGCACTAAGAGAGGAAGCTAGAGACGTGGCGTGATGAAAATATTGAGAAATTGTCTCAAGACCTTTTTTTAGGGTGGCTAATTTGTACTGTTTGCACAGTGTGTGCAGTGGTTTGGGCCTAAAATATAGAATGTGGGGTAGACTAAATTTCTTTGATGTAGGACACTCAAGAACTTGGGAAAGGATAATATTGGTGAGGGAGGACTTTATGGTGGAGATGTTAAGCATCCATTTAGTATACTCGGGATTGGGTTGGTCATTAATGGTGGAAGGGGGGGGGGGGTTGGGACCGAGCCATTTACATATCCAAATAATTGGTGCCCTTTGAGAAATGGTAGGATTTGTGCTTTTCACAAAAAATAATTGTCAGTGGAAAGTTTTTGAGTAATGAAATGAGAAGCCAAGGTAATAACAGAGGGAGGTATAGTGGAATTGGTTTTGTCTGGTTCCATGATTCTGTAATGAGGAAGACGAAGGGGGACGTTAGTCCTTCAACCTGGCTTTGATACCATGAAGAGACTACCGAGTGTTCAACAAAATGACTCAAGGAAATAAAAGAAGATTAGAGCAATTCTAGAATATCATTTCTCTTCTTCCATGCATGTATCAGTATTACACAAGTATTTATAGAGTATGAAAACTAGTCTTTTACAGATAAAGATTGTTCTAGAGAATTTGTATTTGGAATATTGAATATTTGGTTAGCCTTGAGTAGGCATCGTATCTTGAACTCTTAGCTAGAGGTATCAACAGAAGTCGGTTATAGAGATATACTCCTCTGGTCGTGCATAACCATTGTATGCCTTAATAGATGTGCACTCTACCATTGTCCTAAACAATATAATATTGAAAGAGTGACGCAATGCCATGTGCAAAAACCATATCCACCCTCGAAATCATCCGGCAACTTTTTCTCACCACAACCTACCAACTCACGTTAGAATTGACTTCAGTCCTCAGCACAAAAGCCACCCGTAACCTCTCAAGGAAATGGTGCGGATGTTTTACGCGACGATGCCTTACGCGATAGGTCTTAAACTCCCGACTGTATCTCATAGTTATATATAATTAAGTAGACTCGTCTATCCAAGGATGACGAGGGAAAGGGAATGAGTCTCTTCAACGATTAGAACTAGTCCAAGACAATAAAGTGCAGCACCACCCAACATGTCATGATCGCGGCCTACAGTACTCGTGACCCCACAGTTCGCACGTCGAACAGTACTATATCTACATATATATTCGTGCCTTTAGACGAAAAAAGAAAAACAGATGTTTAATTGGGTTAGCAAATTCTAAAAAATCTTAATCGATCCGAATCCGATAAACCGCGACAAGATCACTCTACATGATCGAGCTGCTTAATTTCAGTCCTCTAGAAAATCGTAGATCAAACGTAGTACCGTCGGACTCGATCGTACGCGTGGCCTATCAGCAAATAAGCGCATGAACAATTGCTTCGGATCGAGGGGGTAAAAGTAAAACTGTTTGTATAGCTTTAAAAGAAAATGGGGATCCGGGACCATAAACGTCGGTCATCATGACCCCTTCCCTTCTTTCATAATTCTTGACACTGATGCCTTCGTATTCTTAGCTACCTCACCGGCCAGTCGACAACATTCTGCACAATAAATTAACTCTGCCATCACGGTCGTGTATCCTATAATATCAGAATTGGAAAGATATTAAATAATTTATGTAATTAAGGAGTCCTGTGAAAAAAGATGAGATCCGCTTGAAAAAAAAAAAATGTTATCTGTAATTATTTTTAAGTAATTTTTTTAATATTTTATTGATATAATTAGTTAAATATTAAAATAAATTTGACACAATCAATTATATAAATAGAGTGTACAAAAATATATAAAAATAACTTAACGTTACTCTTGGAAAAATTTACATTTTTTTAATGAATTAATCGACTAATTGTTTTAAAGGTTTTTTAGGCCTGAATTACTTGAACGTCAAACTCCCAGCTTTGTTCATCTGTGTCATAGGGTTGCTTATTATCGTCAACTTCCTCCATTATCGATCCGTTTACTTGCTCTTGATAATAGCTGCATATTATATATATATATATATGCATGTTTCTAATTATTATCGTTAAATGTGACAAACCAACAGGCATGCACCTTAAATATTGTTCATCTGTAGATCAGTGCGCGTTGGAGAGATAAAACGAAGTACTCAAAGCTGGCTTCGATGTAACAGATCGATCTGAAAACATCTTTAATACAAAAATTAAGCTTAATTTTGGACATAGCAATTAATGTTATATATGTTAAAACACTTATTTTGATTACATGAATTCCATCATGACACGTACATGCGTACGTGAAACTGTAGGATAAAGTTTTTGGAGGTATATGCAGCATCCATCAAGCTGGCTTCGTCTTCAAAACTTCGGAACCATAACGATTTGATCTCCTCTCGAAATCAATGATGTCCATAGATTTACAAATATCTCTGTCCCCTCTAAACCAAGTTTTCTTACAGCTAGTTGCATTGCGCAATAATGAGCTGTTTTTAGAAGTGAAATGTAGAAGCAAGTTAAGCTCTTTAGACACACAGGCACACACACAGAGAGAGAGAGAGAGAGAGAGAGCTTCTAATTATTTACTGAGGGAACTGCATTAATCCAGAAAATTGCATGATGAAAACACAAGCTGATAATACACGATAACATATATCGAAATAGAGATCGAGGCTCACAACCACAAATCAGCTAGCTAGTGATACAAATTACAAATATATGTCTTTGCTGTAGACCAACTAAAACTAAGTACACGCATCAGAGCTAATGATGTTTCATGATCCATCGGTTTTTATTTTTTAGAACAGAAAAAAAAAAAAAAAAAAAGTCATGGATCTTGAAACAATATTTAATCTTCAAGCTATCATGGTTAAGATACCTGTTCAAAAAATGGAAGAACTACAGCTTGTTCTATATATGGAAATTAACTAAGCTCTTTCAAATTTATAACCAAGTAATTGCTGGGGAATTTCCTGCTAACTTCACGCTCGCCCTGCTTGTCGACGCTTCTGGGAGTACCTCGATCCGTTTAATTCTCAGCCTTGACTAGGGGACATCGTCGCTCGGTACAGGGCCTGAATGTTCCGATTCATGATGGCTAACGGGCCTGAGATAAGGAAGCATGAAGAAGAATACGATGCAAAGAGCTAAGATAGAAACAAGAACAAGCATCAAGATCTCTCCATGTAACTCGTAATGCTTGTCCTGCAAGAAGGGAAACCCATCTTCCTGCGTTGAATTGCCTGGAGCCATGGCAGGCGAGATAGAGTAGTAGTGCTGCTGCTGCCTGGAATCTTCCCATCTTTGTGTCATTGCTTCCTTCTTCATCATGATATCTTTTTGGTTAATATTGGTGCTCATTTCTTGCTTCATATCTAGGCGTTCCAAAGGAATGTGAAGTTTTGACTAACGCAGAACCGCCAAAATCTACGTTTCGGTATATCCAGCCCATTTTGTCCTAGGGTGGATGTCATGTAGTGGACCTTCAAGCTCAAACTTCTTTTCCATTTAATTACTTTTTATTAGGTCGGTTGTCGAGATTTTTCTATACAAGTTCTAATTTAAAAAAAAAAAAAAAACCAATCCGATAGCTAAAAAATATGAATATATACAGAATTTTAATTAAATCGAGAAAATTCGATTTATACATGAACTCGTCCCGACGCCATTTGAGAAGCTCAAGCTTGTTTTGTTGATTTCGATGATCTGACACAGCTTCGTCCTTATACGTTTTAGATCAACATGATGTGATTCCTTAATTTGTCATGCCGTGCGTTGCATGAGGGTCCTATTTACGAAACATAATGGTTGTACATGAGTACATGAGGGTCCTCAGCTTAACGTTAATTTCATCATGGAGCATATATACAGCTGGAATCTTAGCGCCTAAGATTAAAATACTGAGCCAGATATAGGGCTAGCTGGCATATATACTTTCCGCGTGGGGTCTATGCCACATTATAAAATACCCAATGATTATGTGGTACGTACCATATATATATGTATATATATATATGAATCTGGAGCATGCATGGATTATTGTCGTCTTATCCCTGCAGTTCGGTACGTCACCAACAAAAAAGAGTTAATGCTAAGGCAGATCGATCATGTTTCTCACATGACTTCGTTACGTAGAAATCAATGGCCATGCCTGTAAATTCTATATTTTGATTCATACCTTGTACGTACGTACATGTATGTACGTATATATACACACACACATACATATCAAGGAACATTAATTATGGGTGCGTTAGTCTTGAGATGCACATGACATAGTGATTTAAATAAAATAAAATAAAAATTGTGATCAGTACTTTATTTGTCTAGAAAAAGAAAATATAAGATTAAAGAAAGGCAAAAAATTAAGATAAAAAAAAATCTAAACTTCAGCAAAGTATGAGTATTAGTCTACATCTATATTAGATTATTTATTTATTCTATATATAATAATAAACTATTATTAATTTAATAATTTATAAAATTTTTAATTTTATCACATTTTATAGTTCTACTAATTAAAATATAAATAATAATTATATTCTAATCAAATTAATAATATTAAATAATAATAAAAATTATTATATTCTAATTAAATTAATAATTAATATTATATATTGAGTGTTTAAAGTATTTTATTAGTTAAATTTACTTAAAGTTGAATTTTATAACGAGAATACTCTAAAGAATTTTTGTTCTAAAAAGTAAAGTCATTTTAATATTTATATTTAAAAATTGAAACAAAAAGAAAGGAAAATGAGTACACTGTCAGAACAAGAAAAAATGAAAAAGAGATGTAAATTCTTGTGCGTCATGGTGTTATTAAGGGCCTTTTGGTAAAATATGATCCTTCATAATTAAATTTTACAAGAGAGTTACATATCAAATAGTTAAGGGTTTTAAAGGCCTTTTGGTAAAACAGTACTTAACGGACTTAACGAAAAAATAATAAAAGTTACTATTCATAGTTAGATAGCCACTTATTATAATATAATATATATATTTGTGCATGTGCGCACACGCGCACACGAAATTATCATCTATTCCAAAAGTATTTTAAGCTAATAGGAAAAGATATATTTAATTATTTCTATTGTATTTTTAACACTCTCTTTACATTGGGTCCAAAGTCCAAACTCCCCTATAATGAGTAGACCAACAGGTAGAATATTTAATTAAAAGAGACTGTAAAATATAGAGTTAAGATTTGAATTCAGTACCTCTACTCTAATACTATGTAAAATTAGGTCACTTATTCCAAAAATTTAAACTAATAAAAAAAAATATGTTTAATTATTTATATTATATTCTTAATAATCTATATGTGATATACATGATAAATACGATCGAACCTCCTGTAGTTCTAACACAAGTTTGTGTTAAAATTGTTGATCTAGCTACCACAAACGTACAAAATACATTTGTTAAAAACGAATGCATATAAATGCTGTGAGGAAGGCTATTTACAAACATTCCCGATAGGTACGTACGTACCCGATTTAGCTTTTGGATTATGTAGCATTTGTGAGACATAAGAAAACAAAAGAATGTGAACTCAAGCTGGCGGGGCCAAGACTTCCTCGATGGGCGCGACCTTTCTTAAGTTGAATGTTGAGTTGATATGTATTTTTTTTTATTGAATAGTAATGAGTTGAGTTAATAGAATGAATTATGTAAGGTTTATTTAAGATAAATTAAAATGTATTTAAATATTAAGATCATGAGTTTAGAAATATTTATAAAAGATTAAAAAAGAATACAGGTCTTATTTATAAAAATGTGTTGAATTAAAAACAAAAGTTATAGATCTTAAATGTAAAAATATTTTAAATTGAGATGAGTTTAATAATTTAAGAGGTGAGTATTTAGATATTTGATTTAATTTAAAATTAAACTGAATTGAATTGATAAGAGTTAAATTTAACAGTCAAACTAAGCCTTAATTAATTTTCATGGTTATGTTGATTATGTTGATCAAGGTACGTGGCCCTATTTTTTCCACGAGATTTTGATCAGTGTACAACTAATTCGCTGTTTTTTGTAAAATTACTCGGAATAATTAATGATTGAGCAATTCATATCTAGCTTGACTTTTCTTTGTATTGATAAGTAAGCAAACTCTGGGCTTCTTCTATAAGTGATCAGTAATTATAGCTTAATTATGTGCAGATCTATCTCTTGTAGTACTGTACGTAACAGAAATATAATAAAATTATATTTTCATATAAAATATAATAAATAATTTAATTTTTTTGAAATTATAAAATAATAATAATATTAAAAAATACTATTTAAATATTATTTTATTTATCTTTTAATTTACATTTAAAACCATATCGTCTCATTTTTTATCATGTCATGTAAAATTAATGAAGCAGTTGATCGTGATCAATTTCTGCAATTGCATATATATATATATATATTAAAGTACCATCAATCATTACAAGTAATGTTAGGAACAAATCATAAATAAATGTCTTATATATGCAAGCTTTTTATATATATAAAAAATAGATCCTATTAATAAAAGAATACTTTTTTTTTATAATTTTTCAAGATATAATATAAATCGTGTAATAAACTTTTTTATAAATATTTATGCCGAACTTATTTATTTAGAGTTTGTACAAATCATTTCTCTTCATATATAATCCGTCTATGCTTCAATGGATAAACACATGATAGCTTACAAGTGAACATTATCATCACATGATATGATATATATGTAGATCGGAGAACATGATGATCATCACATCATCATCCCGTGCAGGAACATGATGACCATTGGATGCCCATGATCATATATATATATATATATATAGCATCAATCCATGATCCATCGATCCTCCATTGACGTGATTTGCTGCTTGCTTATTTAAAAGAAGAAGGTTCACGGGGCAATGCGGCTGCATGCATTAAATGAGAGTAGCAATAATAATAGCTAGGCCAGGGTGTTTGGTTGAGCAATATATATAGATCATGATTCACGATTGTTTGGAGACTTTTTGGACATGGATGTATCTGCACGGGATATATATATATATATATAGTAATCATATTGCGATGTGATATTATATATTGTTTGGGTTAACAAGATCAAATAAGACATGGGAATTATGGGCATTTCAGGTGATGCAGAAGAGACTGGCCGTGGTGTGGCAGAAGATCATGATGAACAAGCTGAGGTGACATAAAGGCCCCTGATCATGGATATGGCTGGGAGGTGGTTCCGTTAATAGGGACAAAATTAAGGTGCCCTCTGCGTTCAAGTGATGGTAGTAGTACTGCTACTGCATGGATCGGATTACACAGAATATTGTTGATCAATGAATTATATAAGCAGTGAATCAGATTGCACAATTAAGATTAGATTTGTAAAATTTAAGCTTTAAAATTTATATTTAAGATCAAATTATATTTTATAAATATTTTATTATTATATGTGATCTGACAACAAAATTTTTTCTATATATATAAAAAATAATATTACATACAGTTATGAATTGCGTAAGTACTGTATAGTCGTTTTAAAAAAAAAGATAGGGTCTATTATGAAAAAATTAATTTCTTTTCATGCGGGTTGAATGAAACCAAAACTGTTCAAGAATTACTTACCAGAAACAAAGTATGTGTTCATATATTTATAAGCAGAGTAATTACATTGGGATGAGAACAAATCTAAGATTGGTACAAGAGGAGATTTATGACTGTTACAAGAGATAAACCTTCAGATATAATTACAAACATTCAAATATAAATTATAAGATAGAGTCATTGGAGATAAACTCGGAAATGCAGCTCCCTGGTTTGACGTTGATCTTCTTTGAATATTTGAATTATCATTATCCTTAACATTCCCCCGCAAATTGACGGGAAGATTGGAGATGCTCAGCTTTCTACGAAGGAAACAAAATCTATCAACTGTATGCCCTTTGGTGAAAATATCTGTAGGTTGAATAGAGGTCGAAAGATGTTTCAAAATGATGTCTTGACGTGCTACTTTTTCACGCAAAAAGTGGTAGTCCACCTCGATATGCTTAGATGGTGCATGAAAAATAGGATTGGAAGCAATGGCAAGAGCACTAATATTATCGCACCAAATCATATGAGGAGAATCAAGAGAGATTTTTAGTTCACTTAATAGCATGCGCAACCAATACACTTTAGTTGTAACTAGTGCCAAACATTTATATTCTGTCTCAGTACTAGATTTAAAGATCACTGGTTGTTTTTTCGCTGACCATGAGATAAGGTTGGGACCAACAAAAACGCCATAGCCACACGTTGATCGTCTATCATCGGAATCACCAACCCAATCTAAGTCACAGTATGCATTGATGGAGAAGGAACTGGGTTTGTAAAAGATGCCAAAGTCCAGAGTATTATTCAGATAATGTAGAATTCGCTTGGCTGCTATCCAATGTGTTGTAGTTGGTGCTTGCATATGTTGGCAAAGTTGATTCACAGAGTATGCGATATCTGGGCAAGTAAGAGTCACATATTGTAAAGCACTGACTATGTGACAATATTTTGAAGGATCAGGCAGGAGGTCTCCATCAAATTTGGACAACTTAGTACCCGAAACACATGGGGCACGATAAGGATATATGCCAATGAGTTTGACATGTTCCAATAGATCAATAATATTTCTTGTCAGCCGAAAGTGCAAACCGGAAGAATTATAGGTAGCTTCAATACCCAGTAAATATGATAATTGCCCAAGATCCTTCATAGCAAAGTCAAGCTGAAGATTAGAGATCCGCTCATCAATAAAGGATCGATCATTAGCCATCACAAGAATGTCATCCGTGTAAACTAGCAAGAACACATGTGTAGATTCACGGTGATAGGTGAACAAAGAAGGATCAACCTGAGAACTTACAAATCCGATAGATAAAAGGCAGGGGATAATCAATTAAACCAAGCCTGAGGGGCTTGTTTCAATCCGTATATAGATTTATGCAACTTACACACAAATTGTGGATTGGTAGGTATTCAAAACCTTTAGGTTGAGCCATATAGACTTCCTCCTCCAAAATTCCATGAAGGAAGGCGTTAGACACATCAAGTTGCCAAATGTCCCAATTAAATGAGATAGCAAGTGCGAGTACCATGCAAACCATGGATGGTTTAATAACTGGGCTGAATGTGTCATGGAAATCAATGCCACTACATTGGAGATAGCCAACCGCAACTAGTTGTGCTTTGAATCTTTTAATACTCCCATCTGGCCAACGTTTGGATTTAAATACCCACTTACTTGGAACAACATTTTTGCCGAGTGGACGAGGACATAGGGTCCAGGTTTTATTCTATAACAATGTTTGGAATTCACTCTCCATTGCGGCATGCCATTTAGGTATAGCTGCAGCTTGAGCATAGGAACAAGGCTCGAAAATAATAACACCTGCATGCAAAGCTCGAAGAGGGTGACATGTTGAATAATAGAGATGAAAATTAGGATATGTACGGGGCTTAAGATGACCAGTTTGTGATCTAGTGACAACGTGGTAGGAAGGAACTGAACTGGTAGGAGCAGTAGATAGGGACTCAAGGATGTTGCTAGGAGATGAGGGATTGGGAGGAGCGGTGTCTGGCGGAGTGTCAGTTGAAATAGGAAGGTCATGTTTAGTGGGGATTATGGGAGTAGTATGAGATGGTAAAACTGAAGAGGAAGTGGAAGGTGAAGGTGAGGGTAAAATATGTGAAGGAGGAGAAGGAAGCAAGGGTTGAGAATTACCTGACGAGGGAATGCTGTAACAGCCCGCTAAAATAATCAGTTTTGGATTCTTTCCCGACAGCAATCACATCTCTCTCGTCTTTACCCTCATCTGGAATCACGCGTATAGATTATCTTTTCCGTAAATCACGTAATTTGTTCTTCACCGACAGCTGTAAAATCATGAACAGTTTTATCCTAAGCGTTGTACCTCGATGGCGTTTTCCCGGATCTTATCCATCGAATTTCAAAGTATTAGATAAGCTTGTTTTTAAAGTAGCACAATTATAATAATTTAATGAGCTCTGAAAATATTATAATTGTGGATAATTACTTAGATTAAATATTTTAGTTGTTTTAAGATATTAAGATGTTTAATTTTACGTTGAAAACTCTTATTTAAATTAATTGGTTTTATCATCTTCGATTAATTAACGGTACTTTATCATTTTATATAATGATGAGGAAATATTATTTTATAAATTTTAGTTTATAAAATAATATTCTACCTTAATTCATCGTGGTGTTTTATTTAAAGTGTTTTATTTAAAATAAAACATTTACGCGTTTTTAATCAGTGTTTTAATTCACCGTTGAATTATTTGAGGATCCCAAAACGTAGGATTGAAGTTTATTACCTAGGCTCCTACCCTTTTTCCTTCATTTTTCCTTTTTTCTTTTTTTTTCTTCTCTTTCCTCTCCTTCTCTCCATGGTCGACTTACACCCTTCCACCATAGCTGATCGGTTCTAGCTTCCTACCGGCGCCACCTCCGGCCGCCGTGCCTCACCTCCACCTCCGGCATGTCCCTCCCTCACCGGCGAACACATCTGCACCGGAGGTGTGCAACGCCGGCCACCAATTCTCTCTCTCTTCCCGTGCTCTTCCTTCTTGTCTCATTACCGTCGCCGCCCCTTTGACCGCCCGTTTCTCCGCCGTCCGGTGGAGGTGTCGTACACCACCCCCGCCATTCTCTTCCCCTTTCACCATAGTTCATACACACCAATTTTCAGAGCCATCGGACCAGCCGTTAGTCGCCGAGAGCCCCCGGAAGTTGCTGCCCCTGCCCTGTTTTCTCCCCTGTTGCCGATTTCTTTCTCCGCCCAGAACCGCCGCTCGCCGGCGGCGTGGACTACACCACCCACCCAGATTTCTTCCCCTCTCACCGGTGAACATCCCCTCCAAGTTTCACCTCCATCCGAGCCACGGTTAGCCGCCACTCTCGCCTCCAAACAAATGGGTTTTTAAGGCTTTTCACCATTTTGGACCACCATACACGGCCAAATCAGCCACCAAGCACCACCATTGGATTCACCACATCAAGGGCTTCCTCCCCATGTCTTTCTTTTTCCCAAACTCTCACTTTTTCTCATATGGGTTTCTCAAAACACCCGTTCGGTTGCACCACCGTGCGCCGCCGTACACGGCCACCCGTGGTGTTTCACCACCACCATCTTGTTCCTCTCATCCTCATGAACCTCTCCAAGAAATTTCATGGCCAACGGAGCTTCGTAGAGCTCACACTCTCCCGCACTCTCCAAGGCCAAAAATGGTTTCAAACGGCCGATCTGCCGCCGTTAGCCACCGTCCGACCACCACCTCGCCACCACAGCTCCACCACATGTTCCTCTACCTTTCCCTAGCTTTCCATGAAGTTCTATGGCTTTTCGCTACCTCGCGTCTCCTCCGCTCACCGTTCGGAGTTACTGTTCACGGCGTGATGCCGCCGTGCTCCGCCACCTTTGACCATCACAAGGCGACCGTGAGTCTTCCAAGACCACGCCTAGCCTTTCTCAAGCCCAAACTACCACTTTATGTGGTGGACAGACACCGTACCGCCACGTATGCTCCTCCGACGCATGTTCGTGACGAGCAGCGAGCGACGCACGGGTTATCCCGTCGATGGTATAACCCTCTATCTTTAGTTATTTATGTTTAACATAGTTGATTTGGTTGGCTGTAGACTGTGTAGTTAGTGTTTGTGGAGTTCGCTGCGTAGTTGTGAAACGAAGTGTGGTTGTGAAGTGTTAGGCTTGATTTTGTAGTTTTGTGGACTGTGCTGTGAAGTATAGGCGTGAGATGGATGCCGTAGATGTGATACGGCGGGTTGTGTGAAGAGAATACGCGTGTAGCGTATTCTGTGTAATGCAGCGACGCGCCGCGCGACGTGCGCTGTAGTGATGTGGGTCGTAGAAGGAAGGGAGTACGCATGTAGTGTACTCCGTGTGGTATGGCGATGCATCGTGTGATGTGCATCGTGTTGATGAGTGTTGTAGCGAAGGAAGTACGCGTAGCGCGTACTCCGTGTCGCGTAGCGATGCACCGTGAGACGTGTATCGCAGTGATGGGTTTTGTAGTGTGAATGGAAGAGAGTTCACGTGAGTGTACTCTGTACTAAGTCGTGATACACCGGATGGCGTGTCACGAAGGGTTGGATGGCGTAGCAGAGAAGTGTGGAGCGTATGGTGTAATGTTGGGAAACTGTATGACAGTGTCCCGAAGCAGTGATGATATGGATTATAGTCCGGGATGACTGGTGTCATCTTGTGGTTGACTATGGCTAAGAGTATATGGATTGAGAAATGAGTTGTTTGTTTGGTTGTTATTGATAATTTTAATGAACTTGTTTTAGTGCAAAGGCTTTCTGAAGTCAATTTATCTCTTCCGAGTATAGTGAAACCTCAAGTTGGCCGTGGTGTTGCAAGTGCTTACAATATGGCAATTGAGTTCAGAAGTGAAAATCTTAAGGACTTGAGTGTTCCTCTTCCAGCTGTTGTGCAGTTCCTCGTGTCTCGCGCTCTATTCTCATAGAACGCGACGATCGAGGTAAGTTAGCCTCTAACTTACTATCAGTTTATTGTGTATGTGTGATGGGTAAGAGAACTACAATTTATGTATGTATGTTATCGTATATGCCATGTCATGCTATGTCATTACATGTTTATCTGCTACGTATGATTTAATCTCTCATGAATAATTATCTGTTACATAATCTTTTCTGTCATACAATGATGTATGTTATAAGTATGCCATGTTAAGTATGCCATGAAATGTTATGATTAAATCATATTGTGCCATTTACAAGTATACGCCATGTTAGAAAAGTATATGATATTAATTAATATCTCATGCATTAAGAAAGATAAGACATGTTATGTTACGTATAATACGTGGGGCCACAACAACTGTGGAGTACGTATTATATTTTATGTTACGTGAATACGTGGGGCCACAACAACTGTGGAGTACGTATTATATTTAATGTTACGTATATACGTGGGGCCACAACAACTGTGGAGTACGTATTATATTTTTATGTTACGTGTATACGTGGGGCCACAACAACTGTGGAGTACGTATTATTTTTTATGTTACGTGTATACGTGGGGCCACAACAACTGTGGAGTACGTATTATATTTTATGTTACGTGTATACGTGGGGCCACAACAACTGTGGAGTACGTATTATATTTTATGTTACGTGTATACGTGGGGCCACAACAACTGTGGAGTACGTATTATATTTTATGTTACGTGTATACGTGGGGCCACAACAACTGTGGAGTACGTATTATATTTTATGTTACGTGTATACGTGGGGCCACAACAACTGTGGAGTACGTATTATATTTTATGTTACGTGTATACGTGGGGCCACAACAACTGTGGAGTACGTATTATATTTTATGTTACGTGTATACGTGGGGCCACAACAACTGTGGAGTACGTATTATATTTTATGTTACGTGTATACGTGGGGCCACAACAACTGTGGAGTACGTATTATATTTTATGTTACGTGTATACGTGGGGCCACAACAACTGTGGAGTACGTATTATATTTTATGTTACGTGTATTCATGGGGCCACAACAACTGTGGAGCATGAAGTATGGGGCCACAACAACTGTGGAGCATACACTACGTGAGACACAGCAATTGTGACACGTAGAATACGTGGGGCCACAACAACTGTGGAGTACGTATTAAGTCAAGTTTCAGATCAAGTGCATGATAAGTCAAGTTTCAGATCAAGTTCATGTTTTGTTATGTACACGTACATGTTATGTTCATGATCAAGTTATGTTCCAAGTTCATGTTCACATCATGTTAAGTTCACGTTTACAGTATGTCTCAAGTTCACGTTTATGTCATGATATGTTCAAGTTTATGTTATTTTCAAGTTCATATTTATGTTATGCATGTTTACGTTCATGCTACATTTCAAGTCCATGTTATGTTTTAAACTCAAGTTCATGTCATGTTAAGTCAAGTTCAGTTCACGTTTAAGTTCTGGTTATGTCATGTTATATGTCAAGTTATGCTATGCTTATGTACGACTTTACTTATGCATTTATGCTTTTACTGCCATGCATGCATCTTTAACCTGTGTGTGAGTTTTATGTTAACTTACTGAGATTTGTAATCAAATCTCACTGTGGTAGTCCCAACTACCATTCCCCCCGAAT
This sequence comes from Carya cathayensis, assembly GCA_011037825.1. Lineage (NCBI taxonomy): Eukaryota > Viridiplantae > Streptophyta > Magnoliopsida > Fagales > Juglandaceae > Carya > Carya cathayensis. Next base: position 3,038,692 of record QGSO01000171.1, read on the forward strand.
GGTAGATCTTGTTACAGGACCCAAAGAAGAATTGGAATCTGACCATCTGAATACGGTCATCTAGGCTACGGTGCGATGTTGATGATGGTATAGTATTTAACTTAGGTTAATGCTTGTACTTTTGGAGTTGTATCTCAAGTATTCTTTTGATCACAACCATTTTGGACTAGTGTAGTGATCACGGCTTTTTAGTATGTTTTTATGTATGAAATATGTTTCAAGTATTTGGGATATTTTTAGTTTGGTGCATAGTATTGCTAAAGAAAAAAAAAAATAATCCGCTGCGAATATTGCATAATGCTAGATGCATGTTAGGAACATTGCATCTTATATGTCATGAACGGGGGCAGGTAACCTTGTGTTGCATGTCTCGACGTTTCAAATGTCCGTTCAATCCCAAGCGAAAATTGGGGGCGTCACAAATGCTGTTGCCAGAGTCCATGAGAGAAGGTTGTACACGAGCAGGGAACACAACTTCATCAAAAATCACATTTCTAGAAACATAAACACATCGGGTGGATGGATCATAGCACCAAAACCCCTTTTGATTAGAACAATAACCAATGAAAATGCATGGTGTGCTACTGTAAGTGAGTTTATTAGGCATGTAAGGTTGAAGACATGGAAAGTATTGACAACCAAATAAACGAAAATAGCTAAAGTCCGGATGAAGATGAAATAGACATTCAAATGGTGAAGAAAAATTGAGGACTTTTGTAGGCAACCGATTGATGATAAATATGGAAGTTAAGAAAGCATCGACCCAAAATTTCTTATGTAATCCGGATTGTGCGAGGAGAGTGAGTCCCATCTCAACTATATGTCAACATTTCCTCTCGGTAAGGCCATTTTGTTGAGAGGTAGGTGGACAAGATAGCCGATGAAAAAATCCCATTATCACTAAGAAATTGTTTTAAAATGGTGGAACAGTATTCACCACCATTGTCACTTTGTAATTGTTTAATGGGATAATTAAATTGTTTTTCCACTAAGATTTTGAATTTAACAAACGTAGCATAGACATCAAATTTATTAAAAATGGGATATAACCAACAAAAGCAAGTAAAGTCATCAATAAAGATGACATAATAGAGATAACCACTCAAAGATGGAGTGGAAGTGTACCATACTTTGGGATGAATTAACTCTAGAGGAGCAGTTGATTCTCTTGAGGAATTAGAGAATGGCAACTGCTTAGACTTACCTAGTTGACATGACACACAAATGAACTTTTAATTGAATGAATCACTAACAGACAGAGAATAATTATTAAGGATATTATGCAAAGTAGCCGACGAATGATGTCCCAAATAACAATGCCAAGTAGCGGTAGAAGCCTTAACCCCAACAGTCATGGTGAAAGCATGAAATTTAGATGACGATAGCTGATGAAGGTTGATCAGGTACAATCCCTATCACTGGGCCCCATCATGAGCGTGTCCCTTATCTTGAGGTCTTTCATAGAAAAATTGGAAGCAGTAAGTTCAAATAATACATCATTATCCCTACAAAATGTATTAATGGAAAGAAGATGGGAAGAAGTTGAGGGCAATAAGCAATATCATTTAAAGTAAGAGTAGAAGAATGAGTTTTAATAGTGGCATTGCCAATGCATGAGATTATTAAACTTTCTCCATTACCTGCGCCATTGCCTTCATAAGGTTGAGAAGTTGCCAAATTAGCTGCATCAGAAGTAACATGAATATTTGCACCACTATCAGTGTACCATTGATGCTGATTAAGGTAGGCAGTATTGGCCTCAACAACCATAGCAGCCAACTCTATTGGAGGATGCCTCCCTTGAAAATAGTTCATACGATTGAAACGATCTAACGCTTGGTGATTTTCTCTTTTGCATATTTGACAAGGTGATCGAGCCCGAGAATCATTTGACACAAGTGTAGATGAGGAAGCTGGTAAGTGAGGTAGGGGCTACCGAAATGGTGAGGAAGATGAAACTGTGCCAGGAGATTTGAACATACCTGAAGAGCGAGACCAGTTGTTGTTGTTATTGCGTGCTCCTGGTTTGGAACCAGATTTGTGAGAGTAAAGAGCATAGGAGCCCGTCTCGGGTTGAATGGTGTGATTGTGAAATTTCTGCATGAGATCATAGTTGAGCAGCTCGGCATGAAAATCAGAAAAGAACATCGATTTCTCCTTTGCAAGCAGCATGTATGTCGTGACAAAAGAATGAAATGATGAGTTGAGTCCATTGAGCACGGATAAATCAAGTCAGAATACTCAACAGATTTGCCAACTGCTAGTAATTCATCCGAGAGGGATTTGACTTCATCTAGAAAGCTTTGGCACGACATGGTGCCTTACTGAAGATATTGGAGTTTTCTCTTGATAAGAGATATTCGAGAGGTGGAAGGTGCAACAAAATGCGAATTGAGATCCTGCCAAACAAGCTAAGATGTTTCCAAACCATAAATAGTAGAAACAATCGAAGGAGATAGAGGTGAGACAATCCAACCAAGCATAGTTTGATCCTTATACTGCCAAACCACATAGGCAGAGTTAAGAACACCTTGGAAGTGGAGCTCATCACTGGAATATTGAGAAGGGCAGGGATTGGAACCATCAACAATCCCCATCAAGCCATAGCTCCGAAACAGTGGGAGTAATTGAGCACTCCAGGCAAGAAAGTTAGTACCATCAAGCTTGATGGAAATAACTTGTGCTGGAAGATAAAAGGCAGTAGAAGCATTAGATGAAGAACCGGAAACAGCCATAGGATCTGGAAAACCATGAGCTATAGAATTTTCTGATACCATGAAAGAAACCAAAGCTGTTCTAGAATTACTTACTAAAAACGGAGAATGTGTTCATATGTTTATAAGCAGAGTAATTACATTAGGATGAGAACAAATCTAAGATTGGTACAAGAGGAGATTTACGACTGTTACAAGAGATAAACCTTCATATATAAATTACAAACATTCAAATATAAATTATAAGATAGAGCCATTCGAGATAAACTCAGAAACCTAGCTCACTAGTTTGACATTGATCTTGTTTGAATATTTAAATCATCGTTATCCTTAACATGGGTTTTGTATTTATTTATTTTTTTAAAAGTGATTGCATAGCACTTACGTACTCACAACTATAACTATCATTTCTTATATATATATATATGTAGATACATATATATATATATTTGAGTCTATTTGTAAGAGTGTTGTAGTAAAATATAGCATTCATATCACTTATATGGGAAATTTTGATTTCTAAAATTTAAATTTAAAAATTTCTATTCCAAGTCAAATGATCCAAATAAGTGTTTTGCTAGGTGTGCGATCCAAATGGCTTGTAAATAGAGAATCTGTGTAGCGCGCGGGTGTGATGGGTGGTAAACTTTTTATCTATATATCAATAAGTAGTAGCCAACATAGCAAGATTCCGTTGTCGTCCAGCGGTTAGGATATCTGGCTTTCACCCAGGAGACCCGGGTTCGATTCCCGGCAACGGAATTAAATTTTTTCATGTTTTTCATTTCTATGTTAAGGCGATATTCTTGGCGTTACGAAAAGCATATTCTAGTCGTCCTTTCTCGCCTTCGTAAATTAACACGTTGTCTTTGTTTAGGCCACTTTCTGGGCCTCAACAAACACGTCGCCCAGCACAAATTTGATCCAAATTCCCAACCCGAAGTCGCCCTTCGCGTTCCACAGTACAGGCGGCAAAGCGAGCTAGCTCTCTCTCCGCTCCGCGCTTCAATTGTTTCTTCGTGAGCTTTCTCTCTCTCTCTCTCTCTCTCTCTCTCTCTCTCTGTGTGACACAAAAGCAACTACTTTTCTGGATCTGCAAAATCATTTTGTAGTGTTTATGCTAGTATCAATATTACATGTTAACGCGTATTTGGTTTCATTAAGATTGTTACGATGCGAATGATTATCTTCTAAATTTATTCCTACCGCTTTCCCTTTCATTCAAATTTCTTCCCAGTCTTTTTTTTTTTTTCTTTTGGGTTTTTTTTTTTTGGTGGGGGGGTTGAAAATTGATAGATTTTCCTTTTGCTTCAATAATTCCGCATTCTAGCAAGCTAGCTTCATGGGATCTTTTATTTTTGCTTGTGACCAATTATTTATTAAATTATCAAATGGGTTTACATGGTGATTGTTACAGGAATCCCTTGAAATGGATAAACTTTGCATATATGTGTAACTTCTGGAGAAGATTTTATATATATATGTATATATACATATATATATAAGAAGGGGATCTAATGGGGGGTGAAAGTTGATAATTTTCCTTGTGCTTCAATAATTCCGTGCATTCTAGCTTCATGGGATCTTTTATTTTTGCTTGTGACCAATTATTTATTAAATTATCAAATGGGTTTATATAGTGATTGTTACAGGAATCCCTTGAAGTGGATAAACTTTGCATATATGTGCAACTTCTGGAGAAGATTTTTATTTATATAAGGAGATCTAATATAAAACTTGTGTATAATGGGGCTGGACAACCGTTTGGATTTTGGGGGGGGGGGGGGGGGGGGTGGGGGGTTGTGTGGTGGATATCAATCATGGAAAACTATTGAAGGATGTTTCATCTTAATCATTCTGGATTGCTCCTTGGTGAGCTCTCTCCTCACTCTCTATTTGACACAAAAGCAACTACTTTTCTCGATCTGCAAAATCATTTTCTAGTGTTTATGCTAGTATCAATAAATATTACATGTTAACGCGTATTTGGTTTCATTAAGATTGTTACGATTCAAATGATTTTCCCTTTTTAAGGTGATAATCTTTTAAATTTATTCCTACCGCCTTCCCTTTCATTCATTCAAATGTCCCAGCCTTCTTTTTTTTTGGTTTTCTTTTTTTTTTTTGGGGGGGGGGGGGGGGGAAGTTGATAGATTTTCCTTTTGCTTCAATAGTTTATTAAATTATCAAATGGGTTTATATTAAAACTTGTGCATTTAATCATTCTGGATTGCTCAAACGATTCATCATTTCCTTATAAGACAGTTGCATCTCTGCTTGACAATTGTTATTGCTTCGGTGAATTCCAAAATGATCACCTGAGAGCATTGTCACTCATTTCTGCTTTGCTTTTAATTGGTTTTATCATTATCATCGGCTACTTACATTCATGTCAAAATAATTTTTTGGTTAGCCGGCATCACACTGGACTTGCAATTCTGCTCTTAAGCCTCATGTCAGGGTTTAACGAGGATAATAAGGCTTCACATGCTCAGGTATCCCTCCTCATTTATTGAAACACAATTTTGTTTCGTGGCTTGACTGTTGAGCAATGGAAGATAAGATGACAACCTCCAAAATATTAGTTTCGGATCAGATTGATTCTTCTTGCACACAATAAGATTAAAGACCCTGAGTTTTCTGAGTTAAGACCTATCTTAGGCTGAAAGCAGGGCTAAACAAAACGGAAGATATTGCAATACCCCCGTATGCCAAGCATGTTGGAAGAAAGGGTGTGTTTGTGGGCCTGGGGGGTTCAGAGCCTCACTATCTCCTCCTTAGAAAGATAAATTTTCTTTTTTGTTCACGTAGGTCATCAGGTTCTTGTTGCATTCAAGTCTTTTTGCTTATTTTCCCTTCTTTTGTTACGATCTTTTGGTTTTTCTCAAAGGAATTAAATATATCAGATGAGTCATTCTATAAACTGACATTATCTTTTCTTGGTTTGACTGTACAACAAAATGTATGACCCTAAATATTGCAGATTGGTTTGATTCAATAATTGAAAGTAAAGATAGTTCCGACTCCTGCTTGATTTCTTATTATGATAAAGTTTAGAAACCATGACCAAAAGTAAAGATAGTTCAGGCTCTTGCTTGATTTCTATATTATGATAAAATTTAGAAGCTTGTTCATATCTGTAAGAAATTTTTCTGCATGTTTGTCATATTTCCTTGCTTTTTGCTTGCAGCTTTCATCTCAGTTTTTTGGGGATCTCCTGGATTCCATTATTGTTGATGTAGCATCTGAGTGTCACCGAATAGCAAGGTTGGGCCTTGATCGTAATTTGGAAGAAGAGGAAGAAGAACTGAGACTGTCAGCACAAGCCCGGGTAAGGGTAGCTGATCCTAGTAATAGTGGTGAAGCTAATAGCAAGTACGTGGTTGACATATTTGGACAAACCCATCCTCCTGTAGCAAATGAAATATTTGACTGCATGAATTGTGGTCGATCTATCATGGCTGGAAGATTTGCTCCTCATCTAGAGAAATGCATGGGGAAGGTGATCCTTTGTCCCCTTGATTTGGTTGTTGCAGTTGTCTTAGTTAACTGTAAGCACTATTATGTAAAAGCCCATGCAAGGCCTTCTTCATGAGTTCCTGTTTTCCTTGATGGTTTCGCTTCTGTACTCCACTACAGGGTAGAAAGGCTCGACTCAAGTTAACAAGAAGTAGCACAGCTGTGCAGAACCGGTATTCACAAGGCAGCCCTGTTTCCACATACTCTCCTTATTCAAATTCCACCAACACAAGCCGGTTATCAAATGGAACATCCGGTGTTGCAGGTGAGGAATACTCAAATGGCACATTTCAAGAACCATGAAACGGATGAGCTTGTCAGGCTAACTTAAGGATAAAGGCAAATGACGTGATTTTTTCTGGGCATTTCTTCATGAAGTATAGTGAGTTCATGATCATTACATGCTTGGTCCTCAACCCTCAATGGTGAATGGTTTGTGTACCAATATTCTTGATCAAGTCCCACTGGGTGATTTTTACTTGAATGCCAGCAAGAGCAAGAAAGGCAAATGAAAAATCTTAATCTGATAAGAAAAATGGTATTAAGATACAAGGGATGCTACTCATCATCCCACACTGCATATTTTACATATTTTAAAATTATTTTTTATTATTTTTTATCTTTATTATTTTTATTTTATTTTATTATTGTTAAACTAATTGAGCTATTCTACTTATCATCCATACACCACATATTTTTATATGAAAAATGTAAAAAATAATTAAAATATATAGTGTGTGGTGTGTGGGAATAGTAAGTAGAATTATTCTTAAGGTATTTTCTTTACTTCTTTTAACTTTTAAGTCCATTTTTCCTATCTACAGCCATCTCAACCCCGAAAGAAATCCCCTGAAAAGGCTTTTGCCCTGCACGAAGTTTTCAAGGACCCCCCGGAATCTATCTTATTGAAGTTTGCGGCTATAGCTTTTGGAAGAAAAGCATAGAGTTGAAATTTGAAAATGCAAAGCACATTAAAAACATTGTCGGACCTTAAAATGGAATCTTGGTGCGGTTTTGGTTTGTCACAAGTGGGTTAATGGACTCTGAAGCTTTGGTGAAGAAGCATAAAATTGCAGTAATCCCTAAGGACAATACTAGGGTGCTCCAAATATGACACCAGTGCAAATGATTTTTTTTTTCTTTTTTTTTTAAGCATTTTTTAAACATCTTTAATCATCAAGAAAAAATACAAATGCAAATACAAATTCATTAATATTCACTTCCTTAACCATAAGAAAATATTAAAAAATTAAAATATATTAGTGGGCTCATTTGAGAGTCATATACTAACATTTTCCAATCCCTAATATGACATATTTCACCAACATGAGGACCTGCTGATTTTCTTTTTTATATGCATGAATACAATAATAGATATTTAGTAGGAAAAGAAAAGGCAAATATTGCTAACTGACATTAGAAACTCTTGTATCATGTCTAGTTTTTAGCTCCCTCACAGACTCTAAAGCCGTGTTGTTCCAATATAAAGAGTAATCAATTACACGAACTACAACAGACTTAATCGGTGCAAGTGTTAATGCATAAGAGAAGGCAAGCACATAAGAATAGAAAAGCACCTTAATCTTTCATTTTAAACCATGCTTACACACCCAAAGTTGTACAAATATAAATGGGTTCCGGCTTCTATGAAGATGGTCTTCCAGCATTGAATACAAAAACCCATAAAACTTCATCTCAAACTTTTTTTTCAAAAAAATTCCCAAACTTTTCACACTTCTCAACATTCAAACATCCATTTAGTCGAACACTACCCAGTCCTGAGTTATTTTGGTATAGGATTGCAGTGGGGTTGGGGAATGCAGGCTTCCCAATCCCGACTCAAAAGTCTCCCATTTGGTATTCATTGACTCCCCATCCTTACTGTTGCTAAAGGGATTGGAGTTTTGTGCCTTCAGCTTGTCGAGCATGTCTACAAAGCTCTGGACTCGACGAACCTGTGCAACAAATAATCAATGTCAAGTTCGCCGTCTTGTTAGACATGTTGTTTGCTATATGTATCATCTTTTCTCTTCTTTTTTCTCTTAATAAACTTTGATTATCACCCCACAAGAAGCTCAGGAGCTCAGACATAAAATGGCTGTCTGTTCCTCCCAAATCAGAAAACCTCAATCGTTTTACATAAGTTTTATTACAGGATAGATACTTTATAGGCAATCTCTTTCTCATCTTCTGCTTTAAGCACAGAACCATAACAAGGTCTAATAAGTGTCATCCACCTAAATCGTGTTTGGCTTGAGCAGAGAAGCCATAAGACTTATTCGAAACAATCCAAATTGAAGTAGGTTTTCATAATATATCTAACTTCCATACACTACCCAACAACAATGATCCCTTCAATCAGGACACAAGTTCAAAACCAGCATTCTGAATTTCTGATTCACCAAACAACACAAAATATTTAATGTCAGAGTGTTAATAGGAATAATGGCATACCTCAATCCGTCTCTGCACTTTTGCTTCTCCATCAGCCTCAATAGAATCCAATTTAAGCAACTGCATCATGAGCAACTCCGTCAATACAACAAATTCCTTATCCATGATCTTGCCGCCACTGCGAACGGTTGCCTCCAAAGCAATAATCTAAGAAAAACATTAACAAAAACTAAAATAAGTCTTAATGATGATGATGATATAGGAGTATTCAGATAATGGACGCCAACCTTCTCTGAAAGCCTCTCAACCTCTGCTCTCACTTTGGCAACTGCCTCACAGGCCTTTAGTATACATTGATTTCTCTGCATCTCCTTGAGCTTCTTCTCTTTGCTAGCCGGGTCCTCCAACAGTATAACTTTGGACGTATCTTTTACACCTGCCATTTCCAAGCATTCCTCATCCTCCTTTTCTTTCCCTCGAAACAACAATCTTTGCTCCTTAGGCTCCAGACCAGTCTCATGGGAAAGAACCATTTTCAAATCCCCTTTTCAGTGAACATAAACAGAGATTAAGCATCAGATACAGGATTGAATTATGATAATCCCGACAAACCAATTAATGAAGCAAAATTCTAAAGTCCTAATGAATATCAGATAATGGGTTTAAGAGAGAAGGGAAAATAAATGACAAATAAAGCAAACAGAAACAAGATTACTAAATCTCAAGAGGTCAACTTCGAGAAGCAATTGCCTATTGAATTATAGAGGTCAATGCTGAACTCATGGTCTTCATGGAGAAAGATCAAGTTCGAATTCCTTCTAAACTTGCTGAAATGCAGGACCAAAAATTATAAGACTTGCTTTTATGGCAATGACCCAAAGACCAAAAGGTGAAAGTGAAATGCACCAAACTAGGAAAGGGGCGCAAATACTCACAAAATTGACACAAATAGAGTAAAACAAAAGGAACCCAGAAATTAGTCTGTATGTTTATGATTACCGAAAGTGGATTGGGCAGGGACAGTGATATCATGATGATAAGAACCATGGGAGACTTTGATCTTGATCATAGGCCCAGACGATGCATCCCCAACATCTCTCCTTTGAACAAGCATGCCACCCGGCCTGAGCTCCCAACCAATCTCTCTATTAAAGCCATGATTCACTCTACGCTTTGAAGTTGAGCTTTTCATAGTCACCAAAATTGGTTGGAATTCATGGAATTTAGAGTGGGGGAAAGGGTAAAAGGTGGAGTTGGTAGACACGGGTCAGAGAGCAAGCGGTTTGAGTAAGCAAAGAAAGAAACTTTAAGATAGGGACCTCCTAATAAGAGCTAGCGGTTGGTCGGTTACAGCTTATAATAAAAGTTGGTGCGAGGAGTCGAGGGAATTCCATAGTTCTTCTTGATATTCATTTATTTTTTATTAATTGTAAAATGATTACTTTGAATTTTGATGCTTCTACAAGTTATGAGTTCAATGTTTAAGAGAAATGTTTTATAAAAATAAATTTATAAATTGACGTGATTTAATGTGATATATCAAATTATAAAATTATTTTTATTGTATAAAATAAATCTAACTATCACATAAAATCATGTCACTTTAAATTTTTTTTTTTTTTTTTTGAAATCTTTTTGTGGTATAAGACTTCATGATTTTTAAATTGTACAAAGTTGATTCCTGAACTTCAAAAAGGCTTGTAATTAGATGCATCTATCAATATTCTAGAATATTATAGATGATTTTCACATAACATATTAATGTCACGTGTCAATCCTTGATTGTCTAACACATGGCATCAATATGTCACATTAGCAATCAAAGACTGACACGTGACAATCTCCTATGAATTTTATTTTTTTAATTTATTATTATTCGTGAGATTGACTAAAGTGTTAATTGAGAGTTTTGTAGATCTCAATTTGTAAAAATACAAGAAACCTAGTTACTAATTTAGCAAAAATTAATTTATAAGAGAAGTTTAAGAACTAAATCTCTTGTAAATTAAATTATGTCATATCAGCGATTAGACCTCTAAACCGGCCGCTTGTGAACTTAAGTGCTTTTCTCAAGAATATGAGATTCTCATGCTTAGTTTTTATTCTTAGGCATTGTATATAAATTATATATGATTTCCAAATATCTTTATATTTCTCTCTTCAAATGCATCAAACCGTATGATAATTTTTTAAAAGAAACATATATACCTAAAATCACAAGAAACATTTTATAATGTTTTATAGAAGAAAAAATATACAGAATCTATTGTTTTTCTTTAGTGTCTGAAAATAAAAACTGTATATAATATTTTCTTTATTTTTTTTTTATGTATAACTAAATAAAACTTGTTTAATTCTGATTTTTGATCTTGTGCAATACATGAAAACTTCTTCACTTTTATATAGATATTTTGTGAATGGTCATAAGTGATTGGTATCAAAATGGTTCAATAACACAACTCTAATAATGATAATGATAAAAATAAATGAATAAATAATAATAATATACAGAAATGGAGAACGAAATTAATTGTAGGCTTTAATCAAGCAATACATGATACGCTAAACAATTATAGACTGGATATCGTATCTAAGAGGAAAAATATAGAACATGATTAAAAAAAGAGTAATGTTACTTATCGTCTCTTTTGTCATCATCCTCTAATCATTACATTATGTAGCATTAGATGATTAGAGATTATTTACAATATTTCACTTGTAAATCTATCTTCTAATGTCACATCATGAGATGATGAGAAAAAAAATCATAAATAAGTTTTATTACGTACAAACAAAATTGCGTACTAATATGCTTACCAATTATGATTTCTTGATATTCTAAATTTAAATTAGTACTATTTTTAATAAAATCTACTTGTTGATCAATCACATTAAATTGATACACATATTAATACGCAGCTATACTTGTAACTAGATTTTTTTTTTTATATATAGTTTTAGTCTTATTTTAATAAAATATTTGACGCCTATATGACTTGAGGGAAAATATTAAAAATATAATATAAATAATTAAATATATCATTTCTTTAAATTTGCAAGACAACTTATAATTTCACGATTATTAATTATTTGTAAAAGCTCATCCATATGTAATAATGTTTACCCCGCGGGATTTCTAGAAATATATATATCACGAGCCTTTGATGAGTACAATGCTGCATATAGAGCCGAAATGGTGTAGACCTGAGTTACCATGGGACCCATATTAGTCAGCAATCGATCGTATATGTTTGCACCTGGTGAGATTGAGCGACAGCCATTGCAGGCTAGTTTTTTGGTCTTTAGCTGTTGGAAGGAGACTGCCAGGGAATTTCCAACTTTACATAGAAAAAATAAAATAAAATAAAATCATGCTAGCTAGGAACCACAGCCATTTCATCGGTGTTTTTTCCTTCCTTTTTTCATGTCAATTTCGTCGAGGTTTCCATGTAGGTTTTTGACAATATGGTTTTGTTCTTAGATAATAAAAATGCTAATGTATAAACGATAATCAGAATCTAACCAAATAAATTATTTTATTTTTAAGTCAGTGTCTACAGTATACCATCGATGTCACTTAAACGATAAGATTTGATTTGTAAGATTTAAATTTTAAATTTTAGTTTTTAAATTAAAATATATATATCATTTAAATACTTTACTACGTTTGTTATTAATTATAATTTGAATCAAGAAATTCTATCAAATGATATAAAATAAGAGGGCTTATCCCCCCAACCCCACTAATTAATTATCAATGTTTACAACAATAATTAATAAAAATTAGATTGTCATGTTTCGATTTAGATTTCTTATATATTCGTTAATTATATCATGTGTCCATTAATATTTCTTTTATATTTTTGCATACATTTTTACCGTAAGTTTCTTGTGTTCTTCATTCACGTGGATAAGGAGCTTTCACCGGCCGGGTGATCAATTCCAGCTAGAGAGTCAATGGAGAAAAAGGCACCAAGTTTAAATATAATGTTTTTTTATTTAGAGAATGTTACCGACACAAAGATATCATGCAAAATTAAATCTAAAAGTTAACATATTTGTTAGATTTATTTTTTTATATAAGAAATAGACTTCATTTCATTCATAAAATTAACCCGAAGTTACATCTGTAACTGAAAAATATAAGGAAATACCTAGATTATAAGTCAAACTACTCATCTGTGAAGAGCTTCCTCACACACAAATTTTTTTGTGACAAGCATTGTCTTAACTTCTACAAACTCTCTACTGACAAAATTTTTAGAGATATGAAGCTCTATAAAAATAGAGATGTACATTCCGGTTTATCTGAGATAACAACTATCCCATAACCTTCAAAGTACCTTTATAATAAAAGTATCTTTACAATCTAACTTACCACATCAAATCACGTTAATTTTATATAAATTTATTTTTATTGAATTTTTTTAGGACTAAAATAATTTTTTTATTTATGTATTTTAAAATTAAGTATTTAAATATCCTTAATTTATAATTCGTTAATATGAATGTCAACACGAAATTGACAATTAGATTGTACGTGTTATCTAAATACTAAAAAATTTAATAATCATTAAAGAAAAGATAATTAATGTCGACCCTGTCGGGTCGCCACCTAAGAGCTGTCTGGGTCACGACCCTGGTAGATGCTTGGGTCTCTATGATCTATCCCTTTCCTTCTTTTGAAATTGTTTTCGAAATTGTTTTCGAAATGATATTTTTAAAAATTTTTAATTGTTTAGATTAACATTTAATTTTAACTGAGTATTGAAGGTATTTTAATGTAATGACGGTAATAAATTCACAAATTACGAGGTTGCATTTAGATATTGAGATGATTTGTAAATAATATTAATATTTTATAAATATTATCGAGATATGTTTAAATATATTAAGTAGGGTAAGATGAGTTTCACATTTTTGACAATATGAACACATGCTCGATCGGTCGCATCATGAACATTTAATACTATATTTATGTCTATGAGGTGAATTAGTTCTGTAGGGTACTTTTTCTGGTATTGTATCAAGTGAGGTCCCTGCTGCCTAATAAAACACCCGCATATATGCAATAGACGATACGTACAGCTCCAACATATAGAGTTCTTAGATAAAAAAGCGAGTCCTAGCAGTAGTACTCATGAAGCATCTCTATAAGGGCTTGAGAGAAATGGACAAAGTTGATCAATTATTAGGTACTGGTCCCTGGCCTTTATTCCAACATAGTAAACATATCTAAAAGGCTTCGAGTGACATGCATCATGGATATAGAGAGTATTGATTAGCTAGAATCGAGTGCATGACACTCTGAAGCAACCACACATTCACTACAGCTAGCAATAATGCTCATATATATACAGTATTACAAGAAAAACGAGTATTTATAATAGATTATTTGCGACGAAAACAGAATTAATATAACAAGAAATAGTCATTTTCGTAAGAATTAATTAGCTGATCGACAATAAATAAGTCGTTTTCTTATGCGCAGCACTGAAGAATCATTTTGGAACCTAAAATCAATCAAAATTCCGCAAAATCTGCACAAGTGCTCTGTGAGAGAATGTGGGACACATTATTATAATTAGGGGATAGCTCCAACGTATCCATCCAAAGAAAGAAAATGTAGAGTCGGAGGGACAGCATAATGAAATGTAAAGAAAAACACAAAGAAGACATGAGAGATTGTACACTTTCTTGGAGGAGCACTTGTGGAGGGCAGCAGATTCATCAATAATAATAATAATGAGTGAAGATGGCCCTTCCGTAAAGATTAAAGAAGAAGAAGAAGGGGAAAAAAAAAAAAAAATCCGAAGAAACAAAGATGTCAAGTAGCAGAGATCACATCCTTTTGGTGGTAGTGGTAATGGTGGTGGGGGAGAGGAGCCTGCAGGGATGGCTTTTTGCCCACGTGTATACTTTTGCCATGGTTAATATTGGGGCATATATATATTTATCTCATTATTTCTTTCTAGTAATAATGGAAACCCCAATGATTAAATTGGAAAGATGATCAGGTAGGTAGTTGGGAACTTATAAAGTGGGTGAAATAATATTAGCTCTCTCTCTCTCTCTCTCTCTCTCTCTCTCTATATATATATATATATATACACACACATACATACATATACACACATATGCGATGGCGATTATCGTTTTAGTGCTTATATATATTGATGATCTTTTGATCATTTTGCTTGCCATTTTAATCTTTTTAGATAAATGATATCTTCAATTCTAGAAAGTATAAGTTTTATGCATTCTTTTTAAAACTTACTTTTAAAAGTAGAGTCCACTACTAAAACTGTATAACATTACTCATATTTTAATAATATAAATCATGATCAAATCACTCTATAAAAGACCGGAAACAAATAATTATAATAGCAACGGACGCATGATTAATTGGTTGTGACTCGATCTAATGGATTTAATATAAAATAATTGTTTTGGCTAATCACATCAATAAAATGCGTAAGAAATATGTAAAAGTGACTATATGTAACATAAGTTTATATATATATATATATATATATATATATGGTTGATGCAGTACTTGTGATGATCTCCACGCACTTAATTCAGAAACTTATTATAAAATTTACCTAACCTAATCGGCAGAAAGCAAATGAAGTTGTCGCTAGACAAGTACTACTCTTTAGTGGGGTTTCACTTTCACTACCGAATCTAAGTGTCTAAAAGGGAGATGGACCACCTAAACAATCCACACACATCATACAAAACAACAAATCATCTTGTATGGTTTTTAAATAATCCAAAACGTCATTAAATATCAGTGCTAGCAGAAAGGGACATCCTTCCATAAAGCTCGAACTAACAACCCCTAAACCCCATTTATTATTTTTATCTTATCCCCCACTTAACCCCCCAAATCATTTATTTTTGTTACATGCATGACCATATATATATATATATTTTATATAATTAAGGTTATTAATTAGCTAGAAGGTAGAAAATTTAATTTAATTTAATTTAAGTTTTGTTTTTTTAAAAGACATAACATGAATTTTTGTAATTTTGGTCGATAGGACAACACAACATGAGACTAATGGCTAGTTAGCTAGGCGTGCGGCAGTAGTACCAATGCGTGAGGCTGAGGTTATCATCCTAGCTAAGGTGGTGGTATGTGGTGGATAGACTTTTTATCATCAAGTGTTTAACAAGTGCAAGAGCTAGATAGATCAGACAAAATACGCATACTATTATTGTAATCACCTTTTGTCTAGAATTATTCTCGAGGCCGAGGTTGATGTTGATCATGATCATGATAGACAACATTCCTATTGCCCCCGCTTCCCCTCCATAAATAAATATATATATAGATAATATATATTATGGTCGTCGTCGTCCTCTGAGCTCTCATTCCTATATATCTTAAGCAAGCCACACTCTTTCTGTGTGGCGTGCTTTTTTTACGTATTTTGGTGGGGTGCTAAGTGTGGAATCGAAGTGCATATTGGATTTAGAATTATGGGGTTTGAGATGAGCGCTATAATTCGAAGCTATGACGGGGGGCAATCCGATAGAGCTCAAGTGGAAGATCTCGAGAGAAGATGCGAGGTAGGGCCAGCAGAACGAGTTTTTCTCTTCACAGACACTATGGGCGACCCCATCTGTAGAATTCGAAACAGTCCGATGTACAAGATGCTGGTACAACTCTATTTTTCTCCATTAATAATAATAATATTATTATTATTTCATCTTCTTCTTTCATCTTCTCTGCACCATGATCATTGATTTTCTAGACAGAGAGTTGTTAATGTTCTTAATTCCAGCCTCGATCCTGACATAGACAACGTATTAATTGATAATGTCTAATCGAAGAAAACTTACTGATGATCATGATCATGTTAGGTGGCGGAGTTGGACAAGGAATTGGTTGGTGTCATTCAGGGTTCTGTTAAGGTTGTCACGGTTCATAGGCATGATGATCATATGGATCTAGCCAGGGTTGGCTACATCTTAGGCCTAAGGGTTGCACCCGTTCATCGGCGACGAGGGATTGGCTCCAGCCTGGTGCGCCGGCTGGAGGAGTGGTTCATTGCCAACGATGTTGATTATGCGTACATGGCTACCGAGAAAGGAAACGAGGCCTCGGTTAAGCTCTTCGTGAACAAGTTTGGCTACAGCAAGTTCAGGACTCCGGCTATACTCGTTAACCCGGTTCACAATCACCCATTTCATATTTCATCCAACGTTGAGATACAGAAGATCAAGATAGAAGAAGCTGAATCTCTGTACAGAAAATTCATGGCGGCCATGGAGTTCTTCCCTCATGACATAGACAACGTGCTGAGGAACAGGCTGAGCTTGGGAACATGGGTGGCTTATCCGAGAGGGGAGTCTTTTGGGTCAAATGGGCAAGTTCCAGGTAGTTGGGCCATGCTTAGCGTATGGAACAGTGGAGAGATATTCAAGCTGAGGCTGGGGAAAGCACCTTTATCCTGCTTGATATACACAAAAAGCTCAAGATTGATGGATAAGTTTTTCCCCTGCTTGAAACTGCCTTTCCTGCCAAATTTTTTCCACCCATTTGGATTCTACTTCATGTATGGGGTGCACCGGGAAGGACCGATGTCTGGAAAGCTGGTGAGGAGCTTGTGCCAATTCGTGCACAACATGGCAACCAAGTCGAAGGACTGCAAGGTAATCGTAACAGAAGTTGCAGGTGACGACACTCTGAGACATCACATCCCGCGCTCGAGATTGCTCTCATGCCTGGAAGATTTGTGGTGCATGAAAGCCTTGAAAAATGAAGAGAGAAACACACTCCATGAATTGACAAAAACTCCACCAACAAGAGCTCTTTTTGTAGACCCTAGAGAGGTATGAACCCAAAAAAATTTCCTGATGATCACCTGTCCATATATGCCTGAGGTAGCCAAACCCCACCTCATGGTAATGTATGATATGTCCAATCCATCTCTCCTGGTGGGGGTTTTCCTCTTGTTCCTTTCACATCGGTGACACAAAATCTCACAAGATTTCCTTAAATAGGTGACACCCTTTGTTGTCCTTGTTCACAACTAGATTTTGCTCCTCATGATTCAGACTGATCAATAAGCGCGGTGGTCCAACTTTTGTCCCGTCCTCTCAGGTAAAAGTTTTAGCTGGACCATCCCCTCCTTTGTTGAGTCCCATCACACCATATATCCATCTCCCTAACATGCCACAACATACTGACAACTGAGAATTTCGTCTAAATGAGAGAGAAGATGATCATCATCATCATATGTATGAACAAAAGTGTTTTTCTAAAGGGTATTTAGACCACTCAATGTATTAACTCCTACAAAAGTAACTGATCTCAAGTTGGAAATTTTGGACCTCTTTCCTTGTTACAGCATTGTCGCCAGCCAAATGCGGAACCCCCGCATTATTCAGAGCCCTAGACGTTCATGATCGTGGCCATGATTAGATAAAGTTAGCTGCATGAGTTAGGTGCGCATTCTGTCCCGCCAAAGAAGAAACTAAGCCCCTTTACTGCTAGTACTAAAAAGATGATAAAAAAACGCATAATTGCCAGAAAAAGGACCCGGTGCCCTTTTGTTAACGATGATCATGATTAGCATGATCATGATAAGGAGGAAAGTATTGATACTGATGGTGATCAGGCTATTTTTAATTGGCTAGATGAAAGGTGGGGGAGATTGGAAAAGTCCAATCACATAGCCTAGCCAGCTAATTAATTATCATACTGAAATGGGCTTTGATTCTTCGAAGAGCCTTTTTATCCTTCTGATAGAAAAAATCTCAGTGAGTGGAACATGCGGCGTTCGATCATTGGCAATTAAGTACTGGCACTAATAAAAGGCATTGATAATGATTTTTGTGGGTTCAAGTTTTCATCTTTATTGTTGAATCTGGGCATTACCTTCAACCTAATACAGTGTGTGTATGTGTCATGTCCACACACACACATTCAGATCAGAAAGGAGATTTCCAAATCTTTTGGTCCTTCTGTAAAATCCAGGCTGAAAGATCAAGAATGAATCTTTTATATATATATATATATATATATGGTGGAGAGTACTGCTCACTTGATCCAGAGCCAAAAATATTATATATTGTTCAGTCATTTTCTAAACGATGGATGATTATGATCAGGACCCTTGAATGATCCGTTTTGCAGAAATTTGCATTTTCCTGGGTTGAGCTTTGTGGTTATGAATAACCATTTTTGTTCAATGATTCCAACGCACGAACTATCTTAAACTTTCCGTGGAAATAAAAATCAGAGAGAAGGATAGTTTAGCTTAAGAGTTCGGTTCTTATACTGTATGTACAAGCCAAAAGGCGCAAATGATTTCTATGAATAAAGGTTTGACTAATCGCGGATGATAAGAGTTGTACGAGTTGTTGTCTCCTGATTTATATTTAACTGTGATATTGTATGCCATCAAGGGTCCCGTAGCTCAGTTGGTTAGAGCGTTGGTCTTATGAGCCGAAGGTCGCGGGTTCGAGCCCCGCCGGGACCAAATGCATTATATAAAGAAGTTTTTCAGTTTTGTTGTTGCAATGGGCTTTTTGCTTGAGTCTAGAAGAGATAAAGGGCCTTCTCACTCTTTAGATCAGGCCTCATGATTCCGGGTCATAACGAGCCCAATCCACACAAAACCTGAAGAGTCCTCGTTTAACTTTATGATGTTCATGGTAGTGAGAGAGAAAACACACATTATGATGTTCACGTGAGAGTGATCATTTTGTTACATCTATTATAATTTATAACTTTGGAAACCATTAATATAACTTTTACCATATAGTTCTGACATTTTTATTTCATATAATATATATGGATATTTTTCTTCTCATTCTCAGTTCTTTCACCTATAAGCTTGTGCACAAAATACAACATCCACGTCTTAACATTTGAGATTATAGGATTTTAGAGTTTTGTTACGTAGAGTCACTTTTGAGTATAATTTATTGTATATTTTATTAATGTGATTGATTAAAATAATTATTTTATATTAAAAAAATAATACGACTAATAATATTAATAAAATATACAAATTATTACGTAAAAATGAATATATATATATATATAATTTTTATAAAAAATAAATTTCATCTTTCTTACATGAGGTTCCATTAAAGACTCTCTTTTAAGACATGAATCTAGGTCAGGTCATGCTCTTGGAAAGGTTTGATGAGACTGTTGAAACTTCTCCAGCTAGATGGTGATGATGTCAGGCATTCTTTTATGGAGCTTCGCTTCTTCAGCTAGTTCATGCATATATCACATCGGAGGCTAATTATATTTGTCGTTTGCAGCCTCTTTAAGAGGGTAATAGCAGTCCGTTTCATAAATTGGGTCTGTGACTTTGATACCTGCATGCATGCATGCAGCTACTAAACGACACCTTTTGAAAGATTTTCGCACCATCTCCCGTGATACACAATTTTGAGCAGCTCTCACTTTTTTTTTTTTTTATGCGTGTTGTAGGAAAGCATCAATGCAATGAGAAGGGTTATATCTGCATACATACAACTTTTATATAGGAAAATTAAATTCTTTTTAAAATGTGAAAAATTAAATCAAGCATTTCTCCAATATTGAAATTGTTAAGATCACTTAGGATGTCCATGCTTGACGCTAAGATGGTAAGGATAAGCGAAGAAAGGATCGATACTATTGGCCGTCAAAGATAATTGACTTACAAAAATATTTTATAAAAATAAATTTACAAACTGACATAATTTAATATAAGAAGTCAAATATGCTTTACTCTGAAAGAATTATAATATGACAGTATCACATCAAATAATATTAGTTTGTAAATTTACTTTTATAAAAGTATTTTTATACTTTGGTCAACTTCATTTGTTATTATCTACTTTAAGTAAAAGTGGGTTTTAATTATAATCTCTTTTTTTTCTAATAAGCAAGTATATTATATATGTTAAACAATTATAAGATACAAGAGTTAAAATGATGGAAGGTTTCAAAAATCATCTCAAACCAGCTAATACAACATAAGAAAAAAAAAATATAGAGTCAATGACTAAGCTCCCACCTATTTCTCACGATGGGAAGTTGATTGAAGAGGTTTTGTTGCAATCCAAAAATTGAATTGCAATACTACGACCAAAAGTCACAATAGATTGTTCTGCGCAGCACTTTGTTGGTCAGACTTGGTTGAAGGAAACTCTCACTTCCTATTTCTCTCGTTCTTTGGTTAGGAGAAGCAAAAATATAGGAAAATAGCAACCAGTAGATGGTCCAATATGCTAACAAACAAATGTTAGTGACTATGTAGGCATATGGGGATCACGTGCTACTATTAGAGAGAGGAAGTTGGTCAGGTCTTTAAATTTCAAGACTGTTGATCCCACTACTATCACCCGTGGTGGCAAAAAGCTCAATGTGGCACGTGACACGTGACGATCGTAACTAGCTAGGAAGCAGTAGATCAGCCCACCAAGAAAAATAGCCAGAAAAAATCTGCTATCAACTCCTGAAAAGACAAGAGAGTAGGAGGGATAGAGGAGCCGAAGCTCCACTGCCATTGGATAGAGATGAGAGGATATTTAAGAGATCTGTGAAATTTTGGGAGAGCTTTGGGGAGGAGAGAGAGAGATGTTTCCTACTTCCTAATTCTAATTAAGTTATTTGAGGGTTGATCATAATCTACTTAGTAAAAACATGTCTATTTATATGTTTATGTAGAATATGTTTTATATATAACATACAAAACATAGGTAACTTATCACAACATAATTGAAACCTATTAAGGTATTTTTGCTATCTCTTTCTTCAACTCCCAACCATCATCTCATCTCAAACTAATTCTCTTTTTTCACTCTCAACTACTTAAAAGGTGTGTTTGGTTATTGCAATCAACTCCACTCTTTTCAAACTAATCAATGATGAAATTTATTATTTTTTAAATTCTCATAAAAAATTTAAACCTATCTCAATTTTCTTTATACATTCAAACACATGATCTCGATCTATTTACATTCAAACACATATCAATAGAATCTATAAAATATTACTATTCACATATCAACTCTGGTCATATCAAATCACCTCAATATCCAAAAGTTACACCCTCTCTTAGAAAATTATTAGATATTGTTAAAGCATGGATGATGTGGTATTCTCGACCTATCACGAAATCTCATAACAATAAAATTTATAATCACATGACACACACTATTATAGGTTAGAAGTATCATGTTACTCCAAATCTACCTAATAATTACTCCTCAGTCGCCTCCAATCCATGGTAAATCTGCATGCCATCTTGCACAACTACTCTAGCACTATGCTAAACCTCCCGCCACTGATAAAGCCTCTTTCTCCCCCCATCCCTTTCTTCCGATCTGTCTCGATCTCTCCCTATCCTTTATTAATTTGTCTCCATCTCTCTATTATTAACCCATTTTATTTTATTTTCTGGCTCAAATGACTAAATAACAGAAAATAATAATATAATTATCAAATATTTATAAAAAAAAATTCTAATCATCATTCCTACACATCACACACAACATTTTTAAAAAATTTTTGTTTTAGTTTTATTCTTTTTAAACTAATTAAATTTTTCTACTCGATCATCATCCATATACCACATATTTGATAAGAAAAAAAATATAATGTATAGAGATAATGAGCGGCAAAACTCCACATTTGGCGTGAACCAAACATTGTCTGTATTGGGTTCAATAATTTGACAGATTCGTAGCTTCAACCATAAGGTAACTGTGTAGGCTGTCTCCTTCCTAGTCCTCCTCTTCTTCTTCTTGAATCTTATGTATTTTGTTTTATTATATATATTGATTGAAAGAGGCAGAAGAGACAATGATCGATCTTAAATGTAGAACATCGTAGTAGCTAGCAGTCGGTTTGACCAGTCTCTCATTCACATATATAATTGGTGCAAGACTCAAAAACATTGGCCAGAAAGCACGGAAAGCTGAAACACTGCTTTTTGTCGTTCTCTCTAGTGTCCCCCATCTTACTCTCCAGTCAACGACATCACATCCGACTTTTAATCATAATCACCGGAGATAACGAATTTATAAGAAAATAATTTCATGCAAACATGTCGTTTCTGATTTGAACGGGTAGATATGTTGTGCAGGCACCTTATCACTCTTCGTCACCAATAATTGAACAAATTACTAGCTTGCTTTTGTCTCAATACTTTAGATATATAGCATGTTTTCAATCATTTTGTATATCTGATTTTAAAAATCAAATTATTTGGTGAGAGAAATGCTTTAACTAATTCTATAAAATAAATCCGCAAAGTGACGAGTGGTTCGATATTGTACGTTATATTGTAAAATTATTTTTATTATAAAGTAGATCTAATGTATTATATGAAACCATATCAATTTGTTGGTTTACTTTTTTTTAATTTTTGGATTTTTTTTTATGGTTATGGCATTTCTCATCCTGCAAGATGGATTATGAAAGGTGCCAAGTTGGGGGCACGATGATTGATAAACTACCACTTCTAACTATTGACCCAGATGATCATGAGTTAGTGATTAGGAACACAAAGTACAGGGATCTTTGGATCTTACCACCAGTGAGAATTAAATCCGGAAGAACTAATGTTTCATTAACAGGTCCGATGAGAAAACTCTGGCAAAATGTGATTACTTTCGGAGAAATCTCTATACAACAAAGAGCTGGGGTATTGACATTCACAGTGATCTCTCTCTCTCTCTCTCAAGCATTCACTTCATTCATATTAGACGATGGGAAAACCTTGCGTTCTGATGATCTGTTCCTGCTCAGCATCCTCTTCAGCGAACAACTCAGGGACGAAGATGATGATGAAGTTACTGATACAGAATCTCCCATCACTGCATTTTGATCACTCTGATTTTCGCAACCCGGAATATCAATCACAAACTCCATTGCAGAATCCCCATCACTGCCCACAGTTCCCAACTCAACCCCTACCCCCTCCGAAGAATCAACAGCTGAATCAGTCCCTGCATTCGCTTCCGAACCAAAGGTCACGACCTTAGCCTCGCACATCACCGGAGCTCTGCAAATGGGACAATTCGTATGAGAACTCAACCACATGTCAATGCACTCCACGTGAAAACCGTGGTGGCACTTGGGCAAGTCCCTCCCCATCTCGTTTTCCTCAAACGGGCTCAAGCAAATGACGCATTCCAACCCATTCTTGTGCTCCGCTGAGCTGTATAGAAAGAGAGGGATCGTAGCGATGAGTGACGCGTCGAGACCTTTCGTTGGAGGGCTGGGAACAGAGGTGTCGAGGTTGAAGGTATGGAAATGGTGGAACCGAGAGGGTCGGAGCGCGTGTGAGACGGTCATGGAGCGTCGCCGCCGTTGCTGGGCTTGGGCTAAGAACCATTTCGCATAAATGTGGAGAAGCAAGACGAAGAGGACGACAAGGAGTAGAGATATTACGGCCGCGAGCATGATGTTTCCGTCGTAAGAGAATATGCTCCGGACTATGTGGCTGAGTGTGTTGGTGGCTTGCTCTGGCAACTCAGGAGGGCTGGAGCCGGACATTGTGATCAATGAGCAGCAAGATAGAATGGTGGGTCTCTCTGCAATCTTGCGTCTATGAGCAATCTTGTGTGCGGAGAAGGTGGGGGATATGAGTAAAAAGATAACCAATGGAATCTTCTTCTTTCTTTTTCTTTAGCGTGAGAGAACGTTTACGTGAAAATAAAGTCGTTGCTAAGGGTTTTATATTTTGGAGATTGTGCAGAAACTCTCTCTCTCTCTCTCTCTCTCTCTCTCGTGTGTGTGTGTGTGTGTGTGTGGGGTGTTACTCTGAAGTCAAAAAAGAAATCCCTTTATTCAAGGAGATAATGAGACTCATATGCATGGGAGAGGAGAGAAAGGGGCAGAAATGAAGGACTCGTGAAGGCGACGGCAGCAGAGGGTGTTGGTGGGTGGGTGGGGTTATTTGATTCATGCGGTGTTTGATATATTTGTTTAGTGGTGTGGGGGTGGAGGTACGGATCCCAATGCCAGATAGGTGGGGCTCCTTTGAGGCCCCCATATTTTTCAACTCCTTTCTGGGTCTTCGGTTCTTTTATTAGTTTTTGTTGTTTCTTGTGTGGTACATTGGTAGTAAGGCGTGGGGACCCCCACTCAGACTATATTGGATCAGAGGTCCCATGTGAATCCAACCAGTAACAAGACAATGTCTTCTTTTGACTCTCTGCAAACACAACCATCTGCTTCTTCTTTTTCCCCTTTTTTTTTAGCAAATAGTCATGCCCATGATCTACAACCACGATCATCTGCTACTTCTACAGTATGTCTTTTGCTAGCTTTCTTCCACCTTTTCTTGCTGCATGTTTTGGGCAAGTGATCAAACTTTAGGTGTTAATTCTAGGCTCGTGACCTGGGACCTATCTCAGGGTCAAATGTACCCATACATGTGACAGATTTAAGATTCAGTCAAGGCCTCGTACGTACACAATCTAGAGACCCAATAACCAAAAACCATATGAGCTTTGGAACCATTTTGGGGGTCTGGACTTTGCAGAGAAGAAGACTGCACATCCCGTATTTGAACCATTTTGGATTTGATGATTATTTGATATGGTGAACCCAATGTTGCATTTATATGATGATGCTACATCTTGTTGACGAATGAGAATCAAAAGAATGGAAACTTGCCTCAGCATTTTGGGTTTATATAATTACAAAGTTCTTGTGAGCTTTATTTAGTCCATGAGTTTGTATCGTTTCTCTTGGACACCTGTAACTCCCATTTGAATCTCAATTATAGTGTGGAGTGGCACCTGAAATCCAAAATGCTGATACTATTAGGATGTAACTCCACAATGTACACCCACCAACCAAACGAAAACAAAAATCCGAGATTAATATGCGCTAAACTGCTCATTTGCAGTATCACAATCCAAATTATGGTTGGCATCTGTAATTCTCAGTATTTACCATCACTCAAAACAGATGGTTCTTTGAAATCCTAACACTGTCGTGGAGGGGAAAGAGCTTTATCCCTCTTGTCCCAACATATTTGCACGACATATGGAGGGAGCAAGCAACAGTAAACCATAGAAAGAAAATTACCTCAATGTATGGAATTTCTTTCAAAGGCCTGTCAGCAAAATAAGCATATAATGCTCTCAAAACTGCCTGCAACAATAAAGGAATACAGAACTTAGATGGATCATAATTGCGACATCAACTATTACACAGATGCTCTATATGATATATATGTATAACCTGATCAGATATCACTACAACAGGTGCTCGTTGTCGTTCAAGCTCAATAATTACAGGCTCTAGCCTGCATTAAGGGTGGCCGTCAATACTATTGCATTTGTTGCAGAAATGTGTATTCAAAGATTAAATTCATGGGTCCTCAGACTTCAAATACAGACCTTTGGATAACATCCAAATAAGACTCCCCACGAGGATACCGATACCTAAGCTTGTCCTTCTTGCGTGCCCTGCAATTTTGTAAGTGACATAATTATCCAGTACACATCTCAAAACAACCACAGGTTATTCGCACCAGGAAAAAAATGTACTGAACAAACTGTTTGCAGAGAGATTAAAAAGTGAGTACATTCTTTATCTTTACCATATAAAAAGAGAAAAAAAGATATAACAGAATTGCAACATACTCATATTCCTCAGGCATGTTCTTGTTTATCTCTTCATAGGTCATTCCATCACAAACCCCAGCATTTATCTCATCCAGTGCACGCCATTGTATCTACCAAATATGTAACAAATTACAGACTCCTATATGTATCCTAGAATAAATTCCAACACCTATCACCCACCAAAATCAGCTAAACATATCTACATAAATGGATTTGCAAATCCGATGACGTTAATAAAAATAAAATTGGGCTCTCTGAGCTCTTTCAAAAAAAGAAAAAGAAAAAAGCCAATGACTTTCACATAGACCAACACAAACCTTAGGAAATCCAACAATGGGACTTGCTGTCAAAATTGTTCGTTGCAACGTGCTTGTCCAAATCTAGACAATAACAAATTCAAAAAGTACCTTAGTTCAAAGAAGTTCACAAACTAATAGTTGGAGTTCAAGGTTGTTCACAAATTAGCAGTTGACATTCAATCAATATATTGGTAAGTAACATATTGAATGCTGGTATTTGTGTCGGGACCTGAACCATTTATATCCATTGAGCGACGGCCCTTCCACTAGGCACCGTCGGATCACTAAGGCCGACTTTCATCCCTGCTCGACGGGTGGGTCTTGCAGTCAACTTATAAAAAAACTGAATCTTAAGTTGACTCCATTGATGCATTAATGACCCAGTAAAAGGAAAATTAATCTCCCCCCCCCCCCAAAAAAAAAAAACAACAAAACCAAAAAAAAAAAAGGGGGTTGAAAGATCATAGACAAGTAGCAAGATCAATTCTAGAACTGTCTTATTCATTTGAACATACAAGCCCAAAACTATAGGGTCCAATATTGTCATCTATTTAACAACACTGAAGCCAAGACTTACAAGCTGGCCTAAGACCTCAACAATATATTACTGCTTGCTTAACATCTTGAAACTACTTTCTGGCTTCTGAGGACAACAGATACCAATTTGTTTCTTAAAGCAAGAAAAGAAATTTCAAAATGTTAAACAAAGGAAATTAGTTTCCCAAATCTATCAGCTGTAGGATTTAATCATTGTAATAGACTACTTTGTTTGCAGAGAAAAGGGGAGGAAAAGATGGTTCGTAACTCTCAAACTGAAAATCAGATGGGTATTGAATGAGATCTCATGTTGTCTAAGAGCGAGAATTTATTGCGGTTTATAGTGATTCCAAGGAGATCCTATTGTAACCTTGACTAGTACTTTTGAGTATAAATCTAAATGTGACTTGGGATTTTCCTTGTGTCATTTGAGAACAGCCTAATGAGAATGTCAGGGATTTTAGCGTGGGAGATTGCAACACACAAAGTTGAGTATAGGAACGGTGGTGATTCAGATCCTACAATGTCTGTGAAGGAAAAATTCTTGCTGTTTATAATGATTCCTAGAAATTCAATTGTAATATTGACTTGTTCTTTTATAGTATATATCCATTTGGCTTGCACTTTCCTTGGATCCCCACAAAGGTCCTTTATAAATCAAGAATAGACTTACATATATTGCTTCACAGTAAAAGAAACCAAAAACTTGAACATCACTATCATTCATATTGATGAAGCTTACAGAAGCAGTCCTTTCAGACTTCAGTCGCTTTTCGACAAAGTTAGCAAGTTTTTTAGCATAAACTTCTCCACGATCGCTGTACATAGAAGTTGCAGTATAAATGGGCAAGTCAGTCATGATATAAAACCAGTTGTAATTAAAGAACGAAAGTTCAAAAGTATATTAAAATGCATAGAAGAACGAAAGTTCAAAATTATATTAAAACTCATAACTAGGACGACTATAAGTGGACAGGACAAAGAAAAATATCTCTGCATCAAACAAATGAATCCAGCTTTAGATGGACATGGTGTCACGACAGGAAAAAAAAAATCCAAAAAACTAATTATATGCTAGAAGAAGATTAGGTTAAAAAAAAGGCTACATAATTTTATATAGAATTTTGGCATGCCAATGTAAAATTCTACCACTTAATATTCACTTCAAACATCGAATCAGGAGCATATATTATGACCTTCCATTTTTTGGCACGTTATGAAACTCTTATGATGAAGGGCAACAAGGTTTATTTCAGTCCTTTGTAATTTGTACTTGCAAAAATGGCATTCTAATCAATGAATACACAATCTTCAGCAAACCCAAGTTGGATGGCAGGATTTCAATGCGATGGCTTCTGTGTCCAAGTCTGCAGTGTGTCCCTAGTGGAATGGCTAGCAGTACCTCCAATAAAAGGAAAACAGAGGGGGAGATTCTGAAGTCTATCACCAGATTGTCAACACCAGACTAATTCCTTGTAAACAATTTCCCCAGAAAAATAAATAAAGATAAATTAAATCCTCACTGCTGGCAGCGCACTACTGTAATATGGTCAATTTAAACGAATTTGTTAATTCAGTTACTAAGAGAATACCATGTGCGAACAGATGAAAATTAACTATCAAAACATTTAGGTTATCCAAGATAGAAGACACAGATTACATAGTCAAGTGTTTTATTTCAGAAACACTTCCAATTTCTTCGAATAACAACAAAACCAGTAAACTATTCTTGAATGTTAATAAAAATATATACCTCAATCCAATGTCACCTCCAATCCTGCCTCTAACATTGTCCTTACTCTCCCCATGCCGAGTAAGAAAAATTGGGCGGGGCGTGAGATGGGTATTAACCTGCAAAAGAATAAGAATATTATATCAATATAGTAAATGCAGAAAAAGAACTTGTATCAAACAATAAAGCTGCACCTAGTTACCTGTATTCCCTACCCCCTCCCACCGGAAATCATGTTCCAGTTTGTAGAACCTTAATCATAGTGCATTCTTGTTCTATTTCTTCAGATAATGCATGGAACCTTTTATAAACAAGTTAGATATATCTTCCAATGATGCAGTTCCTCTATTAATCATCTCATTTTACACTTTTTATTCCTCTAAATTTGCTCTTCTTCAAGCCAAGATGATCATAGAAAAATCATCTTATTCAAGCCAAATGGCCATCGCATATTACAGATAAAACATGGAATGTATCATATAGAAATATGGTGTCCGGTACATCCTAAAGCTACCTTGGACACCAACAGGCATGCCTATTGTTTACATGGTACAGCCACAGACACAGATGTTCATTAAGAACTCAAAATATGACAGTTTGCACATGAATGAAAATATCACCCATGGCTAATTAAACATTCCTTATCCAAATGCAAAACCCCAGGCTAATCCATGCAAGATTAACATTATGGTCTCAACTTCACAAAATTTGTAAATACCACTTTGCATTATATAAAATGGCTAAGATTAGAGCTTGCAGCAAGATATAAAATATGCTAGGACCATATCTTTCATAGAAAAACATACCAAGAAAAAAACAATCCGCCCAGGAAGATAGCCGCTGATATTGTTCACCTGAAGAAATAAAAAGCACCCTCACTAATTTGGAATTCATAGGTCACGCTATATTACATTAGGAAGACTACAGGGACGCATGATCATCTAATGAAGGGTTTTCAAAATAAAAATCTAAAAAGACATAAATAACGGCAACTTACAATAAATGAAAAATGTTTTAATGGACAAGTAGCATCCTATCCCAGTCACCGTACATGGCAGGGAGGTGCCAATGCTATGAGCTAAATTACAATTTAATTGAAAAGTTCAAATAAAAGGTCAGCAGTACCCAACAAAGACTATCATACACAGCTATCTTCAAGAATATAAGGAAGTAAATGCATCAAACAATACGCAACTCTACCACATTCAAAATTTCCCAGTAATCATCAAGCAATTTTCTTTTCAAGAGATTAATGGTGTGTACAATTAAAAGACAATATGCATTTAACAGGCAAACAACATTCATGAGATTCTTCTAACTAATAAATTCTGCAAACTAACTTGTATTTGTCCACCGCGTCCACTGACGGTGTCGATCATTTTGATGTACGATCCTTCTTCCACTGGCTCATAAACCTAGTAACAGAGTGCATTGAATATTGTATCATGATACTAAGCTGTCTAATGACCAAATCTCACGTTGCCCAATTCATAGAAGTGGGGTTGAGACAATTACTTTTTCATAATTGGATAGTCTATCCTTGAAGTCTCGTAATCCAGCCTCATAATCTGGCCTGCAGGAGGAAAAATTATTAGTTGCACAAATCAAAGTAAGAAGTAACTGGTTTCCAAGAGCAACCATACTCTTCTGCATAATCAGGGCTTTGTTGGATTTTAAGACGTATATTTCTTTCAATAATACGTTCATCATTGCATATTGTTTCCAGAAAAATAATCTGCATCAAAACAAAAGTAATATCCATCAACATTCTATACTATTTATGCTACTTTTCATGCATGGGACTCCTAAACTTTCACCCATGCAATGATCAAGGTACCTTGCATTTTCCTTCAGCCATTTTCATCAACATATTCCTTCGTTTCTTGGTACTATTTGTGGCATCAAATATTCCTACCTAAAACCAAATTGGGGTTAGCGAAAAAAAATGGATTGCACAGAAGTCACAGCTATATGAAAATAAATAAAGCATAAATTTACCTGGCCACCACCTTCTTGCATCCAATATATCATGTCTTCCATAGCCAAGGCTGCTACCTAGAAGCATGTGATATATTAAAACTATGTACAAGAAGAGGGTTAATATGGCATTAATATTACCAACTGCCAAAAATAAAATAAATTAGAAACAAAGGATTAGAGGCTACCACAGAGAAACTTATAAGAAATTAATCATTCTGTCCAAGTAACCAATTCACTCACAGAAATGGCATCAATTTGCTTAATATACTGGGAGGTAATAAGAATAAAGAAAACACAGAAAAAATCGGTACTATGATATACTTAAAGCAATAAATTACTCCGGTGAATATTCACCTCATTACGCGCTTCCAAGCCTTCTGGATTGTCAGCTCGGAAAAAATCTGCAGACTGCACAAGGATATTCGTCATCCATCAAGAATCATTCCAGAGAGTTAAGAAAACTAATGCAATCTTCTTCAGACAGACACTTCTACAAGGCATTCCAAAAAGGAAACTTCTGCCTGATGAGAAACTATGAAAACCCAGACATTTGAAAGACAACACCATCCCCATAAAAACCTGGTCTCCCTCTCTCCTAAACTATAAAAGCCATAACATTTCAAAGAGATAAACACTTCCGCCAGCAAAAACTTCCAGACTAGTTTGTTTAAAAGGGCCACAAAATCAGATGCCACCACATTTAAATCTCACCGCCAAAACCCAATTTCCTCTTGCTTTAAAATATAGATCCCAATGTTACATCATGACAGACCATATACTTGTGATTAATTTACTGAAGTGGACCAGAAGCGCAATCACAAGCTACCAATGCCTTGTGGGAAATTTCCATGCACACCAATCAGCTTTTTGAAAAAAATTTCTCAAAATAGTTCTTCTGATATCATCTATGTGTTGTGCATCATTTTCACTGTTGTGAATCGTGCGAAATTAAAGATTGTGAGCCTGCGACCACTTAAATAGTATCACAAAGCAAGCAGTGAAAAATTGTAGCTAGTTCTTTTTCCCAAAAAATAATATAGATATAGGGAGGCTGGCAGAGAAGGAATATCCAACTGTATTTATCATACAGCCAGGAAACCACTCAACAGATTATAATCAATTGTGTTGTGCAGCCAAAAATATTCATGAAATTAATGGTGCCAGACTTTAGACAACTTAAATGTTTATATTAATAAAGGAAATATCAGTATGAAAAAGTGGTCAGTGATGTACCTGATTCACCCCATGCTTAAGCCGCCGATACTGTTGCAATAAAATAGAATAAACAAATTAGAATGATCTTTACCTTCATATTTTTCTCCTTTAGATCTGGAGAGCAAATGGAATAGTCATGGTAAGAAGATAAATGACCTTCCCAACATTGAAATGCTTGGTATCATGACCCAACCAGCGAAGATATCTGGTAAGTTTAGCTGCAGTGAAAGTCTTGCCTCGAGCTGGCAAACCAACCTAAAGTCAAAACAACTACTTAGAATTATTCAATCTCAACACCTCTCCTTGTGAAGCAAGGGAAACTGATGATGTTGACAATTATTGCCAACCCCAATTTTCAGGCTATCAAGGGTCACATTTTTTTTATCAGTAAGAATGATGGCTATCAAGGGTCACATTTTGAATTCCAATTGATGAAGTGTACAACTGGGAGAACAGTGATGAATTTTATTAGCAGTCCAGACAAACAATATTGCAAGGAAATACCAGGACAATTGCCAAATGTCTATCCTCCTTTGGTCCAAGCATCTGATCAGCAACAGCTGCAGCTGCAACAGCTCCAGCAGCTGCTGGCATTGAATTCTAACAATTAAAAAGAAAAGAAAGATTATTACATAAAATAACGCCACCAAAGCAATAATTTAACCTGCACAATCTTCACTAATCAGAGAAAATAAAAACCTTTTACAAACCTTTGTTTCTGTGTCCATTCTGGGATCAATAGTGAAAGTACTTGCACTAGCAGATTTACCTCGCCTAGGAGATCCAACACCCCTATCTACAAGGAGCCCCCTGTGACCATCCTGCTTTTGAAAAGGTGAAAATGTCCCAACTGACTTTGATTCAACCATTCCAGAACTTGAATACATGCTGGATGAATCAGGGACTATTACCTCCATCTCCTATGTAAAAACTAACACATTAGCCTCAGGATAATATAGTACTAATGGAAAAGACAGATAAATTTAGGAGGCATGTGCAAGTCTGACAGGTTTATCAACCATAAGTGTCTTCTCTGACATCTTAAGCAATAATATAACATTGCTGCTGAATCAACTAGTAAGTTTAACATAAATACGATAGCAGCACGTAGTGAGTTCCATTTCCATTATGGACGACATAATACCCAAATATCAATTTACATCATGATGGTGATACAGCTTGCTATTATTCCAAAGCAATAATAAAGTCAATCTACATATAGCAAGATGGGCTACCAAGAAGAACCTTTTCAGATGCAGGTCGATCGACAGAAACACCGCCATCTTTAAAGGAATGCAAAACATTCCCTGAGCCATCCATGTTGTTAAAAAACCCTGCACAAGTTAATGACCTTGGAGTCTCGGTGTTGTTAGCTGCATAAACCAAACCTGAATTGGCAGAAGTTGACGGAGCTGGTATAACATAATGTTCCAGATCAAGCTCCAAACTAGCTGAAGAGCCATTCTGTGGAGCAAATGGAACCCAAAAAAATCTTATTGAGTTATAAAAGAAATTTCAAAATAAATGTCATAGCTAACATTCTCAGCAAAGAATGCCTCACTGGCACTTCAAAACCAATTGGCATAACCCAATATTAAGCCAAAAAATTATTAAGCCACTTTCAATATAATTAGAGACATCCATAGCTTCACAATTTTTCTTACGAAGAAAATTAAAATTATCCCAGCTATATAAAGTTAGAGCAAGGCTTTAGCCACAAAAGAATTTCTCAAAAGTAAACTTATAAACTGACGTGTCTTTATGTGGAACGTCAGATTGGACAGTTTCTTTTATTGTAATGTAAATCTAACAGATAACAAGAAGCAACACCAGTTTGTGATTTTACTTTTGTCAAATATTTTGTTGATGTAGCACTTCTCATAAAGTTAATCTGTTGAAAAAGGAACAAGCTCTCATCTTTATTTATTTATGGCAGTTCAACTGAATTAATTGCTTCTTGCACAAGTGTACATCTCTCAAATTTACTTCCCGTCTGAACCTCTTTAATAAATAAAACAAAGAAGAACTAATGGTAAATGGTTGCAAGTCAAAATGTACCTCGGCTTCCAACTCTGGCACTGAATTAATACTAACATCAGGAATGCCACGAACAGCTGAAGGCCGAAGGTTCTCCTGATAAGCCCTCCAACTAGCCGCAAGATCAAATGGAGAGACCTTATCGGCATGAATGAATACCCGAAACTCAAAAACCTCGTCAGCATTAAGCCTAAACAAAGCCAGCCTTGCATCCCCTTGCAAGGTTCCCCTGGTGAGCAGTCGATTTGGACCCTCCTCAACTATACAGGGAGCATTATCGTAGATAGGCTTCAAAAGGAACTTGAAGGCCAAGGTTTCTATATCCGGAAAATAAATAAAATAAATCAGATACACCCCTAGATTTTATAGCATGACTGTTTGCTGCAATATTTGAAAAGTGAAACAACTAGGTTTCTTTTTTCTTTCATTTTTTAACATCTGAGACCGTATGAACCAAACGAAACCAGGGGCGAGGATAATACCAATCGTCTCAATTGAGATATTTCTTTTTTTTTTTCTATTTTTCCCTTTATGTTCTATGAAATAAAATAAAATAAAATAAAAAATCTTACAAGCGCTGTTTGCTCACTTATTGTGCAAGCATGACTACTTTTATGCTTTGAAAAGCGATAAAATAAGTAGTTCCAAAGTAATCAAAGTGATTAATTCATTAAGGACGTTATGGCGAAAATACGGTTACCGTGATTAGGAGGAACAACAAAGCTCAATTCCCACGTTGACTCCGACTCGCGTTCCATCGGAAGCTACAAAAGCCAGAGTTGCTACGATCAAACAGAACAGAATTGAAAGGAAGAAGAAGAACCATACAAGATAACCGAGAGAAGAGAGAGAGAGAAAAAAAGTTGTATAGTCATATAGAGGAAATTAAATACCGCTTTAGAAGAATCCCAGGAGCCAACGAGAGGGATGGAGCCGTAGACGTGGGGAGTGAGGTCCCCCTTGCGCTTGTAATTCTCCATCTTCAAGGACACATAGAGCTGACCGCCGGCTTGGTCCAGGTTCTCCTCTGGCTCCTCCTCGCCGCCATGGAACGCGCCGTCAGTACTCTTCGACGCTCCGGTTCCCATTCCGATTCCAATTCCTCCAAAACAAAGTTTCTACGTTGTTGCTTTGGGTTCCTGCCGCCTGCGTTTTAAGCGAAGCAACTGTGAAGCTATATATGTGTGTGTATTGCGCGCGCTCGTGTTCAGAGTATATTCTAATTCTATTTTCTGTTTCTTTTGGTATTGGATGGGGGGAGAGAGATGGCGATGAAATCACTCATATAAGTTATGAAAGGAGAGGAAAAGAGATTTTATAAATAAATAAAAATAAAAATCTTTTTTCTTTTATCTTTTTATTTTAATTTTCCATATAATATTGGTTGTTTTCTAACTTTCTAGAAAAAATATTTTGTTTTTAATATAATTTTTAATCAAAAGAACAGTGTTAATATGTCGCCTGGTGCCTAAGTAGCACCACTAAATCTTACCACTAATTACTTTTTAGTTTTTTTTTTTAATTGAATCCAAAATACCAATCAAAGCAAGACCTATTCAAATTAATAGAGAAATTTTGAAATTATGCAAAACTGAGATCAATGATCTTCTTACTAAAAATATCATTAGGCATAGCAAGTCACCCTGGACGTGTGCTGCATTTTATGTGCAAAAAATGCTGAGATTGAGTAAGGAACACCCCGTTTAGTCATTAACTACAAACCTTTGAATGATGTCTTAGAGTGAATTAGGTACTATATTCCCAATAAACAAGACTTGATACAAAGGTTAGATGGAGCAGTCATGTTTTCTAAATTTGACCTTAAGTCTGGTTTTTGGCAGATCCAAATTAGAAAGTCAGACTGTTACAAGACTGGTTTTATCACCCCTCTGGAACACTATGAGTGGAATGTAATGCCATTTGGCCTTAAAAATGTTCCTAGTGAATTCCAAAATATCATGAATGATATTTTTTCATCATTCACTCTATTCACCATCGTCTACATAAATGATGTTTTTATATTCTCCAAATCTATTAATGAACACTGAAAACATCTTGAAACGTTTCTTGCAGTCATCAAAAGAAATGGACTTGTTTTATCTGACTCGAAGATGGAATTATTCCAAACCAAGATCAAATTCCTTGGTTATGACATTTTCGAAGGTAAAATCAAACCTATCCAGCGAGCTATTGAGTTTGCTGACAAATTTTCAGATGTTATTCTTGACAAGAACCGGCTTCAAAAATTCATTAGTTCTTTGAATTACATCTCTGAAATAAAAAAAAAATATACCAATACACTTAAAATCATTTTCTTAATTATTAAGTAAAAAAAAAATTACAAAGCGGTCAATGTGGGAGGGCAGAGTAGCTTTTTTCTAATAAAAAACATAAGGCTTAATTTGGATAGTGAATTAAGATTAGATGAAAGTTAAAAATTAAATAAAATATTGTTATAATATTATTTTTATTTTAAAATTTAAAAAAGTTGAATTGTTTATTATATTTTATTTAGAAGTTTGAAAAAATTATAATAATTAGATAAGATAAGATTGTTTTATTAAACAAACTAGGCCTTAGATTTTCATATTTCAGTTTGTGACGATATGACATTATTCATCAATTCATGAATTAGTCATTCTAAAAATTAAGAATTGATAAAATAGTTTATAGATACTGCCACATCAACATAACTGAATAAAATTAAGATATGAGTGTAATATATAGAATATGAGTAATATTATATATAATCATGAAGTATGTAAGAGTCGTGTAGTCGTTTTGAAAAATAATAAAATTTACTATTAAAAAATTAATTTTTTTTTATATAGATCTTATATTTATTCACTTTTTTTTTAATAATTATATAATATTTACACTCTCACATCATTTATAGTACGTAACATATTTCAATTCACGAACACAGGCAATGTTTATTGGAGTCGACGACGGTGTTGATGAGGACTCCATCTACTATGGCTATCGATGTCTCTCCCCAATTCCAAAGTTTAATACCATTTATTTATGTAAAAAATATAAATATATATCAATTTTTAATAATTATTGATATTCTGTCATAAATTCTAACATAATAGATATTGTCAGGATTTGGGTTTTTGGCTTGTCCTAAACCTAATAACACTCCCACTGATTTTTTGTATTTTATTTTTTA
The DNA here is from genome assembly GCA_011037825.1 of Carya cathayensis. Taxonomy (NCBI): domain Eukaryota; kingdom Viridiplantae; phylum Streptophyta; class Magnoliopsida; order Fagales; family Juglandaceae; genus Carya; species Carya cathayensis. Next base: position 3,075,901 of record QGSO01000171.1, read on the forward strand.
AAATACATTATCAAAAATTCATTTTTTATATTTTAATTAACGACTTTTACAATACATTATACATTAATTTATTTATCCTTTTTATATATCATTTAAATATTATTTCTTTATTTTTTACTTTATTCATTTTAAATACTTTTCTAACTATATTCTCATATATTAATATGAACACGATATCTTTTTGTTGCCAAAATTACATCGATAGCCCAATAATAAATTAAAAAGAAAATAAAGATGGTCATTGTATTTTTGTGAACTTTTTTATCCTTTTATCATGTTTTGAGAAATTTTTAAAATGACTATTTTTAAAGAAAAATTAAAATGCTCTAATAATATTATAATTTTTTCAGGTTTTATAAATAAAAGTGTAAATGTGAGAAAATATAAAAGAAAATAGGAAAAAGAAAGAAATAATAAAAAAATATATTTACATAGATAAATAGTGCATGATAAAGTTATGGAAGTATCTCAACTCATATGTATTTTATATGGATTCTACATAATCTAATGAAAACCTTTATTTTCAAATATTGTAAATTATTTTATAAAAAATTACAAAATAGAGAATAACCAAAATTGATTTACCATCAGTATTTCTCTTAATATTGTATTCACATGACATCACTTATGCTCGGCATGCCATTCGAAAAGGACACGGGCGGTTCTTACGAAAGATCGCATGCTTTTATATAATATTTTATAGGGATAATGTTATTTTATCGTCTCTATATCATATACCGTCTACGTTATATAATTTGATTTTAAATATAAATTTTAAAATTTAAATTTTACAAATTAAATCTTATCATTTTAAGTGACATAAATAGTGTATTTTATACATGACATTGAGAATAGGATAATTATTTTTTAAAAATTTGTTACTTATCATCTAACACACTATACATCATATTTATTTTTGTTTTTATTTTTTTTATTTAGAAATTCTTTTACTTATCATCCTTATACTATATATTTACTAAGATAAAAAAAGAAAAATATAAAAAATTATATATGATATGTGGTGTAGAGATGATGTGTAAAATTTTTCAATAAAAATGAGAATAATATAAGTGAGTGAGTTAGTTAGGTTGGTCACGAATTAAGATTTGTTTTTTTGTCGATATATTTTATTTTATTTAGAAAAAGGTATACACTTTATGTCTTATAATTATTAATTATAGAGTTGATACTATCTCCGAATAATATTTAATATAAGAGTTATATATTATGCTTATCTTTTTTTAAATTAATTCTATTTATCTTCTCTTTTATTATTATTTTTTCATTATCTGATAATGTGATTTTAAATAATTAGAAATTATTTATTATATTTTACTTGTGAGTCTATTATTTAATAGCACATCAAGAAATGCTGATAAGATAATGATAAAAAAAATTAATTTTTTTGAGATAGAGACCGTCTGCATTTTTTCAATCTATAAATCTTGACATGTTGATGGGTGACAATTGACAAATGACTGTAAGATAAAAAAACAACGGAATAATTGCATTATTAGAAATGGTAAAGCTCCCGAATTTGGTAAGTTTTTATCTTAAGTGATGTGGTGAATTTTTTTATTAAAAAAAATATTTAAGAATATAAAAAAATTATTTAAAAAAAAAAAACTGCATTCGGTAGCTCTAGTGCTAATCTTGCATTATTGGAATCAAGTTATTTGTTTGGAATTTAAGTTTAAAATAGAAGAAAGACATATGAACTAAGTTCTACATTGGTTTCAATCAACTTGTTAAATTTATCACATAGCATTAATTCCTCGATCTTAGACCTAAAGACCAAAGAAGATCTTGAAGTTCAAGCAAAAATTGTAAAAACTATATATATATAGTAGCAAAATCTTAAAAAGTTTGAATTTAAAATGAGTAACATTGGATATAGTTATAAAGTATGCAAGTCTCATATACTCTCTTTGAAAACTATTAAAAAATAAAATTTTTCTATGTGAGTTTCATATTTACTTTTTCTTTTAAGAAAAATGATAAACTTACAACTATTTTACAATTTATATTTACTAGAATGATATGATTTTATTTATTTATATTTTTGAAAGGAAACCAATTATATTATTCATAAAAGCAATCAAATACAAAGTTTGTCTATGGAAACCATCCTTGAAACAACATCGAGAACATCTTCAATCCAAACAGGCTCATCTTCAAAAGAATATCCTAGCTTTGCAAGCTAGTGGGCTATACTATTTCCAACTCTAGGAGTAAGAACAACTCTCCCATCAGTTCAGCTCCTCAATAAAGATATGATGTCTTCAATGACTTGGTCATACTAGTTCCAACTTTATAAATCACAATTGACATCTTTAACAATCACTTGAGCATCTCCATCAAAGATAACATTTCTTATATCAAGCTCCATGTATATTTTCATAGCTCTCCACAAGGTCATGCATTCCACCAATATTGATTTTGATTTGATCTTTTTATGAAGACTCACTTCAACCATAACTTCCCATTCATTTCTGATAACTATTCCCATACTAATCTTCTAACCTCCCTCATCAATTGCAGCATCTCAATTAGCCTTCACCAGGCTTTCTCCATAGAGGATAGTTGCTGACTATTCTACCTTGAGCTTGTTTTGCCTTACCACTTTGTTGAGCTTGAGAAGATTCTACCTACATCACATCAATTGCTTGGATGAGTTGCTTAGGATTGGATAGCTTCCCCTTAAAGATGAGTCAATTTTTTCTTAGCCAAAGTCTCCTCATGGTGATTGATACGCACTCCATATCCCCCTTTTGAAGTTTATGAATGCATTGCTCCTAATCCTACATAAAATCAACATCACAAGTAGTCCAATTTTGTACTGGGTTGGCAACATCCGCCCACACATCATTTGTTACATTGCACCTCCAAATCACATGAGTGATGGACTCTTCTTCCATATGACAAAGGGAGCAAAAAGAGTTATCAACAATTTTTCTTTTATAAAGTTGTCTTGTAGAAAGAATATTATGAGCAGCATTCCAAAGAAAAGTCTTAACCACACTTGGCACCTTCAACTTCTAGATTTTCTTCCAGATACTATTGGCAACTGACCCCTTTGAGGATTCTCCTAGTTGTCTCTTCTTGTGCTATAAATTGTTGGCTTTTGCTCATTTTCTTTGATCCCACATGGATGGGAAGTGAACGAGAGCAAAGGCATTGGGCCTATATAAGGAGGTTAAGACTTCTTGATTTAAATACACCAATTGATAGTTTATCTAGTAACTTTTAATTTTAGTTAAATTCTTCTATTGACCTTTTTGTATAAAAAGGAAAAAGGTGAAAGTTAAAGTTTTGCTAGTGGAAAAGCTTTGTGGGTATATTTGGGGTGAAGAGAAAAATTGTGTAATTGTAACAATTTTTCACATAGAGAATTTTTCTTTTCTGAGTCGGGTGGTTTTTCTCATGTTTAGGAGTTTCCACGTAAAATCTTATTATTATTATTTCTCTATTTTTCTTGTTATTCTTGCAAAGGGTAGATCCAAGGGGTGAATTTTGGAGGTCTAAATTCTCAACAAGTGGTATTAGAGCCATTAGGTTCTTTTTGTGGAGTGGAGTATTGGTGTGGTAGTGTGGATATATAAATTTTAAGGAGGTTCTGTCTAAAAGATTGGAAATTCTAAACGTGTCCATTGTGACCTTCAAATCTTTCCTGTGAACTTACTTAGTGAGGTGCTATTCATTTTTACGGTAAATTCATCAAAGTAATGTCAGGAAGTAGGGTTTCAAACCCTATCAGATTTGAGGTAGAGAAATTTGATGGGAGAATCAATTTTGGCTTGTGGCAAGTACAAGTCAAAGATGTCTTGATTCAATCATAATTGCACAAGGCATTAAAGGGCTGACCAACCCCTGAAGTCAGCAGTGATACTAGTGTAACTTGTGAAAAGAGCAGATCTGAAATGAGTAATGAATATTGGGAGGATCTAAATTTGAAAGCACCAAGTACGATACATCTGTGCCTGGCCAAGAATATTCTTGCAAATATGCATGGAATATTTACGGCAAAAAATATCTGGGAAAAACTCGAAGAGTTATATGAGACGAAGGCATCTCAAGTAACGTGTATCTGAAGGAGTAGTTTTATACACTATAGATGAGTGAATGTACAACTATTTCAAATCATTTAAGTGTTCTCAATGGCATTTTCTCTGAGCTGGAATCTATTAGAGTTAAAATTGATGATAATGATGATCAAGCCTTAAGGCTCATCTGGTCTCTTTCATCTTTCTATGAGCATATGAAGTCTATTTTAATACATGGAAAAGATAAAATAATTTTTTCAGAGGTTACAATAAACTCTTTTCTAAAGAGAGAAAACTAGGTGGTGGAAGAAATTGTCCACTTGAGAACTTAATATTGGTAGTAGCTGGAAATGGGAAGATGAACAACTCCATGAAGAAGAAAGCAGTTTGTTGGGAGTGTGGACAATCTTGGCACGTTAAAAAAAATTGTCCAAGAGCTGGAGCAGGTTCGGCAAGTGGCTCCAAATCAGTAAATGGAGATACTGGTAATGATGCATACATTGTGTCTCTCTCCATAGAAGATGATTTCTTGTAAAAAAATGGACATGTACATCTTAATAGCATGCCGCTAATTCCCAAAGTTGTCATGATAGAGGATGTGTTAATGCTAGTAGGTCCATAAGTTTACACACAGGCATTGATTTGACATTAATGCAGGGTGCGTGGTGTCAATTCATATCGATGGCCGATGAATTTCCAGAAAAGCTAAACATGGAAGTTACACCATAATTTTCAGCAATGTTTGTTTCCAACATGGGCTGTAGTGAAATGTTTGGAATTTGTTTATTTTGAATAGGTATGCTTTTATGGTGAAACATGATAGCATAAATTATGAAGATCTCCATTAAGGTACAGCTTGGCTGTGGGACCAGTCAAAATCGGAAGGTGGAGATTGTTGGCTTTTGCTCATTTTCTTTGGTCCCACATGGATAGAAAGTGAATGAGAGCAAAGGCCTTGGGCCTATATAAGGAGGTTAAGCCTCTTTGATTTAAATACACAAGTTGATAGATTATCTAGTAACTTTTGACTTTAATTAAATTCATCTGTTGACCTTTTGTGTAAAAAGAAAAAATGTATTTTTCACATAGTGAATTTTTCTTCTCTAGGTCTGGTGGTTTTTCTTCTGTTTAAGAGTTTCCACATAAAATCTTGTTGTTATTATTTCTCTATTTTTCTTGTTATTCCTGCAAATGGTAGATCCTAGAGAGGTGAATTTAGGAGATCCAAATTCCCAACATAAATCTACATAATAGGCACTTTTAACAAAAAAGTTGCCATTGTTTATGTAACCCCATATCCTTTTATAAGCCCATTCCATTTTACTAATAGGTATACTGCAGATCTGTTCAGCCTCATGTTCCTAAAAAATTTTATCAATGAGCTCAGTTTTCCAATTCCTTGAGTTCTTATCGATTAATTCTTTAACATTGTATTTTGCCTCTACTGTTTTAATAGGAGATTGAACAATTGAGGAGGTTGGTGACTGTAACCATTTTTGTCCCCAAATGTTGATATTTTGTCCATCCCTAACTCTCTAAGGCCTTCCTTCAATAAGTCTAGTGCAAAAACCAAACTTCTCCAGACTTGTGAAGCTCATTGACTTTGTTTTGCACCTGACTCAGTCTCACATGTGTTTCCAAGTGTAAAAGTGTCAAGTTGTATTAATGATAAGTCCTAGATCGTATTCTACAAGAACAAATGGTTATCAAAGCATTTGTGAAATTTTTGTTATAAAAAAATGTATCGATTATTAGAGATGAAGATAAAAAAAAAAAAAAATAAGTGAAATGCAATGTGAAAGATATTGAAGATGAGTTAAGAAAAAAAGTATGAATTCAATTTCCGCAAAAAAAAAAAAAGAAAATTAATCAAAGCTGGAATTAGAGTTTCTAATAAAAAAAGTAAATTAACAAACACTTGGATTGGGTATAGGACTCTGTTTTTTTCGGTTCCTAAATAATTTTCTTAATTAACATTCCAATCAATGCATTGATAAACAGAAGATAAAAAGTTATACTCAAGTTTTGCAATATTTCCCTAAAAGATTCTCTATTTTATTAGCCAAACACACATTTACAATCAACTGAGAGAAGTTTTGATAATTTTCAAGTTTTTGTTATGCCTTATGTCAACAACAAATCAAGAGCAAGAGTCGCAATCTATTTTCAATTCAAATCCGATTAGTAACATAGTGAAATCAACAAAATATTGCATTAAACTAGAACCCATAACAAATCAAGTCTCATTCCACAACCCAAATTTCAGAAATTAGCTACACATAATGTTTCTAGCAGCAAAAATTAGTCTAAATAAAGCCATCATATTATCTGAGAGCAAAAGAAATCTAAATGGGATAATACCCTATAGTGCAAAAATAACTTTCAAAATATAGTTAGGAAATTGAAACATGAAAAACACTGCATGCATGCCATAGTATAGGAAAATAAAGACCCAAGAAAATAAAATGAAGCAGCAACCCGAACGCAAAAGAAAGAAAACTGAAAAAATAAAAACCAAGGAAAAAAATGAAGACCAAACCAATGAATGGAAATGAAAAAGGAAACTCTACCCAGAATTGAGAATTAGAATTAAAAAAATTGCGCTCAAATAAGAAAAGAAAACCAAGCAAAATTAAGTCGAGAGAAAAGAATTAAAAACTAACAAAATGCCGTCTCCAAAATGAAAACTAAAACTAAGGATGAAAATGAAGCCGACGCCACACCGCCTAGAGTAATGATTACTGAAAAATAAAAACTCAGCAAAAATGAAAAATGAATGGGAAGCTGCCTTGTCCCAAAGAAAGAAAACTAAAACTGAAATTAAAGTTTAAGAGAGGAAACGAAAACTCAAAGAACTAAAAATAAAATACAGCCACTGTCTAACGGAAAGAAAAAAAGTAAACCCAGAAAAGGAAAACGAAAACCACCAAAAAAGAACTAGCCATGAATGAAAACTTGTATGGGAAAAAAAAAAAACCCAACTGAATGTTCAAAATGAGAAAAAACTTCTCAGAAAATGACTAAACTAACAACTAAAACTGAAAAAAAAAAGGTCACAGCGAAAAGGAAACGGAAACTAAGCAAATAAAATTCTGTCCTTTCAAAAAAACATAAAACAAGAATGACGGGAAAAAAATCTGTGTCTTCCACCCGTAATACAGCAAGTAAAACAAGAAAAAAAATGAAGAATAAATTTCAGTAGAAGTTCAAAACTGCCCCTCTTTATCCGTGCATGATTTCCTTTGCACCTTGCATCCCAGCTCCTACATCTTGTCTCTGTGTGATCTGCTATGCAGGTTTGGTGTTCATACGCTGCTTTCATTTCCAGAGTGTGTTTTGGTTAAGCCTCCTACACTTTTAGCTCTCAGTTCACGTGTTCACATCCCAGCACATGAGACAATCGTGCTATGCCCCTTGCGTGCGCTTGGCAGTGCTCTTTCTTCTTCTTCTTCTTCTTTTTTCCGTAGCTTCACACTGTGCCTTCTCGTGATTGGCTGGTTCCCACTCGTACATGTTGTAGCCTGCTTGCTGCTGCTTTCCATCCCAACCAATGTCTCCAAGCATGCTCCTTGAGATCTCCAGCTATTTTCCTTCTCTTTCATAAATGTCCTACATCATAATTTAAATATTTACTATTTTAAAGGAAATATGAAATTTTTGTGATCAAAATATTGACATCAATCAATTGGAAGTCCAGTATTAGATTTTGCTACATCAATTAAGTGCTCAATTCTTTTATGATAAACTAAATCATTCACTTAAGCAACTTAATTATGCAATCCTAATACTTTATTAGCACCTAACATATCAGTCTTCTTAAGATATTTATTCTTGAGTATTTTAGCAGCTAATGAATTAGGAAATTGCAACAGCCTGAAACATTGTTTGGCAAACATAGTTTTGTTGAAACTCTCAAAATTTCTAAAGCCTAGTCCACTATCTGATTTTGGTTCACCCATCTTTGTCTAGCTTTTCTAGTGTGTTTTCTTCTCCTCATCCTTATTTCCCCATTAGAATCTAGAGATCAAAGAAGAGATTTCCTGACACAAAAATTTGGGTAATCTGAATACACTCATGGTATAGGTAGGTGTGGTTTGGAGGACTGCTTTTATTAAAACTTCTTTTCCAGCATAAGATAAAAATGAAGTCTTATAGTTATTAATTTTTTGCTATATCCGATCTTTGATGCCTCTAAAAATATTGATCTTTGCTCTTCCCACCATTGTTGGGAGTCCAAGATACTTCTCATACCTCCCACACACAACTCACATTGCTGCTTGAACAATCTGTGTTTTTAGCCTATCCTTTGTATTAGAGCTGAAAAATAGAGAGGATTTCTGTTTGTTAATGACCTTACTTGATCCTTGATGTTCTAAAGCTTACTTTATTCTATCAAAGTTGCTCTACAAGATAGGATATAATCATCAGTAAACACCAAGTGATTAATCCTTGAACCACCCATTGCCACACACACACCTCTAATATCATTACAACATTATGCTTCATTAATTATAGAACTTAAACCTTCTGCACAATGGATGAAAAGGTAGAGAGAGAGAGAGGGTTACCTTGTCTCAACCCTCTAGTAGGGTATATTATATCCCTTGGCTTCCCATTCACAAGAATAGAGTAGGAAACTAAGCTTACACACTCCATAATTAGTTTTTTCAACTTCTCCTTAAAGCCAATTTTTCTTCATCACAGCCTCTAAGTGGGCCCATTCAACCCTATCATATGCTTTGGACATATCAAGCTTCAGAGCCAAGCTTCCAATGTTGCCTTTCTGTCTTGTTTTCACACTTTGGAGCACCTCATAGGCTATTATGATGTTGTCAATGATTAACCTTTCAATAATAAAAGCACTTTGATTACAAGAAACGATCACCGATAGGTCTTTTTAAAGCCTATTTGTTATGACTTTAAAAATGATCTTATATAATACATTGCATAAACTAATAGGCTAAAATGCACTCACATGCAAGGGCTTGAGCATTGGAATTAAAGCAATATGGGTAAAGTTAAAAGAGGAAGTCATAACCTTGCCATTTAACACTTTTAGCACTGCATTACAAACATCATCTCCAATTATGCTTCAATAGTGTTGAAAGAAGTAAACTCCATGACCATATGGACCTGAAGATTTTAGAGAAGCCATTTGTTTGAGAGCTTCTTCAATTTCTGTACTTGTAAAAGCCTATGCCATGATTTTATTGATTGTTTGAAAATATGTTATAAAATAGTTGTAAAATAATTATAGGTGTATATTACTCAAAGAGTATACAAAACTTGCATACAACTGTTATCTATCATTATATGCTGATCCACATTGTGATGGGCCCAGTGACAACGCACGAGTTTATCTCAGATTCGGGCCATGTTTTTAAACTCGGCCCAGTTAAAATTGTAGGTCTTGCATATAAATAACGCTAAGCCACGGCAATCCTACTTGTAAGGCGGCCTTCGTTTTCCTTGACTGCGCAGAGTTATCTAGGGTTTTGGCAGGCGTAGTACAGGGTTTCTCTCTCGCTGTGTCACCATGAGAGCCAAGGTAGCAATCGAACTATGTAGAAATAATTTTAATTGTCAAAATAATTTCCTCTGCGCTAAATTACAACGGTGGCCGTGTATTTTTTTCTTCAGTGGAAGAAGAAGCGTATGAGGAGATTGAAGAGGAAACGCCGAAAGATGAGGCAGAGATCCAAGTAGAAGCAGATCAACGGGGGTCATTTCTCACTCGAGCCCTTTACGAGCTTTAGGATCTTACTGTCTGCCTTTTCTGATTTCTTAGCTGTCATTTACTTCTGCTTGAGGAAATATCTCGTAACGTTTTTGATTTCTCAATTTATATGTCCTGACGTAGTGGTTGACTCATTTGAGCGTTTGATTTTGCATTTATGAGATGGTTATGTGATATTGACGTTGCTAATTTATTATGGTTAAGTTTGGTAGGTATTAGTTCTGTGAATGCGATTGGTTTGATGTATTAGTATTTTGACTCACTAGTTAATTGTGATGGCGTAAAAGTTATAATATCTGCAATTTTGTTTTGCCGGATTTGATCCCTAGAGTCTGAGAGAGAGACACGTTTGAGAGGAGAAGAGAGAGACATGTGAGGTTTGATGGGCTGGCATAAATTTTCATGTTTAGCCTGCAAGCAATTCCGGATGGCTCTCTCCTGAAAGCATTTCTGTGCATTCTTTCCTTGCAAATCTAAGCAAGGAAAATAGAATGTCATTTGCAAGGAAAATATGGTTTCCACATTTTATTTGTTCATTTATTTTTGGCGGTTAAAGGCTCCCTAGGCAGCCAAGGAATGGATCTCTAACATTTTTGAGCCATTAGTAAAAGATCCCATGTAAAATGAATGGTGATATTTTTGCAGATGTAATATGTGTACCAAAACAGATAGGAAGGATTCGCTTCATCAGCTTTAAGGTTACCAATGTTTGCCACAGCATTGATCGTGTATTATCGTAGAGTTCGGTAACGAGGTTGGCAATCAACGGAACTTATGTTTGGTACTCAAGTCAGTAGCCAATGGAATTTACCCTTGTCTAAAATATATATACCCATATATGTAATCATTGAAAAACTTACATGAAGAAACTAGCAAGGATACTTCACTTGCCGGTGGATTTACAATATACCGCTGAACAATTATAATATTCTAACTTGTACGGGGTGTTTAGCAACGCATGCAATCATTTTTCACTATCCAATCCGGCTTTCTTTAGTTTTTCAAATGCTTGTATAGTCTCTGCATCAAAACCACCTGCAAACTGAAGATTCTGATGGTTAGTGAAATAGATATTGAAGGTTGCCATTCATTTCTTGGAATCCGTTGTACCTGGTGTACTCGATATGCATATCGAACTCCTTGAAGCTTGAGATTCTCTTCACATGAGCATTCATCAGCCTGCAGGTCGTTAGCTATCCTTTTCATGTATTCCCTGGCGAGCTTCAGTGAACTTAGTTTCATCTGCAAATGGTAAAATGAGTTAGGGTTTGCATTTATTATGATTGTCGGTTTTTGTGGAAGTCAAGTTATTTTCCAATATGAACTGATGGCCGATCTGGAAACCCTAGTATAGATTATTGAAATGAATACAGAGATAGACTCGATGGATTGCTGTCCATTTAAGCAATCCTAGCTTGATTACTTACAAAAAAAAAAAGTAATCCTAGATTGATCATTTAGCTAAGAAGTTTTGGCTTCTTTTAACACCAAACAATTGTGTCACAGAATTTTCTGATTAATAGAACTTTGCATGATTGATTGTTGGTGAGATGGAATAGACAATTTCCATTACAGTCGTTCTAATTAAAAGAAATATGAATGGATTTTGACCACTTCGAAATTTCAATTTTAGTGCTTATAAAATCTTTTTATTATTGGTAAGCCATTGTTATCAGTTGAACCTCTAAGCTTTGGGTAAAGATCGACCATGTGATGCGTACCTGACCAAGTAGACCTGTGTCCAGCATCCACTCCCAAGGTATCTGGAGATCCCTATATCTCTTGATTGTGCTTTCCCTCATCCGATCGATATTGTCGATACTTTGCTCCAACCTTTTGATTGAAATAAGATGGTTGAATTAATGTATAATGTGGAACGAAGTATCAAACTTTTAACATAACAGTATATACATGCTCGCCTGTCTTGCAATGTCTGTATTCTTCTTAGAGCCTGGGTCAAAGGCTCTTTTGGGTTGTCCACAAAACGTGAAACTTCAGATTCAAGGCTCTTCAGATCTCGGTAGGTGCAAGCTGCTTCCCTTAGTGCATCTGCTTTTCGTTCTGGCCATTGTGGGAAATGCTTCAGTACAGCTCTTTCATCAACCAATGAAGATAATTCCCCATCTAGCCATTTCACAAACGCCTCCACATCGGAAATATCTCTATAAGTTGCAGACTCTACCTCTTTAGTGAGAAACTTTATGAATTCCCCACGTCTTTCCACATCTGACTTTATCTGATCAGGAGTTTGTATTATATCAGCAGGGGGGAAATTATTTAGGAGGTAGGCCGGTAGCTAAAAGGTAAGAGTAGGGTGCAACCATACTTACAGCTGAAAGATATCTTGAGCGGTTTTCGATTTCTCCAATCATGTTCTTAGTGGAGGCAACTAACGGAGACCCTGTAGGATTGGTTCTGTTCTCCTTTCGGGGATCTCTCCTGGTTAGTGAACGGTACAACTCGATCACCTCTGGCACACGGCGCACTGCTCTTGATCCAACTAGCGGCTTGGATGGCAGTGGCGGTGGCGGCGGTGGTGCTGGTGCTGATGGAGCTTTATTTCCTTTGACTTCCTTTGGCGAAGAGAGAGTGACTGAATTTGGCCTTGGTGGTGGAATTGGTATCCTCAATGGTTTTTCTGCAGTTGATTCTGGGAAATCTGTTCTGGTACAAGATTTTTCTGCTCCTGGACTTTGTTCTGATACATTGACCAAAGTGGATGGTTTGTGCTGAGGTGCATCTGTGTAGTTGCCATCCAGGGAGCTCTGCAGCTTCTTCCATAGAATGGTCTTCCTCTCATTATTGTATGCTCTGAGGGAGCTTATTTGCACTTTTAGACGGCTTGCTTCCTGTTTTAGCTCTTGGTTTTCTTTCTCCAATGAATCAACTCTTTCCAGAGAGGCTTCAAGTTTTTTCTTAAGAAGGTTGATCTCTGAATCATCATCCACTTGTGGCATTCTCTCGAGCTCTGCTTTAACTCAAAAGGATGGCACAGGCACAGGAGTCGCACCCAACTGCTGTCTCTTTTCCCTTTTATCTCAATGATCTTGCTTTTGAAGCAAGGTCTTCATGTCACCTAAGACTCATGAATGATATTCAAGAAAATGCCCCTGGATATTCTAGTAATGGCACTCTGGGCATAAGTGTACATTAGTCTAGACAAGGATGCCGTCGACATTTGCAAGTTTTGGTCTCTTAATGTCGAGAATTATTGCTTTTTTGGCTGCTGCCCTTTGTTTTTTTTCTCCTCTTTCAATTTGTATTTAGGTGAGAGACTACCTCCGCTTGCTAGGTATAATTTCACCGGAAGATATTGTCAAGTACAGCATTAAAATTCTGTGGAATTTACTTCAAAACTCTTCTCCTTTTTGTTACGTTCGTTCAGCAATCAATAATAGTCACGGTACAGACCCATAAGCCAAGCAATGGCGTATGTTAATGCGTTGATGGGATCATCCGCCGTAGGTGTATTTTTTAATTTTTTGACTGAATTGCATGGTCGCATATAGGAGAAAGGAGAAATAGTTATAACATTAATTGCCCAGGCGGAGCCCATTATCTCTCTACTTGTAGGCAATTGAAGGAATCTGTATTCATGTCCCATAGCAAATGAAACAAGACTCACATAATACGATCAACTTCCTCTGTTTGAACTCAGTAGGTCAATGCTGTTTTATTTATGATGTTCCCAAGGCAATCTATGTGAATTGATGCAGTGTTTCTGTGGATTTAGTTGGCTTTTGCTATTCCTTGCTTGTGAAGCAATGGGAATAAAGAAAAAGAGTTACAGATGCCGACAGTGAAAAGTAAAAGAAAAAGAAAGACGAAGGTCCTGACAATTACAGCCTACCATATTCCAGAATGAGATCTTCATGACAATTGCTTGATGTTTGCTCTCAACCCTCAACCCTCAGCCCCTTCCCCATTTTTATTTATTCTATTTTCCCCACTTTCAGAAACTCTGCCCGGCTTTATACTTTGGTATCATTGTTGATTAAGAATGCCTTAAATATATACATGGCTGTTACCTTTTACACTACAAGTTTAATGCATTGTCGGTGGGATTTTAGTGATAAATGTGATGAGGAGGCTAATTGTTTTGAGTGTGATGGGCAAAAATGATTTGATGGCAAAATTGTGCTTTCTGTGGTTGTTGAATCAGAGAGAGAATTCAGCAGAAAAATAATTGGTTAAAGAAGTTTAAACAACATAGAATGAGAGGTTGCTCAATGCCACTCAACTCCTTTCGCTTGAAAATATAAGTTTGAGGCACAATTACTAGGGTCTAGAGGACATATACAACCATAAAGGACTATATTCTTTTCGATTTTTGAAAGATGAAAAGCAGAAGTGTCTTAAATGGAGCAGGAGCTGATGCAGGTTTGGAATTTGGCCTTTGCTTTTTGGAGGGCCCTTGGTTTTGTTAGTCTCTAGCCCACTACTTCCCCATTCGCAAGGGAACCTTGTAATGTGATAGGCTAACAACTTGATTGCTAAATGGTTTAAGGATTGGCAGGTGCAAATATGAATATGGTGTAGGGACCTAATAACTTTAGAACTAATAATGTAATTACTCGAAGAAACTCAAGTTACATTTAGACTGGTTTGGATTTAGAAATGAGATGAGATAGTTTTACATAAACGTTGAATAAAATATTATTAGAATATTATTATTATTTTGAAATTTGAAAAAATTGAATTGTTTATTATATTTTGTATATAAATTTGAGAAAGTAGTAATGATGAGATGAGATGAGATACTTTCCGAATCTAAACGGAGATCTATACTCCAAAAGAACGAGTCTAGATTCTATGTTACGAGTAGAGTAGTTTGAACTCATTATAAAGGCCAAGAACCTCTAATATTAGTAATATTTGAATATTACAAATAATAATAGAAAAGTATATGAATAGCCTAGAGGAAAAGGTGGGTGGGGGGTGTGAATGAGGAGAAAGTTCTGTTGTAGGTATTTCAGATATAGTTGTGGTCTATGCCCCAAGACAAAGGGAAACTAATCAGCCACAGTTTAATCAAAGAACAATATCGATCTTGGAGTCGTTGTTATCGTCCTGACACCACAACGCAAGGCTTTGATATTTATTGAGGTCGTTGCCGTCCATTCAAATCCTAATTGCCCATTTCATTATTGATTGCATGTTCTTTAACATATCAAGTGGAATTTGTTTTGACTACGTAAAACTCAGAACCTCTAGGGATATCATTATCTATCTTTAAACCTGCATATATAAAGGGANTATATATCTCGCTCCAGATCTTCAGGGTCACATTTTGGCATCCCTGACATGTTTGCAGGCCCATATGTAGGGGCGAAACTAGGATTTAGCATTTGGAGGAGCGATTGATAAAGTGTGTGATATGTGTGAGTATAAGTAATATGTATTTTTTGTACCTAACCATATAAAAAACAATAATCATACGTCATAAAATTATATACAAAAAATACATGTCTATAAATCATCTTATAAGATAATTTTTCTTAAGATTTCCATAGTTTGCTAGAGATCATTACAAAAAGATTTCCATAGTTTACTAGAGACCATTACAAAAAGAAAAAAAAATGAAATATCAATTTAGGATTTCTCCTTCAAATTAAACTCGACGACGATCTTTTATGGAATAAAATTCATCAATTATCATATCTGAAGTGAGATTCTTAGCAATTTCTTTCTCAATATAAACTAGCAAATGATATGCAAGAAACTCAACTTCCATGAGTACGCAATCTAGTCTTTATTAGTTTCATGGCAAAAAATGCTCGCTCAGTAGTAGCAGTAGAAATAGGAAGAGTTAATACTAGACGAATTAACCTGTCAATCAAATAATAAATCTTCGACTTTTCTGAAATTGCTAGTCCTCTCCATAGCTTAGATAATGTAGACATATCTTGAAAATCTAAATGCATTGGCACATCAAGCTCATAATGCTGCAATTGAATTCTCAAAAGGAATTTTTCTTGCTCAGTAAAATCCTGTGGATAAAACTTCTCAACCAGTTTGCATATATCATCAATTTTAAATGATTTGTATGAACCTTTAGGGTTTAAAGCAACACTAAGAATGAGAAGTTCCATTGTATGGTCGTTAAATCTATTATTCAATTCTTGTAACTGGAAGTCTATTGTAGCAGTAAATATATCAATCCTAAAATGATGCTCTATTGACTTGTCAACTTGACGACGAGATTTGCGTCAAGCTCTAGTATACTGGTTATTCATATCAGGAATATCAATTTGGTGTTTTTCACAAAATGATTTAACATCAGTAAGCAAAGACTCCCACCCATCATCTCTCAGATTTTGAATGAGCACTTTTGTGGTTGAAACTAGGCTCATGGCATTCACAATATCTTGAAAATTTTGTTGTAAAGATTGGCAAAGTGCATTAGTGATTCCCATGATTTTTTTCATCATATGTAATATCAGAATAAATTCAAAAGATGTTAATACCATGTAAGCCGCTTCAGCATCACCACGTTGAGAATAATTTGATCCCTCATTTGAAATAGTATTGATAACTAAGCAAGTAGCACTGAACATTCTCATCAAGCTACAAATAGATTGAAAATGAGATCCCCATCTAGTATCTCCAGCTTGTTGTAGCGTGCCAATTTGATTTGCCTATTTTCCAGTCTCAATCTCATTGGAAGCGATCAAACTTTCAATTTCAGCAGTTTGAGCAGATTGCAATTCATCATGACGTTTAAAAGAACTAACAACAATATTGATAATGGATGTCAAATGGACAAAGAACTGATGAACATGTTTGGCTTCTCTAGAGGCTGCTACTAAAGCTAATTGTAGTTTATGAGCCCAACAATGCACATAATATGCATAGGGACAATCTTTAAGAAATAAAGCTTGTAATCCATTCCATTCACCGTGCATATTACTTCCTCCATCATATCCCTGACCTCGAATATTCTTAATTTGAAGGTCGTAACGAGAAAGAAGAGCACATATTTCATTTTTTAGAGTTAGTGCCATAATATCTTTGACATGCACAATATGAAAAAATCGCTCCCTAATAAAACCATCTTTATCAATAAACCTTAAAATGATAACCATTTGTTATCTTTTAGACTCTTCCCGAGCTTCGTCAACAAGAATACAAAATTTGGCATCTCCGATTTCTTTGCGAATCACATTTTGCACTTTATTTGCAAATATATGTAAAATTTCCTTTTGAATTTTGGGTGATGTATATTTGGCATTCTGTGGAGCATTTTCCATGAAAACTCCATTAACTTGATCATTATAACTTGCCAAAAGTTTTATCAGTTCAATAAAGTTACCTTGATTTTTTGAGTCAGAGCTTTCATCATGACCTCTAAAGGCACAAGTTTGGAACGTAAGCTATCGAACACTTTCTATCGAAGTTTTGAACCGCAACCGATTATTTTCCATCTCTTGTGATACTTGTTTTTCAACTAACTTGTCAATATGTCTTGACTGATTCATTAGATCCTCACAATATTTTACAGCATTTTTATGTGGTGAATTTGGATCTCTCCTGACATGTCTTATTAAAGGACAATTCATTCTATCATTCACTTTTTTCCAATTGTCAAAACCTTTATTGGTAGATGCATATGATCCTGGACGCCCTGTTGATTTCTTAGAAAAAATGTTGCATGGAAGACAAAATATAGCATTCTTCGATGGCGAGTACTCCAACCAATTTGAATATCTTTGAAACCAAGAAAATTGAAATCGACGACGTTGATTGCCTAATCCTGAAAATTGATATTCTAAAAGTTTAGGTTGATATGGATCAGATTTAAGATAGGCACGTTGGATCTCGTCTTGTAGGTTAGAAGGAAATTCTCATATTTGTGAACGTAATCCTGGATCACGTTCCAAACATGTAGCATCCATCTCTTTAGGTTGGATTCTTGAAGTTTTAGAAGGACACTCATCAGTAATAGAAGTATCACTTTCCGTTGTTACCGAGCTTTCTAAATGTATATTACTCTCCGAATTGTCCACATCTTTCTTTTTAAAAAAAGAATCAATTTTTCTTAGCTTGTTCATATTTTCTATACTTTAAGAAAAATTTATAGATCAAGAATAAACTAGAAAAGTACCTCAAAAGTAATGATATAGAGTTGTTAGATTTTTTTGTATACTTTGTATTTATTACTAAGTGAAAAAAAAAATTAGAAGCAAATGACAATAACATATCCAAGTTCCAACAGAAGCAATTCACCAAATCTAAATGACAAAAAAAAAAAAAAAAAGAAGAAGAAGAGGCAATTCACCAAAACCAACAACGACAACATCATTGCATAAATTAAGCATCAACACAAAAAAGTCAAAAATAAAAAAATAAAGAACTTGCTAGTAGTACATAGAGGGCTAGAGCCTACCTCCACCTGAGCTATTGAAAACAACTCTCTTTTATCTTTGAAAGCTACCCTAAGGTCCTCAAGCGATTCATCTCTCCATCTCCGTAAAAGCCATAACTCACACACAGTACACACTCTTGAAATCTTCCTTTGAAATCAACTACGGACGACCAAGGCAAATAGGCAATCTTTTCTCTCTACCTCTACCTCTGTTTCTATCTTGAAATCGCACTTCCTTAATTTCTCAATGAAAAAAAATCCCTCTATTCGCGTATGGGCACTAGTATGCTGAAGGAGACAACCTCATAGGTATGTGGCGTGTGGTGTACTGAACGTTTGAAAAGATCTAATTAAACAGTCTGAACAAAGGTGAGGCTCTTGCAGGTGCAGTGTGCTCAAGGAGAGTCAAATCACATAGAGGTGCTTAGGTGCAGCTGTGCTAAAGCCTAAAGGAGAAAACTAAAAGTTTAATCCCAAAGAGTTAGTTTGAGTATTTTTATTTTTAAGGTGTATTGGTTAGCAATTCAGAATATTTGAGTGTAAATAATGTGAAAAGTTAAGAGTAAAAATTGAGATTTGAAAAATAATTTCAATAAAAATTTTGAAATCTTAAATATTGGGGGGGCTAATTTCAGTAAAAATTTTAAAACTTAAGAAAAATTATACTTATTTATATACTATATTATATTTTTTTAAAAAAATTTGGGGGGGCTACCATGCATCTAGTTCCGCCCCTGCCCATATAGCTTCAAAAGGGTAGGTTTCTGGTTAGAAATGCAGGAAAAAAAAATCTAGAATGTTAGAATCAAAAGCATACTCATGTAGTTTGCATAGACAATCAGAGCAATCCTTGCAAGTCTGGATTAAATTGTGAGAAACATCCATGACAGATGCTTCATTGAATCCTTTGATTAGAATCATTCGAACTCCCCCCAACAAGCATTGTACTAGTAAGTAAATTTCTGTGGCAAGACTGGTCAATTGGAAGATAGAATCATTGAGTTCTTGCTGTCCTATCGAGTTAGGAGAGTTCATCACCCTAATCTTGACCTGAAGCCCCCATTCTGGCAGGCCAGGAGGAGTAAAATTAAGGTTTTCGAGGAGTTGTTATTAACCGAAATGCAAATCATTTTTTCTTTCACCGGTTGATATGCCACGTTCCAAGTGATATCAAATAAATATGATTGAAAATGATAAAATGTAAGATACATATTGGTATCTCTCTCTCTCTCTCTCTCTCTCTCTCTCTCTCTCTATATATATATATATATATATATATATATATATATATATATATTTAGGTTTGGGAACTCTAGGACTTGGAAACACATACTTTAAAGTTTTAGAAGACAGGTCTAAGTCATGGGATAGACCTAACAGGGGCTGGTGAAAAGTCAGGCTTCATTAGGCTTGAAGAAACTAGTCCAAACATGCCCCTGAGAGCTTAGCCCATGAGCTGCATAACAGAACCCCAGTTATTCATCACATTACAATCATCAGTTAGAACTTAGTATTTATTGTCACCAGAGTGTAAGAATAAACTAAAAAACTGGAAAATCGCCTCGGATCGGGCTGAATTGATTGGTTCGGTCCGGTTTTCTATTGATTCAATTTGGAATCGGTTCCTTTATTTTAAGAATTGGTCAAATCCAATTCGGAATCGGTTTTATCTTTTCCAACACCAGACCGGTTCACATATTATATATATTATTAATTTTTAATATTATATATAATATATTTTATATATAATATATATAATTATGTATGAAATAATATATTATAATTTATAACATAACATTTTAATATTAAAATGAATATTTATTTGATCATATGTTTTACATATAAAATATATATATTAAATATATTTTATTGCCTGATAAATTCTCAATATATTTCTTTTGATAAATAAATTAGTAATACTAATATACTTAATATATTAAAAACGGACTGGAACCGGTAAAATCAGAAGTACCGGTTTAAGTTATCACTGGTGCGTAATCAGTTTTTGAAAATATAAAACCGGTATATACCGGTTCAGTCCTAAATTTTATCCAAAACTGGATCGAACCGAACCGGTTACATCCCTAATTGTCACGTCCCATGACAGTCTCTATTGTAACACACTCTATTCCATCCAAGCATTATGTGGTTGATTAGTCAACCAGTTTTGAATAAAATGAAGAAGAAGAAAAAAGGATCAGTTTTCCACACACAAAATATAAACAAAGATCCCACATCGGTTATATTGGAACATATCAAAGCATATATAGCTTAAACCAGACATTATCTCTAGGGTTCAAGAGCCTTTCAGTAAATGATCTATATATCCTTAGCCGACCATAAAATGAAAGCTTATTACTAATTAACCTAAAGCAAACTCGTTTGAGACAAAATAGTAAGATTTATGCTCTTATTTGTAATTTCAAAGCTTGGATCAGCAGGTTTGTAATTAGACCGTTAATTTCTCATTGAGGATTTGGTGGGCGACTATTGGCTGCACTGACCCTGGGTCCCATTCCTAGCAACTCTTTGCTGGTATCATCTTTGTGCACAATCACTTCTATGAAAAAGAAGCAGTCTTTCTTCCGTGTAGCTGTTTCAATTGCTTCAATAAGCTCCTCTTCGCAATAAACTGGCCTGATGATCAATGAATTAAGAATGTCATGGGAATTTGTTAAATTCACTACACATGAAGATCACTGTTGAAATAAGCAGTAAACACATATATATACTTCTTACCTTTTTTGTACAGCACTTTCCATTCCCATTATGTATTGCATCCACCAATCCAGTGTAGTTCCAGTTCTTGATCACGTTGTAAGGCCCATCATGGATCTCGACTTCTGAGGTGTATCCACCATTGTTTATTAAGAAGATGATGCTCTTTTGGCCACATTGTATCATTGTTGAGACCTCTTGTCCAGTCATCTGAAGATCATAATCAGAGAATCTTCATTTTCTTTTTAATTTGTTTGAATTACCCAATTTTGCAAAAGGTAATACGAGATTTTAAATCTAGAGATTTTAATCAACCATATTATAGTTTAGAGTCCATCATTCAAATTCCTATTGTGGATTTATATTGGAAACATGATGATAATTAACCTGGAAGCTCCCATCACCAATGCAAGCAATGACACGTTTATTTGGTACTGATTGAGCATAACCGAGCGTTGCACCAACAGACCACCCGATTGAACCATACTGCATCTGGAGTTCATACCTGCAATGAACACCAACTTTTGTATTCAGATTAATGTTTATAAAACTCGATTAAAACCAAACAAACGTGCTAGAGACTTTGTTGCTTAATTACCCACATCCTTCTGGTAGTTTTAGTTTCTGGCAATTAAACCAGGAATCTCCTGTCTCAGAAATTACAGTAGTGTCGCTTGAGAGCATATTCTGTATATGAGAGCATATTCTGTATATGCTGAAACAGAATATTAACCCTCAATGGCTCCCTAGGCTGGCATTTAAGAGGAAGACCTTCTGGGATATAGATCCTGTGGTAGTTTTCATAAGCTGTCGTGTTGGGGTTAAGTCTATTTGAGAGTGCCTGAAGGAAGTCCTTCATTAGGACACACCCGAAAGTGGGGCCGTTGGCGACAATTACACGATCAGGTTGCACAATGATTGCCTTCTCCTTCTTGAGGAGGAGGGAGTAGCCACAAGAGCTGTAGTCGTTGAAGATTGGCCCAGCAAACAGATATGCATCAGCAGATTCTACAATCTCAGCACAGAAGGCAGTGCTTACTGCACCCCAATATGTCCCAATAAAGTGGGGGTGGCTCTCCGGTACCAGCCCTTTGGCATCACGGAAAAGGCATAGCCACAAGCATCGGCCAATTCAACAAAGGCTTCACAAGCCTTTGCCACTCGGAGTTTCGGCCCACCCACCATGACTGGCTTGACTGCCTTGCTCAAGAAGGTGGCTGTCGCCTCGACGGCCGCTTCTAGCCCCATTTTGTTACTCAATCTGTGTAAATAGATCCCAACAAAACCGCAAACATTAGTTGCTATCCATATATCTCAGAACCAAAAACCAAAAAACAGCAACTTGCTATATATCCATATGCTAGTTTCTCAAAACCAAAAAAGAATTTGGGAGGTAGCAGATCAAGTTTTTACGTACCTGGGTGACAAAGCAAAATAGCAAATGGAGTAGGCTCCCCGCTAAAAGTTGGATGAGGGATGCCAGCCAAGTTGCAGCTGATGCTGACGTAGACAGGTTTGCTTTCTTTCAAAGCAGTAGAGATGGCTCCATCAATCAGTTCGTGTGCGCCTTCCAAGTCAGTCACTACAGCCTATAGCACAAAAATGGCCATATATAGCCATGACCGCATTACCAAAACACAACCGGGTAAACTTTATTATTACTCAGTATTCAGAAAAGAAAAAACTTCTCATTTTCAATTGAAATTTTCGTAAAACAGAATTAAAAGGTTCAATGGCATGGCGTGCTAGAACCCTACTTCCGATGCCATGAAAAAAGAGAAATTAATATTGACAAATATAAGATGAAATTCTATGTGAATGACCAAATTCATCTGGCCTTGAGATTTCTCTTTGTTATATAAATTATGCCACCGAAAACTATACATCAAAAATCAATTAAAAAATGGTGCCTAACATTCCTATACGGTGCCTAATATTATTCCTCGTTGACAGCCCCTCTCAAATTGATGCCCGTAAATCAACAAGCATCAATTTGTTACTTAGGAAACAATGTCGATGACGAGTGAGAGCCTTGGTGAAGATATCAGCGATTTGAAGCTCAGTGAAAATATGTGGAAGAGTGATAATACGAGCTTCAAATGCTTCACGAATAGAGTAACAATCGACTTCAATATGCTTCGTGCGCTCATGATAGACAGGATTGGCTGTGATCTGAATAGCACTCATATTATCGGCATGTAGAGGTGTGGGATCAGTCTCAGAAAAATCTAGCTCAGCAAGGATACCTCGAAGCCAAATAATTTCAGAACAAGCTAAAGACATTGCTCGGTATTCAGATTCCGTAGATGACTTAGAAACTCTGTCTTGCTTCTTACTTTTCCAGGAGATTAACGCATTACCTAAGAACACACACCAACCAGTGATGGAGTGACGTGTATCCGCACAACCAGCCCAACCAGCATCACAATAAGCAGCAAGACGAGTAGAATTGCCGGCCGGGAAGAATAAACCACGGGCAGAAGTGCCCTGAACATAGCGTATGATCCTACGGACAGCAGCCAAATGAAGATGACGAGGAGTCTGAAGAAACTGACTGACTTGCTGTACAGCAAAAGAAATGTCTGGTCTAGTAATGGTGAGATAAACAAGGCTACCCACCAACTTTCGATATAAACAGGGATCAACAAGTAAGTCACCTTCCTCTTTGCGAAGCTTGACATTTAATTCCATAGGAGTATCAACAGAAGTAGCTTCCTGTAGACCAGCTGTAGCCACCAAGTCACTCGCATACTTATGTTGATTGAGTGAAATACCAGAGGAACTACGATGCACCTCAAGACCAAGAAAATATGTGAGAGATCCCAAATCTTTCATATGAAATGACTCTAAGAGATGAGTCTTGAGCTGGCCAAGTAAGACAGAATCGGAACCAGTAATTACAATATCATCAACATAAACTAAAAGAACAACAATACCCATGTCTGATTTTCGAAGAAATAATGAAGTATCATACTTGTTTTGCTTGAATGAAAATTGTAATAAAGTTGTGCAGAATTTATCAAACCAGGCCCTTGGAGCTTGCTTGAGACCATAAAGGGAGCGACGAAGCTTACACACATGTGAAGTCGGAGAGGTGAACAATCCCGGGGGTGGCTTCATGTAAATACACTCTTTAAGATCACCGTGAAGAAAGCATTCTTAACATCCATCTGATGTAGTGGCCAATCATTGGAAGCAGCAAGAGCTAGAATCAGACGAACAGTAGTCATCCCAGAACTGCCATGAGATTGCTCTAAAATAGCTTGAGTATGCAGACGTTGTTCTTCACGAAGTAACTCTCCAAAACAAATATCAAGAGAGGGAACAGGAGATCTGTTCAGTAAAGAGGAGCGAACGGATTCATATTCCGAACGTAGCTTCATAAGAAACTGATCACGTCGGCTAGTCGCATGAAGAGTCTGAATAGTTGAAAGAGCGTCAACAGGAACATTTGCGGTAACCAAATCAGCATATTCATGCCAAAGAGTCAGAAAGGCTAAGTAGTAGTCTTGGATAGAAAGACTACCCTGTTGAAACATGGCAATCGCATGTTCTAACTGAAAGCGACGAGCATCATTGTCCTGATGATAAACCCTCTTCAAGTAAGCCCACATAGATTGAGCAGAGCGATGGGGTCGCAAGTTGGTGACAATATGGGACTCCACGGAACCAAGAAGCCACGACATGATGTGTAACAGCCCGCTAAAATTATCAGTTTTGGATTCTTTCCCGACAGCAATCACATCTCTCTCGTCTTAACCCTCTATCTTTAGTTATTTATGTTTAACATAGTTGATTTGGTTGGCTGTAGACTGTGTAGTTAGTGTTTGTGGAGTTCGCTACGTAGTTGTGAAACGAAGTGTGGTTGTGAAGTGTTAGGCTTGATTTTGTAGTTTTGTGGACTGTGCTGTGAAGTATAGGCGTGAGATGGATGCCGTAGATGTGATACGGCGGGTTGTGTGAAGAGAATACGCGTGTAGCGTATTCTGTGTAATGCAGCGACGCGCCGCGCGACATGCGCTGTAGTGATGTGGGTCGTAGAAGGAAGGGAGTACGCATGTAGTGTACTCCGTGTGGTATGGCGATGCATCGTGTGATGTGCATCGTGTTGATGAGTGTTGTAGCGAAGGAAGTACGCGTAGCGCGTACTCCGTGTCGCGTAGCGATGCACCGTGAGACGTGTATCGCAGTGATGGGTTTTGTAGTGTGAATGGAAGAGAGTTCACGTGAGTGTACTCTGTACTAAGTCGTGATACACCGGATGGCGTGTCACGAAGGGTTGAATGGCGTAGCAGAGAAGTGTGGAGCGTATGGTGTAATGTTGGGAAACTGTATGACAGTGTCCCGAAGCAGTGATGATATGGATTATAGTCCGGGATGACTGGTGTCATCTTGTGGTTGACTATGGCTAAGAGTATATGGATTGAGAAATGAGTTGTTTGTTTGGTTGTTATTGATAATTTTAATGAACTTGTTTTAGTGCAAAGGCTTTCTGAAGTCAATTTATCTCTTCCGAGTATAGTGAAACCTCAAGTTGGCCGTGGTGTTGCAAGTGCTTACAATATGGCAATTGAGTTCAGAAGTGAAAATCTTAAGGACTTGAGTGTTCCTCTTCCAGCTGTTGTGCAGTTCCTCGTGTCTCGCGCTCTATTCTCATAGAACGCGACGATCGAGGTAAGTTAGCCTCTAACTTACTATCAGTTTATTGTGTATGTGTGATGGGTAAGAGAACTACAATTTATGTATGTATGTTATCGTATATGCCATGTCATGCTATGTCATTACATGTTTATCTGTTACGTATGATTTAATCTCTCATGAATAATTATCTGTTATATAATCTTTTCTGTCATACAATGATGTATGTTATAAGTATGCCATGTTAAGTATGCCATATGATACATGTATGCCATGAAATGTTTATGATTAAATCATATTATGCCATTTACAAGTATACGCCATGTTAGAAAAGTATATGATATTAAATAATATCACATGCATTAAGAAAGATAAGACATGTTATGTTATAATAATGCGTGGGGCCACAACAACTGTGGAGTACGTATTATATTTATGTTATTTATAATGCGTGGGGCCACAACAACTGTGGAGTACGTATTATATTTTATGTTATTTATAATGCGTGGGGCCACAACAACTGTGGAGTACGTATTATATTTTATGTTACTTATAATGCGTGGGGCCACAACAACTGTGGAGTACGTATTATATTTATGTTACTTATAATGCGTGGGGCCACAACAACTGTGGAGTACGTATTATATTTATGTTATGTTATTTATAATGCGTGGGGCCACAACAACTGTGGAGTACGTATTATATTTTATGTTATGTTACTTATAATGCGTGGGGCCACAACAACTGTGGAGTACGTATTATATTTATGTTACTTATAATGCGTGGGGCCACAACAACTGTGGAGTACGTATTATATTTATGTTATGTTACTTATAATGCGTGGGGCCACAACAACTGTGGAGTACGTATTATATTTATGTTATGTTATTTATAATGCGTGGGGCCACAACAACTGTGGAGTACGTATTATATCTTATGTTATGTTACTTATAATGCGTGGGGCCACAACAACTGTGGAGTACGTATTATATTTATGTTACTTATAATGCGTGGGGCCACAACAACTGTGGAGTACGTATTATATTTATGTTATGTTACTTATAATGCGTGGGGCCACAACAACTGTGGAGTACGTATTATATTTATGTTATGTTATTTATAATGCGTGGGGCCACAACAACTGTGGAGTACGTATTATATCTTATGTTATGTTACTTATAATGCGTGGGGCCACAACAACTGTGGAGTACGTATTATATTTATGTTACTTATAATGCGTGGGGCCACAACAACTGTGGAGTACGTATTATATTTATGTTATGTTACTTATAATGCGTGGGGCCACAACAACTGTGGAGTACGTATTATATTTATGTTATGTTATTTATAATGCGTGGGGCCACAACAACTGTGGAGTACGTATTATATCTTATGTTATGTTACTTATAATGCGTGGGGCCACAACAACTGTGGAGTACGTATTATATTTATGTTACTTATAATGCGTGGGGCCACAACAACTGTGGAGTACGTATTATATTTATGTTATGTTACTTATAATGCGTGGGGCCACAACAACTGTGGAGTACGTATTATATTTATGTTACTTATAATGCGTGGGGCCACAACAACTGTGGAGTACGTATTATATTTTATGTTACATGAAGTATGGGGCCACAACAACTGTGGAGCATACACTACATGAGACACAGCAATTGTGACATGTAGAATACGTGGGGCCACAACAACTGTGGAGTACGTATTATATTTTATGTTATGTGAATTCATGGGGCCACAACAACTGTGGAGCATGAAGTATGGGGCCACAACAACTGTGGAGCATACACTACATGAGACACAGCAATTGTGACATGTAGAATACGTGGGGCCACAACAACTGTGGAGTACGTATTATGTTTTATGTTACTTGAATACGTGGGGCCACAACAACTGTGGAGTACGTATTAATGCACGTTATTAATCAAGACAATTAAATAAGATTCCAAGTTTATGTTAAGTCAAGTTTCAGATCAAGTTCATGTTATGTTATGCTCACGTACATGTTATGTTCATGTTCATGTTATGTTCCAAGTTCATGTTCACATCATGTTATGTTCACGTTTATGATACGTTCAAGCTCACGTTCATGTTATGTTATGTTCATGTCCATGTTATGTTTCACGTTCATGTTATGTTGATTGTTCATGTTATGTTTTAAGCTTAAGTTCATGCCATGTTAAGTCAAGTTCAGTTCACGCTTAAGTTCTGGTTAAGTCATGCTATATGTCAAGTTATACTATGTTTATGTATGACTATAATTATGCATTTATGCTTTTACTGCCATGCATGCATTTTTAACCTGTGTATAAGTTTTATGTTAACTTACTGAGATTTGTAATCAAATCTCACTGTGGTAGTCCCAACTACCATTCCCCCCGAATGGTAGATCTTGTTACAGGACCCAAAGGAGAATTGGAATCTGACCAACTGAATACGGTCGACTAGGCCACGGTGCGATGTTGATGATGGTATAGTATTTAACTTAGGTTAATACTTGTACTTTTGGAGTTGTATCTCAAGTATTCTTTTGATCACAACCATTTTAGACTAGTGTGGTGATCACGGCTTTTTAGTATGCCTTTATGTATGAATTATGTTTCAAGTATTTGGGATATATTTTGGTTTGGTGCATAGTTTTGCTAAAGAGAAAAATTATCCGCTGCGAATATTGCATAATGCTAGATGCATGTTAGGAACATTGCATCTTATCTGTCATGAACGGGGGCAGGTAACCTTGTGTTGCATGTCTCGACGCTTCAAATGTCCGTTTAATCCCAAGCGGAATTTGGGGGCGTCACATGATGCGTGCATCAAGCACAGCCTATGACGGAGAAGACCCGACAGATGTTTCAGAAGCGGAAGGTTTGGCGACATCCGTGCCATCAATATGACCCCAAAGGTCTTTGCCCTTGAGAAAAAATTCAAACTGAAATGCCCAGGTAGAATAATTTGTGCCCGTAAATTTAACACATACAGGTGCAGAATCCATTGGAAAAAAATTGCCGAGACAAAAAAAAATTAGGAAGCTAATAACATTGCCGAGAGGATAGTTAAACCGTCAAGAGATAAATGCCCGAAAAAAATGGACTGAAGAAAGTAACCAAAGACTGACCCACGGACTGAAGAAATTAACGAAGACTGAGTCTCAATTACCCATGGACCGAAGACTGACCCACGGACTGTGACTCACGAACTAAATTAAAGTATGTTGACTCACGGACTAAATTAAAGTATGTGACCCACAGACTGAATTAAATACACGGGCAACACACTAAGAAAGCAAAGCCAATGGGAATGAAGATACTGCCAACTCACGGACTAAATTAAAGTATGTGACCTGAAACCAAAAAATACTATCCTGGCGTTTGCACAAGAACCTGCCAAGATGATGGCACTGACAGCCACCAAAGCACAGAGTGAAGAAACTACCGAGAGACCCAGAGAAGAACCTGCCAAGTGAAGAAACTACCGAGCCAACAACAATAAAACTACCGAGAAACTACCAAAAAAAAAAAAGAACCGGGAGACCCAGAGAAAACCGAGAGAAACTACTGAGAGAAAGAGGAGCTCACGGTTGACGAAGCCAAGTGAAAAGAAATTCACGTTGCTTTCGTGTGGGTTGCCGAGAACCTTCAGAACAAGAGATTCACGTTGAGTTGCTGAACCGAGAGATGCAGAATCTGCCGAGATGATGATGCCGAGAGGTACAGATCAGTGTTTCAGTGTTTCACGTTACACAGCTCTGATACCATGAAAAATATAAGATGAAATTCTATGTGAATGACCGAATTCATCTGGCCTTGAGATTTCTCTTTGTTATATAAATTATGCCACTGAAAACTATACATCAAAAATCAATTAAAAAATGGTGCCTAACATTCTTATACGGTGCCTAATATAAAACGGTGTCTAACATTCCTATACGCCTAACATTCCTATACGGTGCCTAATATTATTCCTCGTTGACAAATATTGCTTACCTGAAAGCAAGTAACAGGCTTGAAGCATTGCAGTTCTTGGCTGAAATCCGGTGACCCAATGGTATGGTGAAGAATTCTGTTTGTCCTAAAATCGTTTGAATTCGGGTCACCAACAATACAAATAACTGGAAGATTCTCACTGTACGCTCCGGCAATAGCATTGAGAACACTAAGGCCGCCCACAGTGAAGTTGACAACGCATGCACCGACCCCTCGAGCCCTGGCGTAGCCATCGGCGGCATATCCAGCATTGAGTTCATTGCAGCACCCAACGTTGTTGAGACCAGCCTCGGCAATGAGGTGGTCGAGAAGGGTGAGGTTAAAGTCACCGGGGACAGAGAACACGTCGTCGACTCCGATCTGAACAAGCCGATGGGCAAGGTGGCGGCCGAGGGTGGCCTCGGAGGACGCCATAAAGGGTGGAGGATGAGTGTTTTGAATCGAGGCCGTGCCGTTCAGGCCGGGATGGCAGGCCACGTCGTTGTTGCAGGGTTTGCATGAATCTAGCATGCCGGCCATGATCATCGTGGCCAAGGGCGGAACCATATAGAGCTTTGGGGGGGCTTTGGCCCCCCCAAAATTTTCAAAATTTCATGAAAATTAAAATTTTATAAGTGTTTTTATATATTAAACTATATAAAAATTAATAATTGACCCCCACAAAATTATTTTTTTGTAACTTGCTCCCCCAAACCAGATTTCCTGGTTCCGCCCCTGATCATGGTGTCCATGTGAGAAAAAACCACAAAAAAAAAAGAGAACCGAATCGAGGTTTAGGCTTCAGAAAAAGGATGTCTTAACTCTTCAAACTGCTGAATATAAAAAAAATCAAAGGAAGAAGTAATACTGGTGAGTGAGGAAGTAGTACTGAAGAGTGACCATATATATAGCTCATAGCTGGTTAAGCGCGAAAGAAGGCAACCATATCTATGAGCTTTCTTGGGGAAGAATCAGTCTCCAAATAAGGTAATTTATGTGGGGGTTTCTTAATAATTATTTGACTAACTTAAGAAAAGCTTATTGTCAATTCATAGTTCTACGAGAAGAATTATAATTTGTTAATTTTTTTAGTCGCGAACTCGCGCAATGTGTACGAATTTCTCAATTATCTAGGGGTGGCAATTATTGTTTTTGAGCAGTGTTCGAATTATGAACACTAGTCTATATTCATTAATATCAACCTAATTCGTTAAGCTAAACATGTCAAATTCTAATTAACCAACTTATTTAGATAAATGGTCATGTTGTATTATCTGTTTTAACTCATTTAATAATTAATTAAAAATAGATCAACACAACATGATTCATTTAAATCGGTTTCATGTAAATAGGTTGAACTAACATGTATAATCTATTTGATCTAATTAACATAGTTTTACATAAAATTTAAAATCTATATGTATTAATAGCTACAATATTTTAAAAAAAAAAAACTATCTACTAATAAAAAATATCAATATTTTTTAAATTGTAACATATAATAAAACCAATATTATAATCCCAACAATAATAAAATTGTGATTTTAAAATAAAATACAAATGAGTCAAAATGGGTTGATTTCGAGTTAAACGAATTAACCCATTATTGACCCGTTTATAAATTATCTTAATGGGTCAATCCGTTTGGACTCAAGTTCATTAACATCGAATTCATGAAACCTACTATAATTATTTGGTGTTGTGTTGAGTTCACGAATTATACCACATATTGCCATTCTTAATTGTAACTGTAACATTTAAGATGACGATGAGCTTTGTCAAATTTGGTAAGAACCCATAATAATGCATAGAGTCTAAAAATATATTGTAAAAAAATAAAATAAAATAAAAGAACGATATTCCCATAATTTTATTTATATGTCTTTACTTAGTACTGTGCCCAGAGGAATACCTTGATTACATTTTAGAATCTTTGGCCATTATTAAATACCAAAAATTATCAAGAATTGTAATTAAGTCTCCTATATGGATTAAAAAGGCAAATTAAAATCTAACCCAACCCCAATTCAGTAGTACGTAGGAAAAAAAAATGGACAGTATTTCCAAGATCAAATTACAAAATAACTATGAACTCAAGTCATTTTTAAACCTTTGAATAATATTGCTTTCACCATATTTTTTAATGCGGCAGATCATCATCCATGATGCTTTGGCTTCAATTAAGCATATTCTAATTGCCTTCTCAATGATAGATCATAACTTAATAGTTAATACACTTAGTCTTAAGGGGGTATACCCCATGGCTTTGTGACTTTGTCCCCTTGCCAATTATGAACACATTGCGCGCCCAATTGAGTTGCAAACTCATGCCCATGAGTTGCATATATCCTCAATACGGATAGTCTCAAAGCCGATCCCTTTGTAGTACTTCTGCCTATTCTTGATGAATCCAACATGTCCCATATTGTTTCTTCCAACCTTTCACCATGACTAGCTAGCTACACTCCCAATTACATCGATTGAACTTGATGAATTAGTCTGTGATCTTGTTGCTCTCTAGCTAGGTCTAGCTTATTTGTCATGTTATTGACCTAAATAAGTGGATTTGGGTAGTGAATGGTTCATCTATATACATATCATACTATAGGTGTCCGTCCAGATATATATGGGATAACATTTGGCCACAGATCGATGATCAGTCGGGAGTTTTTAGACCTTAAGCTTTAATTAATTGCCTCTTCACCCCTGATTGAGTACTGGAGGCAAAATAAGTCGACCCGGCCGCCATGGTGTCATAAAAGAGTCGGAAGTTCTCGTTTGTGTTGGGGATTGATATATATATATATATATATATATATATATATATATAACATCCATGCATGAAATCTGCGTGCAGGATATGTTTTATCAGTCCGGCCCGTTCCATGCATGCATGCATGCTTCGGCCATCAGGTTTTTGTTTAATTTTGATTAACATGACCCATTTGTTAGTCACCACATGCATTATGATATTAATGGCGAACGGTCTCGATCCAGGTTTGGTTCGTAATTAAAGCATGCATGCACCATGCATATCCACTTGATCTGATCATGATTGCATCAAATTAACCAGTACTACTCGATCAGGTTTAGAATTAGCTGTACGTCAAACGAAATATTAAAGGTATAAAGTTCGCATGATTGATTCAATTGTAGTATATATGGATAATTAATATCATGATATGACTAAGTGGGTACGTATTTAATATTGGAATTAATGATAAAAACTTCAAAATTTGGTAAGGACTTTGGCTCATTTAGATAGACGAGGAGATGAGGTGTACGTGTTTGACATAGAGAGGAGAATGAGTGAGGATTTGAAATATATATATGTTTTGGGTGGGATGTGGACATTACCCTTTGCTGCAAAATTTAGAATCCTCAAAGAGTACTAATTAAGCTACGTACGAGCGATGTGAATTTTGAGAGATTGTGGGTTACAACTTCACATTTATATATACAGGTCTGCTTCGAAGCGGTCTGGCCAATTATCTCTAATAAACTGCCCTCGTATTAGAATTAGCCATTCGAATCGCACAAAACTGTCTTCTCCTTTCGAAATTCATCTCACTAAGACACAAGCAAATTGCAAACAGGAAAGGAACAAACGAAAATGAGACTCTTTCCTTGCAAATCCACTTCTCATTCTGTGCGAGTACCCCATTTATCATTCCAAGATCTCCTCTTAAGGGAACCAAAATAAAAATATACCCCCATACTTAAGGAAGTTCAAACCCAGATCAACTATCGTTTAATCTTTAAACAGTTTACCTAGTTTCTTCTTCTACAGTACATTCGCCAACGTGCAGGTGGAGTGTAATCTTCTAAAAGGTTGTTATTGACAGATATGAAGCTGTCATGCTTATGAAACTGAATCATTCTCTCAAACCAAATAATTGTTTGGGTTCCAAAACTTTCAAATTTAAACATCCTTTAAACCAAAAAAAAAAAATGTTTATATTTCTGGAAAAGAAAATCCATCTAATTATTTGCGGCCGAAACTTCTCTGGAAAAAAAAAAAAATTAAACCCAAAAGAAGATGAAATCAGGCTAAATTTCTTTGCAAGCATAGGCAAACGCTTAAAAAGCCCGCTGCTTTATTACAATTCAATGTTTATAGATCTCTGCAAGCATATCAAGGCTGCATCTAAATCCAAGCCAATAATGTTCACGTTTGTCTTTAAGGAGACCAACCCGAGTAAAAAATGCATATACTGGGTGTTTTTAAAAAAAAAAAACCAGTCTGCAGCTTCCAAATTTGGAAGGGAAGAACAAAAATGGATAAGAGGAAAGAAGAGGACGGTAATATTCAAATTTTAATTTTTTTTAATATTTAAAATTCATGCCAGACAAGCATTCTACATACTAATCGAGTGAGGTGCGGTCACATGAAAACAAAGATGTAATGCGTACGTGTCCAAATATTATTAGTGGGCTGTTTTTAGTGGGTTATAAGCCCAACCGGTCAGAAGGTTATCTCTTATACATATACTAGTACGTAAGAGCAAGTTGATTAATTTTGTTATATTTCAAATCTTTAAGTATAAGCCGACAGAATTTTGTTTATATTTATTTTTAAAAAAATATGTTTTAAAAAATATAATTATATTTATTGAGCTTAACTATATTACCATATTAAAAATAATAATAAATACAATAAATTGGAACATATTATTTACTTTGTAATAGATATATGAATTGATTTAAATTATCAATCAACTATATTTCTAAGTGTTATTAGGTTCTAAGAATATAATTAAATATATAATGTTTTAATTCTAAACGTGGACATTATATTAGTAAATTTAAATAAAGCAGTTCAGTAAGAATTTTTGAACTTCAGGAATACTATTAATAATGTTGGATAAATTATTAAAGTATAAATTAAATGGAATTAAATATTAACGGAACTATTATTTGTTTTATCGCCATAAGCAATAATATTATTAAAACATTAACATTTTTATTAATTTCAAATTTGTTAATACTTTTATTTATTTAATAAAAATCTATAAAAAAGATTTTATTCAATAAAATTTATTTATTCAATAAAAATTTATTATAAAAAAAAATGAAAAATTTAACTGAATAAATTATTAAAACAAATGAAACTTTTTATTAATGGGTTTTAATAACTTTATTCATAATATTATGAATATTACTTTTTTTTTCATTGATAATATTGTGCTTAATCCTAACCATCAGTGTGTTATTTGAAGAAAATATCTCTCCACGCTCAAATCTCC
The DNA here is from genome assembly GCA_011037825.1 of Carya cathayensis. Classification (NCBI taxonomy): domain Eukaryota; kingdom Viridiplantae; phylum Streptophyta; class Magnoliopsida; order Fagales; family Juglandaceae; genus Carya; species Carya cathayensis. The sequence continues at coordinate 3,110,628 of QGSO01000171.1, forward strand.
ACAGTCCACCTTCACTTCACAAGATGCCTAAAGGCTACTTATGTATTTTCTCTTTCCGACAGAAAGACTCCACTTCTCTCTCTCCCCACCCCCCAAATCCCGGCCGGCGAAACCTTCCATTTCTCAAAATCCTCTTTTTCCCTCCCCCCATTTCTCCATCTCCTCTTTCTCTGTCTTTGTCCTTTTCTTTCTCTGTTTCTCTCTTTCTCTCTTCCTTATACTTTCACCATCACCTTAGCGACGACCACAAGCCCTGATGAAGAGGACGACCACCACTGTGTGTGGGTTTTTTATTTCTCTTTGTTGGATGTAAATGTGGTTGTTGGATATATGTTCCTCAGAATTGGTTTTTTTCTTTTGTTGGGTTTGTGAATGGGTTGGATGCAAAAGTTTTTGTTCTTTCTTGTGACTGTGCTTGAGTTTTTTGTGTGGATTTCATTTCTTTTCTCTAGGTGGGATCTAAATCTTAAGGGCAGCTTCAGAAATTCATTCCATCTTGTTGTTCTTCGATTCAAAACCCTATGATTTTGTAAAAATCCACAGAAAATTGGGATTTTTTTTTCATTTACTTCCGTATCTTTTGGGGTTTTATAAAAGATTTGGAAGTAGGGTGTAAATTGATTAGAGGATTCATCTGTTAATCTATATCTAAGTTGAAGAAGGCCATTCAAATCTCTTCTGTTCTCTCTATGTTGACTCCATTTGGCATTTTTTTTTTCTGTCATGCATATTTGTGTCATGTATTTGATCATAATCTGGAAATCAAAACATCTTCAACCAAGAGCAAAAAATAAAAATAAAAAGCATACCAACTTATATGAGACAATTAATATATTTTGTTTTCTTCTTCTGTTGGTTTTGATTTTCTGTTTTTTGAGTTGTAGGTGTACATATATGTTTGGGTATATATGTTTAAACGCCCAGACATCTATTTTTGCCATTTCGTCTGTGTGTATTGAGGCACTCTGTTTGGGTGTATTTTTTTGCCATGCACATGCGCATCTTCTATTTTATTTTATCAGTGTAGAAATTCAAATGCCGAGAAACCTCTCAAGAATTGCACAAACATCACCATGATCCATGCATTTCAGCTTCAGCACAGAAGACAAAATCCTCATGCATACCTGCTTCCCACGATCACCTAGAGCACAACAGGGTAGTGCTTCATAGTACAGCAGAGCAGGCACCACCTCTGCATAGCCTGACAGCACACCACATCAGAATTGGCTAGCATTTGTCTTTTACACTTTATCCTTGCGCATAGCCCACGCCTCTCAAAGATTGTACACTGATTAATTGTTTTCTTTGGTGCTCTCCTACTGCTACTTTAATTTTCTGAGGATGTCTATATATTTGGCACTTATTCTTTGTAAACATATATTGAAAATACTGAATGAAAACATCTCTAGTCATTCTCATCCTCTCGGTAATTTTCTCTCCTTCACTTTCTTCCTCAATTCTTAACATGGTATCAGAGCAGGTCCTATGACATGCAATCTTCCCCTTTCCTTTTTTTTTTCTTTCTTGATTCTCTTTGGTATCAAGTTCCTTTCACCCTTTTTTTTAGCATTTCCTCATCATGGCTGATGATTCTGACACCGAAAACTCAACCCAAGTTCCTCCTCATATCTCTTTTCCCTCTGAAGATCCTAATAGCCCCTTCTTTCTACACCATAGTGACAATCCTAACACTGTGGTGGTCACACCACCTCTCACAGGTTCAAATTACCTCTCATGGAACAGATCATTCACTCTTGCTATATCTATCAAGAACAAGTTGGGATTTCTAGATGGATCTATCTCTACACCAAATCTGTCCAGCAGTCTTTACATTCCTTGGTTAAGATGCAACAACCTCATCATTTCTTGGATACTCAACTCCATATCAAAGGAGATTGCCTCAAATGTTTTATATGTCACTTCTGCAAAGAAAGTATGGGAGAAGCTTAAGGCTCAATTTGCTCAGCCAGATAATAACTTGGTTTTGTTTATGCAACTTGGTTCGGTTATGCCAGGGACACAATTTGTAAGTGATTGTTTCACTCAATTGAATGATGTTTTGGAGGAGTTACACAATTATAGACCTCTTCCTCATTGCTCATGTGGTTGTTGCACCTGCAATGCTCTTAAAAATGTTAGTGAAACTCAACAAATGGACTATGTTTTCAAGTTTCTAATGGGGTTAAATGACACTTTTGATAGTATTAGAGGACAAATTATCCTCATGAACCCTATGACCTCATTGGACAAGACCTTCTCATTGGTCTTGCAAGAGGAGAGACAGAGGCAGGCATGCATATTGACACTGCCTCCTCCTGAATCTTCAGCTCTGGCTATCATTCATGGACACACCAAAAGAAGAGAAAAATCTGATGTTACTTGTTATCACGGTGGGAAGGTTGGACACACCAAAGAAAAGTGTTATAGGTTAGTAGGATTCCCACCAAACTTCAAGTTCACCAAGGGAAAGCCTGGATATTCGAGTAATGTTTCTACTGGCATGCACTCAGCAAACCAGGTCCAGTCCCAAGGTCAAGAAAGAGTCTATGTTAATGCTTCTCAGCTGCCTTTCACCCAAGCTCAAGTTCAACAACTCATTGCTCTAGCCAATGCTTAGACATCACAGCTCAACCTCCATGAAACATCTCACCCTCAGCCATCCAACTAGATCAATTCCTTGCTACCTACACCCACGGATGCAGTGACCAGCAACCCTCATTCCTCCAACATAGCAAGTATAAGCTCATGCCTCTCTAGTTTTTCAGACTCTTCTATTTTTTTCACTGATCATAAGCAATATTGTGCATCCTTCTTGCATCACTCACCACATGATACACATTCCATACCCTGGATAATTGACACTGGAGCCACTGACCATATGGTCTGCTCCACTTCGTTTTTCACCTCTATAACTCGCACCACTCAAGCATATGTTCAGTTACCAAACAAAACTCAAGCCAAAGTCACTCATGTAGGCATTGTGAGAATTTCTGAGTCATTAATCCTCACTGATGTTCTGTGTATACTCACTTTCACCTTCATTCTCATTTCTGCCAGCAAGCTTACTCAAGACTCTACTCTTTGCCTTATCTTTTTAAAACAACCTTTGTTTCTTACAGGCCCTCTCTTCATGGATGACGATTGGACTTGCTAAAGTCCACAATGGTCTCTACTTCCTTCTTCCAAGCTCTCTTTGTTGCAAGAATATCAGCCTATCAGTTTCCTCTTCCCAAAGCCAAGTCTCTAACACCAATGCAAAACAACAATTTTATCTTTGGCATTTTAGATTAGGACATCCCTCTCACCAGAGGATGAATGTTATTCAATCTCAAATTTTTGATGTAAAATGCAAAGAACTTATGCAATGTACTATTTGCCACTTGGCCAAGCAAAAAAGGAAACCATTTCATTCAAGTGTTACCTCTACTTCTTCCCCATTTGAATTAATTCATTGTGATATCTGGGGCCCCTACTCTCAAGCTTCCATTCAAGGCCATCATTATTTTCTGACTCTTGTTGATGACCATAGTAGGGTAACATGGGTGTACCTAATGAAATTTAAATCAGAAGTCCGAACCCTTTTGCAATCTTTTATCCACATGATGAAAACATAATTTAATGCTAAAATAAAGCAAGTTCAATCAGATAATGGACTTGAATTTCACATGCCTAAGTTTTATAACTCTCATAGTATTTTGCATAAAAAATCTTGTGTTTACACTCCATAACAAAATGGAGTTGTAGAGAGAAAACATCAACATCTCCTCTCTGTCACATGAGCCCTCCTTTTCCAAGCATCTCTTCCAATCAAATTTTGGGGAGAAGCTGTCTTAACTGCTACCTACTTAATCAATAGAATTCCCACTCTCATTCTTCAAAATAAGTCCCCTTATGAAATTTTATTTGCATCTAAACCTTCCTACCATCATTTAAGAGTTTTTGGATACTTGTGCTTTGTTTCTACTCTTAAACATAACAAAACAAAACTTGATCCTAGAGCTAACAGATGCATTTTTCTCAGGTATCCAGCCTGTATCAAAGGTTATAAGGTCTAAGATTTGGCAACTCAAACCATTTTCACCTCAAGGGATGTTACCTTCCATGAATCCTCCTTCCCTTTCCAGGGTCTCAGTTCAAGTCCTTCTCTCTCTCCTACTTCATTTCCTGATTTGGTTCTCCCTACTGGTCTACCTGATTCTATACTTTCTTATCCCCTTCATCCTACACCTCCCACTTTTGAAATCGAATCTGATTATTTGACTCATGATCACTCCCTTGACTCATCATCATGTCCTTCCTCTCCACATCAGAATTCCACTCAGCAAGTTCCTCCCAATTTACCTCAACCTCTTGACACTCCTCTGAACATTCCTCTTAGAAGGTCCACTCGGGTCAAACAATTACCAACTTACCTACAGGACTTTCATTGTCAATTAGCCACTACTACTGAACACCCTCTCCATAAACACTTGTCTTATGCACAACCATCCCCTTCCCATAAAGCCTATACACTTTCCCTTTCCCTCACCAATGAACCAACAACCTATGAAGAGGCTGTGATCTCTTAGCATTGGAGAGATGCAATGCAAGCTGAGTTAGATGCTTTAGAGGCTAATGGGACATGGACCATCACTACTTTACCTCTAGGAAAAAGGGCCATTGGATGTAAATATGTTTACAAAGAGAAACTTAAGTCAGATGGAACAGTAGAGAGACATAAGCTAGATTGGTGGCAAAGGGCTACACACAAAGGGAAGGCTTTGATTATCAAGAAACTTTCAGTCCTGTGGCTAAACACACTACTGTTCGAGTTTTCTTAGCCTTGGCAGCCATCCATGGTTGCCATCTTTCTCAACTAGATGTGCATAATACTTTTCTCCATGGTGATCTAGATGAGGAACTATATATGAAGCTACCTCCAGGTTTTCAGGTTAAGGGGGAGTCACCTCATGAAAACAAAGAGCTGGTTTGTCATTTGCATAAGTCTATCTATGGCCTCAAGCAGGCCTCTCGACAATGGCACTTAAAATTTTTTGTTGCTCTCATTTCCATTGGTTTCAATCCATCAAAATATGATTACTCTTTATTCACAAGAAATGATGAGCATGGATTCACAGCTTTGTTGGTCTATGTAGATAATATTGTAGTAGGAAGCTCCAGCTTAATAGCCATTGACAGTGTCAAGAAACATCTGCACCCAGATTAAAATCAAAGATTTGGGCCCTTTAAAGTATTTCTTGGGACTGGAAATAGCAAAATCAGCTGCTAGAATTCGCTTATGTCAAAAGGAAATACGCCCTCGAAATTCTTGAGGATGCTGGACTCCTTGGTTGCAAGTCAATCACCACTCCAATAGAACTCAATCACAAGCTTGCACATTCATATTCAAATATCTTGAGTGATGTCACAAGGTATAGAAGACTAATTGGACGGCTTATCCACCTATCCATCACTAGGCCAGATATTACATATGTTGTAAATATCTTAAGCCAATTCAAGGATAAACCAACACAATCTCACTTGCATACAGCTCATAGAATCCTGAAATATCTAAAGGGTTCCATTGGGCAAGGCATTTTCTTCTCAAGTAAATCCTCTCTACGCCTCAAGGCTTTTAGTGATTCAGACTGGGCAGCTTGTCCAGAGACTAGGAGGTCAATTACTGATTTTTGTATTTTCATTGGGAACTCCTTAGTTAGCTGGAAATCAAAGAAACAAGCTACTGTTTCTCACTCATCTGCTGAAGCAAAATATCGAGCTTTAGCTCAAACCAGTTGTGAAATCATCTGGTTGATATCTCTACTAAAGGACTTCAATATTGATCATTCTCAACCTACACTCCTATATTGTGATAGTCAAGCAGCTCTTCATTTCACCAAAAATCCTATTTTTCATGAGAGAACTAAACATATAGAGTTGGGCTGTCATTTTGTTAGAGAAATGGTTATAAGTGGAGTCATCACTCCAATGCACATCAATACCAAGTTCCAACTGGCAAACATGTTCACCAAAGCTTTAACAGCTGCTTCATTCCACTTTTTGTTGTCCAAGATGGGCACATTAAATATATATGCCCATCTTGAGGGGGAGTCTCAAGAATTGCACAAACATCACCATGATCCATGCATTTCAGCTTCAGCACAGAAGACAAAATCCTCATGCATGCCTACTGCCCACGATCACCTAGAGCATAACAAGGTAGTGCTTCATAGTACAGCAAAGCAGGCACCACCTCTACACAGCCTGACAGCACACCACAACAGAATTGGCTAGCATTTATCTTTTACACTTTATCCTTACACATAGCCCACGCCTCTCAAAGATTGTACACTGATTAATTGTTTTCTTTGGTGCTCTACTACTGCTACTTTAATTTTCTGAGAATGTATATATATTTGACACTTATTCTTTATGTTGAATCTAAAATTTCAAGTTTTGTGTAATTATATATTTACACATGGATTTTGATGCTAACAAATGAATTCAAAGAATGAAGGAGTCTCAATATCAATTTGTCCACACAATGGAGTCAAGTACATCAAGGAACCAAGCATGAGCAAGAAGGAAACAAGTTCACATTAAAGTCATAGAGAAATGTTGTAAATCTCTTAAAATTTGAAATTAGATTAAGGCTCAAAAATTAATATTTTATTATAAAACATTAAAATACATTTTCCACATGTGCATGAATATTTTGAAAATTAAATTTGAAAATTTTGAAAGATAATTGATTGTCATCTTTCACATGTGCATGCCATGATTAAAGGTTTGAACTTTGAAAATATTAAAGATGATTGATTGTCATCTTTCACATGTGCATGTTTTATTTGAATATTTTCAAAAGTGATTGATGCTTTTCTTGACTTATGCAAAAGGAAGATGCCTTTGTTTGAAAATTTTGAAAAGTAAAGTGTGCTCCTTTTGTCATATGCAAAAAGTAAAAGATTAGGTTTGAATTTTTTGAAAAGTAAAGTGTGCTCATTTTGTCACATGCAAAAAGTAAAAAGATTAGGTTTGAAATTTTTGAAAAATGAATGATGATGTCTTTGACATGTGAATCTTTTTAAATTTGAATATGAAGTCTCATATGCCTATAAATAGATCATTTGAGAGCTTCACATTCACAACACCAAGAGCATACAACTCTCATTCAAAGCTTTCATTCTCTCTTCTCTAAGCATTGAGCCTTAATCCTTTTTCATTTTGAGAGATATAGGTTGTGCTGTATTGTTCTTATTTCACTCATTGAGGAGTGTTTTCTGATATTCTACCCACTATCAATTCTTGTATCAGTAAAAGGGTGTGTACAACCCTTGTGCGTGTAGAAAGTGTTCTACACAGGGAATCGTTGAATCACCACGTGTAAGGTGATTGCAAGTGTAGAGGGTGTTCTACACGGATCCTTTGTAGCGGTGTTGTTCAAAGGTGTAATAGGTTTTTACCTCCACCTGAAGGAGGTTGAATAGTGAATTCGGGGATCCTCAAGGGGTAGCTTGAGGCGAGGACGTAGGCAGTGGGGCCGAACCTCGTTAACATACTGAGTTTGATTCTCTCTTACCCTTACTCTTTATATTTATTGCTATTTCGTATTTTGTTTATATTTGATATTGTATATTTGATTTATAATTTTTTTTTTTTTTTAAATACAACTCAATTCACCCCCCCTCTTGTGTTAGTCATCTGGGCAACAATTGGTATCAGAGCTAAAGCTCTGTTATAAGATTAACTATCTTTTGAGTTAAGATCTTATGGCTAACATTGCAGCTTCATTTGGTGAAGGTCAATCTAGCAGTCGGCCTCCACTCTTTTGTGGAGACAATTATTCATTCTGGAAAGTTAGAATGAGAATATTCCTTCAGGCTCAAGGTCGAGAGATCTGGAAATGCATTGTAAATGGACCTTATATTCCAACAAAAGTGGTTGGTGGAGTAAAGGTCAAAAAGGAAGAAGAAGAGTTTGATCGTGAAGACGATAGACTTTATACTTTGAATTTAACTGCTATGAATTTATTATATAATGCTCTCAATGGTAATGAGTTTAATAGAGTAATGACTTGTGCTACGGCAAAAGAAATTTGGGATAACTTGGAAGTTACTTATGAAGGAACTTCTCAAGTTAAGGAATCAAAAATTTATATTCTTACTCATGAATATGAAATGTTTAAGATGAATGATGATGAATCTATTTCTAGCATGCACACTCGTTTTACTAACATCATAAACAGTTTGACAGCTCTTGGTAAAGTTTATTCCAAAGTGGAAATGGTAAGAAAAATTCTCAACTCTCTACCAAAACGTTGGGAATCAAAAGTGACAGCGATTCTTGAAGCTAGAGACCTCAAGAAGCTCGAAGTGAATGAACTCATCGGGTCACTTATCACCCATGAGTACACATTGAAAAGAGGAGAAGAAGAAGGAAAGCCAAAGAAGAGCTTGGCACTTAAAGCTGTTCCTCATGAAAGTGAAAGTGATGAAGATGAGGAAAATGACGATAAAGATGAAGAAGTTGCGATGATAACAAGAAGAATTCAGAGATTCTTAAAGAAAAATAAAACTCCTCCGAGGAAATCATTCAAAAAGTTTTCCAAGAAAGATTCAGGTAAAAATGATACTTTAATTTGTTATAAATGCAATAAGCCTGGTCATATCAAGCCAGATTGTCCCCTGCTAAAGAAAGATCGAAACAAAGGCAAGAAAGCAATGAAAGCTACATGGGATGATGATTCAAGTAGCTCAGATAGTGAAGCAAGCAATGAAGAATCAGCAAATCTCTGTCTTATGGCTAAAGATGATATTGAGGTAACAAATTTTGATAATATTGAAAATCCTTCATATGAAGAATTGCAAAATGTTTTAGAAGAGGTATATGAAGAATTTGAAAAATTGGGTATCAAATATACTGCTTTGAAAAAGAAAAATTCTTCTTTAACAAACGAAATTGATATTTTAAGAAAAGAAAATATTGTTTTGAAAGACGAAAATCTTGAGTTGAAGAAAAAGAAAACTGATTTAGAAAATATTGTTGAAAACTTTACGAATGGAAAAAGAAATTTTGAAAAACTTCTTGGTAGTCAAAGATGTGTTTTTGACAAGGCAGGCTTGGGATATATGCCAAAACAAAAGTTCAAACCTTATAAAAACTTCTTTGATAATCCTTCTACATCAAAGTCTAATATTCAAAATTCTTTTCATAATAAGTTTGTCAAAAAAGGATACTATTATAATCATTCAAGATTTTCATATATGTCACATGCTATTTGTAATTTTTGTAATAGAAATGGTCATAATTATCATACTTGTCCTATTAGAAGAAAACATACAATGACTATTAGGGCCATATGGGTACCTAAAAATCTTGTTTCTTCTAATACTAATAAATAAAGGACCCAAAGAACTTGGGTACCAAGAAAAATCATTTTAATTGTTTTTATAGGTATGCATGAAGTCCTCTACAAGCAAAAACAAATGGTTTTTAGATAGTGGATGTTCAAGACACATGACGGGAGACAAGACTAAGTTCTTTGATCTTAGATCTAAAGAAGAAGGACACGTGACATTTGGAGACAACTCGAAAGGGAAGATCGTGGGAATAGGTAAAATTGGTAATAAATCTTCTCTCATAATTGAAGATGTTCTACTTGTTGAAGGTCTAAAACATAATCTTTTGAGTATAAGTCAATTATGTGATAAAGGATTTACAGTTACTTTCAAAATGGATAAGTGCATTATTTTGAATGATCATGATTATAACATTTGTTTTACTGCCTTTAGAAGTAATAATGTTTATACAATCGATTTTGAAGAAATTACCTCACAAGATGCTATTTGTTTTTCAGTACAAAATGAAACTAATTGGTTATGGCATAGAAGACTAGGTCATGCCAACATGGAACTTATTTCCAAACTTTCAAAAAATGATCTTGTGAGAGGTTTACCAAAGGCAAATTTTCTTAAAGACAAAATTTGTGATGCATGCCAATTTGGTAAACAAACAAAAACTTCTTTTAAAACCAAGAAATATATTTCCACTACTAGACCACTGCAACTGATACACATGGATCTTTTTGGACCAAATAGAGTTGCAAGTCTAGGAGGAAAATATTATGCTTTTGTTATTGTTGATGATTTCTCTAGATATACTTGGGTCATCTTTCTTGCTCATAAAGATGAGGCACATAATGCTTTTACCAAGTTATGCAAGAGAATTCAAAATGAAAAGGGCTATACTATTTCAAGTATCCGAAGTGATAGGGGAAAAGAGTTTGTTAATAAAAATATTGAAACATTTTGTGATGAAAATGGTTTTGTGCATAATTTTTCTGCTCCTCGAACTCCTCAACAAAATGGGGTAGTAGAGAGGAAAAATAGATCTCTTCAAGAGATGGCAAGAACAATTCTTAATGAGAACAACTTGCCTAGTTATTTTTGGGCCGAAGCGGTAAGTACTGCATGTTATGTTATAAATAGAGTTATGTTAAGGTCTAAATTAGATAAAACCCCCTATGAGCTTTGGAATGAGAAAAAGCCCAACATTGGTTACTTTCATGTATTTGGATGCAAATGTTTTATTTTGAATGACAGGGATAATTTAGGCAAATTTGATGCAAAATCGGATGAAGGTATTTTTCTCGGGTATTCTACAAATAGTAAAGCTTATAGAGTATTCAATAAAAAGACTTTAACTGTACAAGAATCTATGCATGTAGTATTTGATGAATCTAATTCTCTACTCTCCAAGAAATCCATTGATGAAGAAACAGGAGGTATAAATAATACAGAAAGTCTCAATCTCAACAAAGAGAACACAATAGAGGAAGTCCAACATGGAGACATCAGGAAAGATCATCAAAATTTAATACGAGATGCAACCAAACAGTGGAAATTTGTGAAAGATCATCCAGTGGAACAAATTCTGGGAGAACCTTCACAAGGTGTAAGCACTCGATCATCTCTTAGAAATATTTGCAATCATACTGCTTTTTTATCTCAGATTGAACCTAAAAATATTGATGAAGCACTTCTTGATGAATCTTGGATTCTAGCTATGCAAGAAGAGCTTAATCAATTTGAAAGAAATGATGTTTGGACACTTGTTCCTAAACCCAAAAATCATACTATTATTGGAACAAAATGGGTTTTTAGAAACAAGAAAGATGAGTCCGGAGTCATTACTAGAAATAAGGCTCGACTTGTAGCCCAAGGTTACAATCAAGAAGAAGGAATTGATTATGATGAGACATATGCACCAGTCGCAAGATTAGAAGCTATTCGAATGCTACTTGCATATGCTTGTTATAAAGATTTCAAACTTTTTCAAATGGATGTTAAAAGTGCTTTCTTAAATGGTTTTATAAATGAAGAGGTATATGTTGAGCAACCTCCAGGTTTTGAAAATCATATTTCTCCAAATCATGTTTTCAAACTCACAAAAGCACTATATGGACTCAAACAAGCTCCTAGAGCGTGGTACGAGAGACTCAGTGGTTTCTTGATTAAAAAAGGTTTCTCAAGAGGAAAAATCGACACAACTCTTTTCATTAAATACGAAAATGATGATATTCTTTTGGTTCAGATTTATGTTGATGATATAATATTCGGTGCTACTAATGAAAATATGTGTCAAGTTTTTGCTAAGACTATGCAGGATGAATTTGAAATGAGCATGATGGGAGAACTTACATTCTTTCTCGGATTGCAAATTAAGCAAGTAAAAAGTGGGACATTCATCAATCAATCAAAATATATTAAGGAATTGCTGAAGAAGTTTGGGATGGAAGGTGCTAAGGAAACTGGAACACCAATGAGCCCATCTACTAAACTTGATAAAGATGAATCCGGTAAGCCAGTTGACTCGAAGGTATATCGAGGTATGATTGGTAGCTTATTATATTTGACAGCCAGTAGACCAGATATTATGTTCAGTGTGTGCTTATGTGCACGCTTTCAATCATCTCCAAAAGAATCTCATTTAATTGCAGTTAAGCGCATTCTTAGATATCTTAGTGGTACAATTAACCTAGGGTTATGGTACCCTAAACACACATCTTTCGATTTAATCAGCTACACAGATGCAGATTATGCTGGTTGTAAAATAGATCGAAAAAGCACTAGTGGAGCATGTCACTTCTTAGGTCATGCATTAGTTTCCTGGTTTAGTAAAAAACAAAATTCTGTTGCACTATCTACTGCTGAGGCAGAATATGTTGCTGCGGGTAGTTGTTGTGTTCAAGTTCTTTACATGAAGCAACAACTTGAAGATTTTAAACTCATGTATAATCACATTCCAATCAAATGTGATAATACAAGTGCTATAAATCTTTCAAAGAACCCAATACAGCATTCTAGAACTAAGCATATTGAAATAAGATATCATTTTCTTCGAGATCATGTGCAAAAAGGCGATATAGTACTAGAGTTCACAAACACACACGATCAGTTAGCAGATATATTCACAAAACCTTTATCAGAAGATAGATTATGTATGATTAGAAGAGAAATATGTATGATGCATATTATGAATATCTCTTAAAAGATAGATCAGAGTTTATAAAAATAGACAGATACTTTTTTAAATTCTTTTACATAAACTTGAGGTTCTTAGCCTCATGTTTGAGACGCTCATTCTCTTCATACAATATCATGTCATCCCTATCCATGGGAACTGGCAAGCGGAATGAAGATTTCAATAGAGATTTCAACTTTTTATTGTTCTGCCGAATGATTCCTTCCCTTGTGTGAGACTCTTGAACAATTCGTTGAAGTACAACAATTTGTTCCTTAAGCTTTTCAACCTCATGGTTTTTGGCTTGAATCCGCTGGGAAAAAGCAACAATAGAGGATGAGTAGCGAGTCCCGAGACTCACCAAGTCGTAGATAGCATCGGAGTCTGACTTATTAACCATACTATTATTTTCTTGCTGCAACATGGCACCAATGGCAGCTGCAGAAAGGACAGGAGGTTGAGGTGCTGAATACCTCATGGATGCATCTAGAGGAATGTTAGAAGAATGAGCCATGGAGAGAAGAATTGAAAACTTAAAGCGAGTGTTGAAGGAATGCAGATGAGTTATAGAGATAAGAAGAAAACTTGATGCGGATTGGATGAACTTTAAGACTGATTTTATAGAGATAGTATAAAGAACAAGACGAGCTATCATCCAAGTCAAAGAGCAATGTGATTTTTTCCCGATCGGTGAAAATGACATTTTTTAGAAACTCGGAGCCTTCAATCTCGTTTGTCAACAACATCAGGCGATTTTTTCAAATCTCCAACCACACTTGTCGGGTCACGAACGGATCCAATTACTATCTACAATACACCGTTTTCTTCAGACCATTTATTTGCTGCGGATCCTTTTTAATGATTCCAAAAGGGGAAGAAGTTTTAGACTAGAACATTAACATTGTTTAAATTGCTAAACTTGTTATATATGCTTGGAATTATATTTATTTTTTTGCTTGAAAAACTAACGCACATTCTCAGAGGGAGCTTAAGTATTAATACAGGTTTTAGGTTCTATCAAGTATTTGTCATCATCAAAAAGGGGGAGATTGTTGAATCTAAAGTTTCAAATTTTGTGTAATTATATATTTACACATGGATTTTGATGATAACAAATGAATTCAAAGAATGAAGGAGTCTCAATCTCAATTTGTCCACACAATGGAGTCAAGCACATCAAGGAACCAAGCATGAGCAAAAAGAAAACAAATTCACATTAAAGTCATAGAGAAATGTTGTAAATCTCTTAAAATTCGAAATTAGGATTAAGACTCAAAAATTAATATTTTATCATAAAACATTAAAATACATTTTCCACATGTGCATGAATATTTTGAAAATTAAATTTGAAAATTTTGAAAGATAATTGATTGTCTTCTTTCACAAGTGCATGCCATGATTAAAGGTTTGAACTTTGAAAATATTAAAGATGATTGATTGTCATCTTTCACATGTGCATGTTTTATTTGAATATTTTCAAAAGTGATTGATACTTTTCTTGACTTATGCAAAAGGAAGATGCCTTTGTTTGAATATTTTGAAAAGTAAAGTGTGCTCCTTTTGTCATATGCAAAAAGTAAAAAATTAGGTTTGAAATTTTTGAAAAGCAAAGTGTGCTCCTTTTGTCATATGCAAAAAGTAAAAAGATTAGGTTTGAAATTTTTGAAAAATGAATGATGATGTTTTTGACATGTGAATCTTTTTAAATTTGAATATGAAGTCTCATATGCCTATAAATAGATCATTTGAGAGCTTCACATTCACAACACCAAGAGCATACAACTCTCATTCAAAGCTTTCATTCTCTCTTCTCTAAGCATTGAGCCTTAACCCTTGTTCATTTTGAGAGATATAGTTTGTGCTTGTATTGTTCTTATTTCACTCATTGAGGAGTGTTTTCTGATATCCTACCCACTATCAATTCTTGTATCAGTAAAAGGGTGTGTACAACCCTTGTGCGTGTAGAAAGTGTTCTACACAGGGAATCGTTGAATCACCACGTGTAAGGTGATTGCAAGTGTAGAGGGTGTTCTACACGGATCCTTTGTAGCGGTGTTGTTCAAAGGTGTAATAGGTTTTTATCTCCACCTGAAGGAGATTAAATAGTGAATTCGGGAATCCTCACGGGGTAGCTTGAGGCGAGGACGTAGACAGTGGGGCCGAACCTCGTTAACATACTGAGTTTGCTTCTCTCTTACCCTTACTCTTTATATTTATTGCTATTTCGTATTTTGTTTATATTTGATATTGTATATTTGATTTATAATTGTTATTTTTTTTAAATACAACTCAATTCACCCCCCCTCTTGTGTTAGTCATCTGGGCAACACTTTATAAACATATATTGAAAATACTGAATGAAAACATCTCTAGTCATTCTCATCCTCTCGGCCATTTTCTGTCATTTACTTTCTTCCTCAATTCTTAACAAAACCCCTCCCCTTCTCAAGAAAACTTTACATAAATTGTTTGAGGGAAATCATTTCTTCTGTGTTTGGGTTTTTTTTTCCTGTCATGTACATCCGTATGGTTTTGTTTGATTCTGATGTGGTTGTTCATGCATGCGGACGGTGTAGAATTCTTGTTGATGGCTTTCTTCTTCACATCTTTATTTTTTGTTTTTGCTTTATTCATTTTTCAAGCTTTTTGGTTGTCATTTGAGAAGCAGTGGAAGTTTTTTGTTCTTGTTTCTCAAATCCTCTGAAAAGCAACTTTCTTATGAACCGATATATTTAAATTTAACAATCCACACCATTCTTACAGTTGGTTATCTTTGTAAGATCTATGTTTCTGTGTAATCTTATAGTCAGATTTAAGTGTGAAGAAGATGATTGGATTTAGGTGTAAGATTTACGTTTTTCTTAAATTTCTATGGACTGTTTATTTTTTACATCTAACCATTGTGTCCAAAGAAACTATTCAGTAAGCAGTAACTTATTAAAACTTGCAAGAAGAAGCAGAGAGATACATACTTAGCTGATGCCAAAATTCAGGAGCAAAGAAGCCAATTTCCACAACTTCAAAGATCTACAAGTCTGAAGATTTGAAAACACAGAGCAAACCATAAGCTTGCGGCCTAAGCTAGAGATATTCTCAAATGGTATAGGGGCAATTTCACACATCTATTTTATTATGTTTTAAATTTTTTACCCAAGCTACTGAAGTTCAAAGTTTTTGTTCATTTTTTTGATGTACACATCTATTTTATCATACTGTACAAATTCACACATCCCCAACTCAGATTTAAAAAAAATAAAAAAAAAATGCGAAAACCATACCCAAGAAATGCAGAGATTCTGAAGGTCAAAGACTAACTTGAAAACCACCGAAAATTTTCTGTGTAAATGCGAGGAAGAAAGGAAGACAACAACAAATGGTAGTAGAAATTTGAGGTGAGAGCAGAAGACAAACCTTTACACCAAGCGGCAAATTTAAATCTAGTATAAACACGTACATTTTCTTTTGCAATCGTGTCATCAAATCTTATTCTGCAAAGCTGTTGAAATTTAAAAATTTTACACGTTAGCTTTGTCTGGAATCATGTAATGGTTTTTCAACCAAGCGGCAGAACAACCAGGAAAACCAACAGGGGCAAAATCAGCAAAAGAAGGGAAAAGAAAAAACAATAGAACGCAATTTAGAAATCAAAGCAGGGGCAAAATTGGAATAAAAATGTGTAAAACAAAATAAAATCCTCCCACCAGGAAAACGTTAGTCAGCAAAAGAAGGAAAAAAGAAGAAGAAAAAAACCAACAAAATGCAATTTAGGAATCAAAGTAGGGGCAAAATCGGAATAAAAATATGTAAAACATAATAAAATCCTCCCCGATTTTCTCCTACATTGGCACTTATTGATACAATAGATGAGTAATGCTATATATAGTTGCGGAATATGTAAACGCTGCGCAATCGTTTTGAAAAAAAAAAGATCCACGATTAAAAAGTTAGTTTTTTTTTTTTTTAATGTGGGTCTCGTATTAATTTATTTTTTTTTAAAGAGACTGCGCGGCGCTTGCATAACTACAACTGTAAATATCATTTCTTATAGTAGATATATATGTTTTGAGTGGGATTAGGTGAAATATATAATAAAAATGGTTTAAGCTAAGATGTTTATAAAATTTTAGAAAATGAGAGAGAGTTAAAGTTGAATAAAAATATTACAAAATTAAAATATTGTTATCATATAATTTTTAATATTATTTTTGTTTAGAGATCATTTGAAAAATAAGTTGAATTATTTTTTGTATTGTGTTAGGAAGTTTGAGAAAGTTATAATAATGATTAGGTAATATGATTAGATGAAAAAGTTAAAAATTTGAAATCAAAAAGTGGTTATATTTGTCGTGTTTGGATACTTAGATGAGATAAGATGAAATATTAAAAATATCTTATTATTCAAACCAGGTCTTAATTGTTTGAACTTTGTGCTTAATTCATGTGTTTCCTTCCAACAATATAATTTTGCTAAGAGAGATGTAAGGGCATGTGAACCTAAGAAAAATACATGTATTTTCCCATGTTGGTTTAGGAATTGCTTAAGTTGATTTGAGATGTACTATCCTGTTTGGATTCGGAAAATATCTCATTTCATCATTATAATATTTTTAAATTTCTACATCCTATGGAACACTTCGTATTCTTTCCTGTGCATACTTAATAATAGAAGAATTTAGAAAACTCTACAATAAAGTGATAAACGAAATTAATAATTAATAATTTTGTCCTGACTAGTGACAATCAAAGGTTGAACATTCAATAAAACTCAGTTATGTTGGACATCCATTGGTCGTTGTAAGGCTTCAGATGAGATGAGTTGAATTGAGATAGTTGAAATTAAATTTAAAAATTAAATAAAATATTATTAGAATATTTTTTTAATATTATTTTTATTTTGAGATTTAAAAAAATTGAATTGTTTATTTTATTTTGTATGGAGATTAGAAAAAGTTGTAATAATAAAATAAATTTAGATAGTTTGTGAAAACAAACCAAGCCAATAACATTCACACCAGATCCAGTTAGAAGAGGCTCTAATATATATTATTTATATAATTACTTATCAAAAAATATTTATATAATTTTCAAAATATCTTCTTGGTTTTTTTATTAAGCCATCTCACCATTCCTCTAATTAAATTTATTTTTTAAATAGTCTTAAAAGCTTTTTTTTTTTTTTTTTAGATTGCAAGAAAGTTATTACTTTTTACTGTGACACCCTTGATTTTCTATTCTATTTGATTTATTTAAACTCCCAACCTCTCGTCTCTATCTAGATCTTAACTTAAGCTTTTCAATCTACCATCCAGTTTGCTTTTCTCCTCCCCCTCATTCATCTCATGATCTCTATCAACATCTAAACTTTTCAATCTACCATTAAGCATTTATCTATTTCCTATATAATTTTTTAAAAATTTCACTTCGTCTTTTTTCATTTAAAATGTTCTATCCTTCATCCTTACACCACACCTTACCTATTGTCTTCCCATTCATCTAATAAATGACCATAACTTCAAAAATAATTTGAAAGGACGTGAAATTTTAAATGACCACACAATTACCTTTATTTGTAGCATTTCACCCTCTTTCATTTATATATATAATCACGTATAAACAACTTAACACAATCATAAACAAAATTACAAATAAATTATTGCAAATAGCCAAAACACCATTGGAATCGAATTGAGGATGTTCTGTATCCTCATTTCTTTTGATTTGCAATCTTTGATAATCATTTTTCTTATTGTAATCCATCCATTCTTTTAAATCCGCAACCAAGCATGTTGAGCTTTCAGTGGTAATCAATGAGCCCACTGTCGAACAAACCTGCAGTTTCTTTTGGGTTACAAGCCCTATGGATCGTTTGTCCAAATTATAATAGACTTTCCACAATTTCTGGTAGAAATGGGTTGTAGCTTTGGTCACAAGTAAATGAACTAAAACTTTAAGAAAATTGATTGACAACAAGACAATCTTTAGTTCATAAATTGGAAATATGACAACTCCTCCAGACTCTGCACAAAACAAAAGATTATACCCCAACAAAACTCTCAATGTTTATAATGGCTCTTTCCTACAGCAGCTCCTGAGATTAATGACCCAAAGCAAAATACAGCGTGAATAAAAGTGTAGAAAAACCCTACGATAAACTCGGACAACACCCAAATCGCAAAAACACAACCCTCAAATAAGCAATCAAGAAACAAAGTTCGACCAAATGTTGAAAGGGGCTCCAAATGAAGGACGCAGGACGAACCAAATCATGCCCATAAATCACAATCCAATAAATTGCATCGTTTAATACATGGATGGGAAAAAGGTCAGCCAACCAACCTCGTCATATTGCCAGGTATTAATGTCATTAAAATCACATCCTCTTCAAGTGGAGGAAGCAGGCTCCTCATCCTTCTTCTCAGTTTTTTCTAAATCACTTTTAGTTTCCTTTTCAGCTGCAACGGGCACCTCGTCCTCAGCTTTGTCCTCAGTTTTCTTTTCTTCAACGCTCAACTTCTCAAGAAGCCCAGCAGCTGCAGATGCATCTTTGTTTTCCTCTGTCTTCTTTTGGGATTCAGCAACTTCTTGAAACTTCTCCATGAAGGATTTGCAATCTAATACAAATCAAACATTAATAGTCTAAGTTAAGAGAGAATTTTCCTCAAAACAGATTTCATCAAGAGAACTTAATAACAACAATAAAAAGAGGCACAACAGACTATATACTTTATTTTTTCTATCCTATAGGAGATTAACAGTGATCAGGGCACCAAGCCAACGGTAAATGGAAGGCAGGGAATTTTTTGCACAAAAGTCTACTTTAGCATGAGATTCTTGCAGGAAATTATCATAAATACATGGAGTTGACTGCAGAACATACTAGTTGGCTATAGCAGTACTCTACTGACAATTCAGAATTGATCATCAGTAAATATGTAACAATACTTTCTTGAATCTAGTACAACTAGGAATCTGCAGGAAACGAACCATTTTCTCACACATATGGTTGTCAAGTACAAAGAGATGTCATTCTTATGCAACAAATAAAAATAAGAATAATAAGTTTGGGAAAATTAAAAGATAAATAAGTTTGAGGATGATTGACCTTCAGATTTTTATCCTCATTTGGAATTTCAAATAAATTTTCCGTAATTATCCTATCTAGAGCAGGACAGAACATTCATTCCTGTATCCTTCCTTGTGTCACCACAATAAAAAAATGAAAAGAAATCTAATGAGTTATATTATTCATTTCAATGAGTGTAAATGTTTCTTATATTGCTGCAACTTCATAGGCTTAACAAGTTCTTCAATAAAGTGGATTTTCTTTCATGCTTTACAATCCGAGTCCAGACACACCAAT
The DNA here is from genome assembly GCA_011037825.1 of Carya cathayensis. Lineage (NCBI taxonomy): Eukaryota > Viridiplantae > Streptophyta > Magnoliopsida > Fagales > Juglandaceae > Carya > Carya cathayensis. The sequence continues at coordinate 3,130,489 of QGSO01000171.1, forward strand.
CACAAGCATTAATTTACAGCAGGCAGTTCTTAGCCTTGTTTAGCCAACAAGTAATATTGAAAACATTGCTCCCCAAACTATTTTTTGTCACTCCATCAGCATTACTTAACCACAAAATTTTCAGAAAATCAAACCATGCTAAGTGTAAAATACAATCAGAGACATAAAGCAATATGTAACTTCTTTTTTATGAATACAAACCCATATGAAACTTAACCCTTAATTTGAAACCCATCTCGAATATAATCTTAGAAATGAAGCTTCTAATTCAATAACATAACCCTCAAGCAATTTGAGATCATATTGGCTAAATCAAAGGAAAAAAGGTGTTATAGTGACAAATTACAATTCAGACACTTGAGATCATATTTACATTCCAAGTAATTTCTTGGGGCAATCAATATCCCTAACTTCATAAAGTCTTTCGATCACTTGTGCAACACTAACATAATGAAGTGAAAGGTTACAGTGCTCAAAATCATTTCCTGACGCCTACATAAATCATATGGCAATACGAAAACCATGTGAATTCATTCAAATTATTAAAACTAACTTATACCGACCAAAAATCTTCAACACTCACAAAAGTAAAATATACTGTTGTCTTGTCGCTCAGTTAAGGAGATAAAGACTCACTCTCAATAGAAGCAAATCTAATGCAGAAAAGCTCTTCCTTCAATTCACCATCGGCAAAATCAGTGGCGTGCCAGACACACGACTTCTCGTTTCCGGCGTGTTCCTGCACCGACATTGTCGGAAGAACTGGAAGAAAAAGTACAGAAGCCCGCGTCAGACTGGAAGAGAAAAAATCTAATCCTAGCTCAAAAAATAAAGAAAATAATTACAAAGGTAACAGACCGAGATGGTTGGCGCAGATCTTGAGAGTCTTGGACTGTCTCATGACGAGGCGAACCTTTCCGCTCTCCTTATGCTTGAGGAGTTTGACGGTACCAGCGCCTCTTTCCTTCCACTGGTTACCATCTTTATCGAAACGGTAGAGCTTCGATTTCCTACAGATGATTTTAAGAAAATCGATCACCGAAATCAAATCAAGAACCGAATCAAAGTATACAGAGAGAGAGAAAAAAAAAACCCTAGAGTTGGAAGAACAAGGGAGGATATATAAAATGAAAATCGTACAGATCCAGGATGGGGTCTTCGTTCTCCTCTCCGGTGGAGACTGCGACCTCCTCGAGCTTGACGATCGGGGCTACCTGAGCGCCGGTGTCCTCATCCTCGTTGGCGGGAGCTTCCTCCTCCTCTCTGTGCTCGTGCTCGGGTTCGGTGCTCGCCATCTTCTTTCTTTCTTTCTTCTAGAAAATGAGAGAGAGAAAGTGGGAGAGAGAAGGGGGGGCTGGGAATTCGGCCGCTGGCAAGGGAATTAGAGAGAGCTTTTATACCATAATGAGCGCAGCAACAGCGTAAAAAAGCGTCAGGTTTACGCTTTATAAAAAGAGTAATAATTCAGCACACACGCATATTTTAATTCGTAATAATTAAATTTTAAAATTTATCTTGATGTGATTTAAAATTTTTTAAATAAAATTATTTAATTGATTATAATAAAAATTTTATTTTTTAATAATTAATTATAATTTTGTATTAAAGAATGATTTATTTAATAATAAAAAAACTAAACCGAATCTAAATTTTATAAATTTCAAACAATTTGTCCAATAATCTAATTAATGAAAATTACTGTTGGAAATTCGGCCAAATTCAAATTTAGAAGAATGTTTGGTGAGTGATACCTATTTTCTTGTACTTTTCTCATAATTGATCGAAGAAATGATGTTTTTCGTCTCATATATGTTATCATCTTCAATCATACACGCCCTCTAGTATACGCTAAATAGTTAGTTGGTCCATCTCTTACAATGTATAATCATTTAATACAAAGCTAGATTACAAAAAAAAATTTAAAATTTAAAAGGCGAGATAAACTTTATACTTGTAAATTATAAATAATCCTATTCATTATTTCAATTCTCATATTCTTCTCATCATCTAATGATGTAGTATTAGATAGGCCTGTGCATAAAAGGTTTGGCCCGATCAACCCGTTAGGCCTGACATGGCCTTACCCCCCTAAAATCATGTTCAGTGGGTCAAACCCAATACCGGGTTTATTACCCATAACATCGGTCGAAACCGATTACCCGCAGAAGAACAAAAACGCCCCGCAACCCACTGAATCTCAGGCAAGCGCGAGGACCAGAGCTTGACCATTTCTGGCCATGGCGACGGTAGCGACGGCGAGCTCAGCAACCAACTAAGAGGAGGAAGCTCCATGCCTATTTTTCTCTCACTTAATCCAATGATACACAAACCCTAACCATCGTATCATCGTCAAAATCCCAGGTGGGTTTGATTCAAACTTCTATGTAATTCGAGCTAGTGCTGAAATTTCCTGCTCAAACTTCGCTGTAATTCGAGTGATTACTAATTTTTCCTGCTCAAATTGCTGTGCAACTCAAGAGCGGAGTTATTTTGATCTTCGTAAGGGTTTGCTTTTTTATTTTATTTCTGAGGATTTGAGCATTTGGATACTGTTGAGTTGAGCTCAGACTAGTCTTCAAATAGCTGAAATTGTTTGAGAGCTTTCACAGAAGCTTTACAGAACGAATTAGAAGAAAAAAGCTTTCACTGAAATTGTTCGAAAGCTTTCACAGACCATATTGTTTCTTGAAGCATCTTATTTCTTTTGAAAAAAGTTTCATTTTAGATCTTCTTTTGATTAATGAGTTCTTATTGCTCAGTCTTTCCTCTTTCTCATTCTCGCTAATCTCTTCTCTGTTTTTTTTTTTTTCGAGGAATATATTATTGCATTATTAGCTTTTTTTGAGTTTGATTAAGATGCAGATCCATCTTCCTCTCCCTACAGCTACGATGCAAAAAGTATTTTTGCCCTCCAATGGACATGGTAGAACAAACGAGGAGAAAGCGAACGGGTGAACGGGTTCGACCCGACCTAAATTTCACGGATCGGATCGGATCAATTGTGTTTTTGTTTTCCATGCGGGTTGGGTCGGGTAGGACCAAAATTTGAACCGGGCGGTTCGGTGTGCAGCCCTAGTATTAGATGACTAAAAATTATTTATTATATTTTACTTATGAACTTATTATCTAATGTCACATCATAAAATGATGAAAAAATGATAAAAAAAAATAGATGATGAATAAATTTACTCTTTATTTTAACTCGTCATAAAGGTTTTTTTTTAATTAATTTATTTAAAAAGATAGACAAACTTAAATTATTTACACGGAGTATAACGACAACTCCTTTTATTTTCCAGTCAGATCTTAATTTTTTTCCCTAACTAGATTCCTTTATTGAGAAAATGAGCGATTAGGGTTGCCTCAGAGTTGTGATTTTAATTGGAAATTTGACTTGGATTCTGCCCAACGTGACATTAGTGGAGAAAGGCAATTTTTCTCTGCCATGAGACATCCATTTTCTTTCTTTCCTCTTCTCACATATTCATATTTATTTAAAATTTTGAGAAAATTGATTATTTGAGAAAGAAAATAGATGCCTAGAATTAAAAAATGAACGGGAAATCAATAATGAAATTCAATTAAAAAAATAAGCTTTACTACAAGGAAATAGTGCCTACAAAATTTTCTAAGCCCTAACTGGGAACCCGAAATGCATGTCTTTAAAACAAAGATAGCGTTAAGAGAGGAAAGAAACCTATACAAAAGGCACTGGGCAGGTTTGGAACACCAAAGCATTGGCTTGGTCACACCCTTACAGAAATGGAGCTTTTGTTTATGCGACCCAAAGAATCTTCAAAAGAACGAAAACCACATAAAAGATGTACTGGCAAGAGAAAGAGAGTATCCGACCGGCACGACGGTTTTAAGTTTCTACTGTTCTTTAGAACCGGAAACAGTAAACAGGAAATCCCGAACTGGCTACTACAAGTGGTACTCTCATTTATCTTCAACAACACAGATATCAGTAAGTGGGGCCCATTGGTGGCATACCGAAAGCTGGCATTGGAGGCATCCCCATCCCTCCCATTGGTGGAGGTGGAGCAAAACCTCCACCCATTCCTGGCATTGGTGGTGCCGGCAAAGCAAGAGGCAGCAACTGGGCATACATGTTCTGCAGATAATGAATACAGAAAATCAGTCTTCTCATTGCTATTACCATTATTCGACTCACGTAAGACTAAAGTACTACATCTAAGCAATGGTAGCATTTATATTATTTGTCAAATAGTAGAATAATTCAGAAGGACAACTTAAATACCGAGTATTTAACTAATTCCTCGTCAATTTCATACAATGACGAGGCCTAAAAAGTGGTCCTACCATCAGATCAAGGCGGCCAAAGCCGACCAACCACCAGGAGGTCCTTTTACCAAAAGATATCAAACTTATAAAAACCAAGGTACATATAAGTCTTTTTTCTGATCAGGATGAACTCTAGGCCAAGATATTGACAGAACAAAAGGTGCCCAACTAGATCTGAGCACCGACCCCTCAGGTCGGTAGACAGTTTTTTCTACTGACTTAGGGGTCGGCTATCAAAGCAAACCCCATTTGGTAGGTTGACAGTCAGGATACCGAACAGCCAAGCTGCCGAGAGAAAAAAACAAAACACAATAACAACAAAAAAAACCCAAAAAGCCGCGTCTTTTCTTCCCTCTTGTACGAAAAAAAGAAAAGGATACAGAACCAATAATACATCACCACCACCACCTTCAGAATTCCTAAATAACCAAAAACATGAAAGAATTCTTTGGTGACATCCTCCAATTATGCTGGTCTGTTTAACTTCTGAGGGTGCAGTGCACGGGACCAAGTTTTACTCTGCAGGGTGGGTCCGAAGGGCCCTGCCTTGGAGAGGTTCCCCGACATTAAAAAAAAAAAAAATGCTGGTCCATCACGTGGGATATTTCAGGTACACCAAGTTACCGACCCCCTAAACCCGACACTTGAGCCGATAATGTTGGGTTCCCTTAACAACCAACTAGGAGAGAGGAAAAGCCTTCCAACCGAGTCTGTTTGGGTCAGTCAGTTTGGGCAAAACTGATGAGCACCCCTACCCAACCACAATTTCCAGACACAAACAGTGCTCCTTAATGACAAAAAAGTATGATGAATAGCCGTACCTGCTGAGCAACCAAGTCCTTCTCCTCCTCCTCTTTAGCCTTCACCTCATTTAAAGTTTCGAGTTTGTACTTCACAAGATCATCTACCTTGCTTGTGTACTCTCGAATAAACTTGAAAAAAATAATTATAAAAATTGGATGTTAGGAAAAGCAAACACTTATCGGAACGAAAAAAAAGAAGAAAAAAAATGGTGTCAGACATAAGAAGGTTACCTGCAAGAGGTACGGAAAGGCAAAATCAATCATATTGTTCATCCATGCAAGCTCAAGAGCAACATCTGGCCGAATTAAATCATAGCAAACAAAGAGGCACGATGCAAAACACTCTTTCTTTCCCTGCATATACACATAAGGACGCATGTTACAAAAGAACACAGCAGTTTTCAAAGGTGAACCTAATCTTCAAGTAAACGCATCTGGAAAAAGACATAAAACAGAAAGTAGGAGAAGATTCGCCCCCCTCCCCAAGAAAAGACACACCCCCCAAGCCCGCAAGCCACCCCAAAACAAAGATCTGATGTAACCAAGCGAAAAGAAAGGTAAAATGACAGCAAGAGCAAAGGGAACATCTATTCCAGATATTTTAAAAAAAGAAGTTGACTACAGCTCATAATTTTTCAATATTCTAATCCCAACATCAAAATCTAGGAAAAAAAAAAAGGATCCAGAAGGTGGGAAGGTGAGGAGACCAAGTATGTGTCAATGGTATGTGGACATGTAATTGACTCCTTGCTTTATTTAGAACCATGTACCATCATAAACCAATAAAGTTTTAGAACAAACCTGCTCAATGAAATATACAAGCAACTCCTCTGAAAGTTCACGGTCACCAGACTGTGAACATGTTTCCATGGCATCCTTGTAAAGATTATCTTTCTTTGACAATGCAATAGACTGCTTCCATCTTCCTGCTTTCTTATAAATATAAGCAGCAACACGCCTCATCTCAAGAAGCTCATGTTTCTCAGTCTGCACATTTTTCTCATTAAAATGGGTTAGTGTTGATTCCACCATCAAAAAGTTCCAGTAATTAAAAGATTTTAACCTCACCTTCTGTGCAAGGCCTATCTGATCAAAATTATCATGCAGATCGATTGATTCACGTAATCTGTCATAGTCCTCCTCCTCCATATAAATCTCATTCAAAGCTTCATTTACAGCAGCAACATTGTTGCTCTGAACTGCAACCATGTATGGCTTCACAAGACGAAGGTGACCAGCCTGACACCCAAAAGGATACCGAACAGAAGAAGATATTACAGACAACATTTCCCAACAAAAAATCACCTCCCTGAGGAGGGAGGGAGGGGGGGCGGGGGTTAGTAATGACATCATAAGCAATATTCATACCTTCCGCATTATATCTACTACGCGGGTGTGGTCCACACGAAGCGCAAGCACATTGAGAAGGTCATTGATAAGATCAGGATGTTCTTGCAAGTAGAAATGCACAGCCCTATAGTAGAGCTCAACACTTGCAACTTTGACAGTCACATCCTTGAATTGCATGTGGTCCCATGCTTCTGGGGAGTGATTCATTATGGTGGTTGCAGCATTGTCAAACTCATCATACTGGATGTACAAATAAGTTAACTCCTTCCAATGCTGCTGTTCATCACAAGCTCGTATGAGCTTTGGAATGTTCAGACGGGTTGAGAACAATTTGATGTGCTCCATAAGCTTTTCGTGACGATATCTTGCATATAGAACTCCCAATTCAGTAAAGATACCCATATGTGCACGTTCCAACCCAAGTCCACTCTCCATGAGAGAAATGAGCTCATTAAAGCATCCCCGGTTCTGGTAATACTCACTTACCTCTTCCAAATCATCCACCTTAAATAACAAAACACATAATTAAGTAGAAAAACAAAAAACGGAACTCTAAAATGAGCAACCCACTAGTTATATTCTACAACAGTGGACCAAAAGTAGAGGTGCCAGCCCAGGAATGTGCACATCTTGGGGGCCCATGAGGACCAAAGCTGTATTCAATCACAGGAGAGAGAAGGGGTGTCTGGAATTTGCATAATGTGGTAGGATATAACTATAGTGAAATTCACTACAGATTTCCCTCAATTTTGTAAACGCCTTGTACTTGAGTTGTTCAAAGATTTGCGCCAGTGTAGCCAAACACTCGTACAAAACCATATAATGACTATTACAAGCAAGAAGACACAAACATTATATGTACTCAAAACATGAATGGCACCTGTATGATGATGTTCAGACCACATATCTGAGCCAAGCGGAATTCCTCAGCATCAACACAGGCAAAGCAAACTTCTTTCCAAGTTTTAGAGCTGTTGGCTTTCCGGGCTGCATCCACAGCACTTTGAAACTGTTTTAGCTTCACCAGAGTAACTGCCAGCTTAGCCCAGTTAGAAATAAATGCATATATGATCTTTGCTGCCTCATAGAGGGCTTCATCATATAAGCGGTCTCCAACATTCTGGAGATTGGCAACATTTGGCATGAGAATGAACTCTTCAATGTCACTGAGCCGATCAATCTTAGCATAAGCATAAATGAGTTCACTGTCCACCTTGGGCTCTTTGGTCTTTTGTCTAACCATTAAAAGGTACCTTACCAAGTCAGGGTACACATTTACATCCTCAGCAGCCCTTATGACATCTAAAAATTCAGTGGCATCATCTGCACGGATAAATGACTCAATAGCATCGCTCACTAACCCATCTCTTAGTTGAGCCTTGGCCACTTGGCTCCAAACAGCATCTTCTTCTACCCGGAATGCAAACTCTACAGCTCTTTCAATGCTACGAATATTATCTAAGAGAACATTCACAGCCTGAACATTCAAATTGAACTTTTTAAAGATGGCAAATGCTTCTTCATACAATTGAGCTTCCACAGCCACCTCCCCAACAGCGGGTCCATCGAAATTGTCCAACCTATTAATATAATCCATAACTCTTGTTGGGTCAGCTTTTATGGCAGTGAGGATAAGCAGATTCTGAAGATTAAAGTTGCCACTAAATGCAGAATTTTGGAGCACAATCTTCTCAAGAAGCTCAATTAGTTCATGTGGAAGATCTGCTGTCATAAAAGCCTTTACAGCTGCTGACACTTGCTCAGGACTATTGCTTTCAGGCAAAGCAGTAGACACAACTTGGTCAATTATCTGTCTTCTGTACTCATTTTCAGGATCAAGAACTTTCTCCCAGAGCTCACCATCCATCCTTTCCACCACATATCTAATAGAAAAAACAATAGATAAATGTAACAAGCATGCTGCATGAAGTTCTAGGATGTAGGTTATATCTAGAAAGAAGTAACAATGTACAAACCTGGCCTGCAGTTTAAACAAGGAATTTTTATTTGTGACGTTTATAAGTTCATCATCACATTGCCCTCTGCGGTACGCAACAACCGCAAGGGTTGGATCCCTTTTCTCACAATATTTTCCCACAACACGAGAATCATAGTATGGGTTGGTAGTAAGAAAATGCTCTGGGTTATTGTTGCTGTCTATGATGATTTTACCCAGAGCATTGTGAACGTGTACATCTTGGCTTCCCTCACTCACAAGATGCTCTAAGAACTGAGTCAGCAAGCGGAGACGGTTCCTACCAAAAAGGAAAATCGACGGTTAAACAAAATCAAAATCATTATGAAAACAGGGCATGAGGAAACAGCGCACCTCTTCTCGCATTCCTCCACTAGGGGTTCAACAGGAAGAAGAGAACGAACAGAAAGAATTAGACCTTTGATGAAATCTTCAGGGCACTCGTCATCTAACAGCTGCCCTACAACTAGAGGAGCATTGCCTGGATTGACCTATCAAGCAGACCAAGGACTATAATTCTCTCCTTGATATTGACTCAGCTTTATAAGAAATAACAAAAATAGAAGTCACAGAAAATATTTGTACACGTGTCTTTGTATGTGTAACTTGAACTTGTCAAATATTTACCTTTTGAACATAACCTTCGATATATCGAAGCATGTTATTTGTGTACAGGTAATGGGTGAGATCCGGAACAAAACCAAAGCGATCACAGACATTGATCAGAGGACGTGCATCTGGAAGCTTGGCTTCCATCAGAAAGTTCTTGGTCTTTTCAGCGTCATAAAAGTTTGATTCCCGAGTCACGCGTTCTACCTCCTTAATTTGGCCAGTTTTCGCAGCAGCTTCAATGTACTTGAAGTGGATATCAGGATCCTCACTATAGCAAAAGAAATGAAAAGTAAAGAAAAAATTGCCACCCCACATATATAGGCACCTAAGGTCAGTATTTCTCTTTTCTTTCAGCATAAAGAGGTTATTACCTACCTATCAAAAAAATAAAGAGGTTATTACCTGGAGCTCAAATATGACCCTAAGAAAAAATACAATCCTTCATAAGACTTGAATTGATCAAAAAGTTTTATGCATGCCTCAACACCCAACTGCTCAGCATATTCTTTGGCTGTCTGCATAGAAAGTATTCCGGTAAGTCTCATTCTTAGAAACGTCAGTTACAGCAATACTTGCTAAAAGAAACACTAGTTCACCTGCACAATTATCTGAAGATTGCCTCTAAGATTGACCACCAGAAGATCTTTCATGCACTCAAGAGCCCATTCTTTGGAAAGAGTTCCAAAGAACTCAACAAGAGACTGTAAAGCACCAAGTGATTAAAAAATTTCAAATATTCACTTTTGACCAAGTATGAGCACTTGAGACCAAACCTGTGGTTCAATTGCATGTGTGTTCACAATGACACGTTTAATATCAGGCAACTCAGTATAGTGCTGCACAATGAAAAAAGAAAGTCAGAACATGAGAGAATTCATTATCATTGAAGAATTTGGTTATCAAAGTTCAAGAGGGGGTTGTACCTGTAGAGCCCGCAAATATAAACCAGCTTTTTCACAAAGCTGCGCAATACGTGGGCGGTCATAATGACTGAACATGCCATTCGCTAATATAGCATCTGCAACATTTGGAAATGTCACAAGATTAATTTCCAGAACCTGAAAAGAATAGAAGATTAAACTGATATGAGCAAAGACATGAAAGAAATTATAAAATAACACAATAAGCTATTAAGAAATCAATTACAATAAGGAAAACTGAACCTTTGTTTGAAGGTGTCCATGTTCAGGTAGATTGGGCTTCAGCACGTCCAACAAGAAAGCTGTTGCCTCACGGATTAAGTTCCTCTGAACAACAGAATCCTTAGTAATTAAAAGTCTATGGTTGATAATTCCTAGTTTAAATCAACAATGATAATACAATAATTTTCTCATGGTAGAAAAACTGATCATGCCAAACTGAGGTTAGGTTGCGTTTGGATGTTGAGCTAAGCTGAGATGAGTTGAGTTCTTTATAAATAGTAGTGAATTGAGATAGTAGAGTGAGTTTTGTGGGCTCCACCTAAGATGAGTTTAGATGTGTTTGGATGTTAAGATGAGTTTAGATGTGTTTATGAGAAGTTGAAAAAGGTTGTTGGTCCCACGTGTAAAAAGGTCTTAAGTTAAAAAAGATTGTGGGTCCCACGTGTAAAGAGATCTTGAGTTGAGTGATGTTTAGTGATTTGGGAGTTGTGTGTTTGGATGTTGGGATAGGTTTATGTTGAACCTAAGATTTCAAGTTTTGTGTAATTATATATTTACACATGGATTTTGATGATAACAAATGAATTCAAAGAATGAAGGAGTCTCAAGCTCAAGTTGTCCACACAATGGAGTCAAGCACATCAAGGAATCAAGCATGAGCAAGAAGGGAACAAGTTCACATTAAAGTCATAGAGTAATGTTGTAAATCTCTTCAAAATTCAAAATTAGGATTAAGGCTCAAAAATTAATATTTTATCATAAAACATTAAAATACATTTTCCACATGTGCATGAATATTTTTGAAAATTAAATTTGAATATTTTGAAAGATAATTGATTGTCATCTTTCACATGTGCATGCCATGATTAAAGGTTTGAACTTTGAAAATATTAAAAATGATTGATTGTCATCTTTCACATGTGCATGTTTTATTTGAATAATTTCAAAAGTGATTGATGTTTTTCTTGACTTATGCAAAAGGAAGATGTCTTTGTTTGAAAAATTTGAAAAGTAAAGTGTGCTCCTTTTGTCATATGCAAAAAGTAAAAGATTAGGTTTGAAATTTTTGAAAAGCAAAGTGTGCTCCTTTTGTCATATGCAAAAAGTAAAAGATTAGGTTTGATTTTTTTGAAAAGCAAAGTGTGCTCCTTTTGTCATATGCAAAAAGTAAAAAGATTAGGTTTGAATTTTTGAAAAGTGAATGATGATGTCTTTGACATGTGAATCTTTTTAAATTTGAATATGAAGTCTCATATGCCTATAAATAGATCATTTGAGAGCTTCACATTCACAACACCAAGAGCATACAACTCTCATTCAAAGCTTTCATTCTCTCTTCTCTAAGCATTGAGCCTTAACCCTTGTTCATTTTGAGAGATATAGTTTGTGCTTGTATTGTTCTTATTTCACTCATTGAGGAGTGTTTTCTGATATCCTACCCACTATCAATTCTTGTATCAGTAAAAGGGTGTGTACAACCCTTGTGCGTGTAGAAAGTGTTCTACACAGGGAATCGTTGAATCACCACGTGTAAGGTGATTGCAAGTGTAGAGGGTGTTCTACACGGATCCTTTGTAGCGGTGTTGTTCAAAGGTGTAATAGGTTTCTATCTCCACCTGAAGGAGATTGAATAGTGAATTCGGGGATCCTCAAGGGGTAGCTTGAGGCGAGGACGTAGGCAGTGGGGCCGAACCTCGTTAACATACTGAGTTTGCTTCTCTCTTACCCTTACTCTTTATATTTATTGCTGTTTCATATTTTGTTTATATTTTATATTGTATATTTGATTTATAATTGTTATTTTTTTTAAATACAACTCAATTCACCCCCCCTCTTGTGTTAGTCATCTGGGCAACAGTTTAAATTTGAATTTAACTCAGATGAGCTCAGCTACTTCCATGTTCCAAACGTAGAAAAAATGAAGAATGGGAAAATAGCCTTCTATCTATCCCTTCATATTGAATATATATTTTTATCTTGGAAATATAAACATAGAATCATAAACTATTAAAATGAAAAATGAGGAAAACCCTAATTGAACCTGAAGAAACAGATCGGTTATCGTGTTATAGTCAATTGGGCAGCCTCCCTCCATTTGAGACATCATCAATGCAAAATTAACAGCCCCCTGCAATCAAGAAAGTTGCACATCATCTAATATAAAAAAACACAAAAGATCAGGCAGCTATGTGCAATGTCCCAGAACTACATGTTCAAGATTTTTTAAACCAGACTTGCTATTTGCTAGGAGTTGTAAGAAAAACAAACTGTGCTTTGAGTCATAAGGAAATGAGATATATTTCTACGAGAAACGAAATATACCATTGATTTCAAATTTTTTTGTTTTCCTGATTAGGATGTTATTTTTAATTTGGATGGAACACTTAACAAAAATATGTTGCACCAACTTAAAAATAATGTTGGATGGAACACTTACAAAAAGATGTTGCACCCAACTTAAAAATAACATCCATTAGGTAAACCAAAAAAAAGCCTCAGATTTTCTTTGCAAAATAATCCACATACCTGGGGGTCTGATCGCAAAATTGTTTGTAGAAGGAACAAATAATCAGGTGTGTACCCAACCTGCATTAAAAAAGAAAACTATCAGTATGATGACCATCAACATGTACTGATTTTACAAATTGTACTGCAATGAAACGATAAAAGTCATACCATATAGGTATCAGTTTACAAATAATAACCATTCCTGAAATAATATTTGAAGATTCTGATTTCGAAATCACCTGCTTTGAATATATTAAAATCTTGTCAAACTCCCGCCTCTCAGCAAATGCAGCAACAACTTTTGGAGTTGCCCTAGCTTTTATATATATCTTCAGCGCAAGATCGTTATCCACAGTCTGCAAAGTGAACCATTTAAAGATATTACAACTATCAAAAATATAAAATAGATGACTAAAAAGACCAAACTAAACAGGCAAACTGCAAAAGATCCAAGGAGACAACTTCCATTTATAAGTGAAAATACTAATGTGATTTTCAAAAGTTAATATGTTCCTATAAAAACCATGAATCCTAACCTGCCCTAGCCAATGAGAGAGCATACAAACTTTGCCAGCTTGAATAATTCTGATAAACTTGTATACAAGTTGCAACACATAGGGTGTTACAGAAAAGAGTCAGACAAAAAAGTTTCATACAAACCTTCACAAGATCTCCAAGTTCCTCACTACATTCCAGCTTGTCCTCTGCCAACCAATTCTCCAAAAGATTCTTCTTATTCTGATTTACAACAAGGCGTGACAACTCCAACGACTCAAAAGCATTGAGTTTTCCTCTCGTTAACAGGGTTCCAAAGTACTGCAACAATGGCGGTGTTTGCCCTGCTTGCACAGGAACACTCTACAACAAATGAACACAAGCAAATTAAAATCATGCCATAAAGTCACATGAAAATCTTACAGAAGGAGAAGCATCATGCTCTCAGGAACTTATCAGGAGTGAGAATTATGCAAAATCTGACCAAACATGCCAAACTGAAATACACACCTGAAATTTAGCAACAGTATCAGGGGTACGGAGTATTCCCTGAGGAGATTCTGCAGCAAGCTCTGCAGCTTCCTTATACTTAGTCTGAGTGAACAACTCCTGAAACCGCTGGATAACCTAAGCATAATGAACAAAACAAAAGTCAAGTAATGCAGAGCTCAGACCTCGTTAGAATCACCAATGAAAGCTCGAAAGCAAAACCGGTATCATAAAATTAAATCACAACCACCGTTAATTTACCAGCTTTTACTCCAAGCACACTATATATGCCCCATGACAGCTCAACAGCAAACAATTATGATAAATGAAATCAAAATAAATGTTAATTTACCATCTTGTCTGCACCAGGAAGGTTTCCTCTTTTTGCAAGATTAACAGCAAGTTCCAAATTTTTCAACTGCAAACCTCAAAAACAATAGTTCAAAATACAATATTCTTTTGTTCTGGCAGCCAAAGAGGGAAAATTTATAAGCATACCGATTCACTGACAAATTCTACAATGGTTTGTTCATTTACAGTGGCAAGCAACACCTGTCCTCGTCTATTGATGGCATAAAAACCCCCAACAGATGAAGCTTCTGTTGTCAAAAATATAGGATCTGGACTAATTCGATTTCTATACACTGCAGCAGCCGTCTCTAGGTCATACACGAAAAGAAGTCCAAGCTTCGTGATCACGTATATTAAACCATATTTTTGTGATATCTGCCACACAAAGGATAGCAGCTTAATTTCTGATATGCCTACACAGGACTAAGAAATTTAGTAAGAGACTACTGACCTGCATTGACACAGGAAAGTCATCAGCGAAGTCTGGAGGAAAGAATAGATCTGCTTGTTTCTTGGTATATGACGGTTTGCCTGAGAACACAAATCCATAATCAGTACAGGACGGCATGATTGACAGCACAGGGTGTAACAGAAATAACAAATGTTAGGCTTTTTTAAAATCGAGTGCTTGTAGTTTTGTATGGCATGCAAAGCATGCATCTGATAAACCACTCGTAGTAGTAACAAAAAAGCTAGCATGAACTTCTATGTTTAGGTAGATGCTAATGTTCACGGACCTGACTGTGCACCGAGTTCAATAATATGCAGCTTTGATGTAACCTGTCCAGCATTCAAGGTCTTTGAGGCAAAACAAATTAGAATTGAAGGATTTTCATTCCCTGCAACCTGTATATAACATGAAAATGAAGATTTTGCAGTGCCAATCAGCACCATAACACCATAAATGAATATTAATAAGAAAGTCCATATGAAAACAAAGGAGAATCATACTTTAAATGTGGCAAACGATGCAGCATGTGCTTCTAGAGCTTGACTACGTTGCTGATCCACAGAGAAAAGCTGCATACTTCCTTTGACCAGTTGTGGCCTCTATGAACAAAATTTTGAAAATAGGAAATATATCAATGCTGAGGATATTGCCTGAACTAGTAGTTTTCTCACAGGTACATGCAAAATAAAACACACACAACACTGCCACTTGGCATAAAATGATACACTAAAGGGAAAACTGCAATAGTAGGAACAAAATTTTTATCTATCATAAGAGAATAAAATGCAACATTATGACCATGTTTGACCATCCAAGCAACAACTTGAGATGAGCACAGTATGTGTGACTCCACATTTTAAAGATATATAATAAAAACAGGTAAATGGCATAACTCCTTTAAGTGAAGAGCACAGAATACAAAGATAAAAACAAGAAAACATTGACAATACATACCATAGACTACAGATAAGGATAGGACAGCTTACCTCCGGTGAGCCAGGAGCAATTCCAATCAAAATCAACCACTTTTCAGTAGGATCACATCGATAGTTGATTATTTGATTGTTTGCCAAATTAGCAGTTCGCTCAAACATCTTCAAGGGCTCAGAATCACCTAAAATATCAAGAATGATATATGAAACAATAGCCACAACGAGAGAGCACAGCGCGGAAGGGCAATCATTAAAATAAAGCCAAAAAAGGGTAAACAATGTAATTGAGAAGAGTTAAATGTCTTGCCGTCAATCGACCAATGATATACTGAGGTCTGTGTCACGAGACCTAGCATCTTGGGGGTGATCCATTTCCAAAAGACTATCTATTCATTCAAAGAGGAAAGCACATGACTTAAAACTGTTTAGCAAATTCAAAGTCATAGCACAGTGCAGGTTAAAAAGTGTTGTCAAACACTTGGAATAGCTTGAACAGAACAAAATCGTCACCTGCTCAGGCATCTGATGCGACTTGACCTTTGCTTTTAGTTCAATGTTGAATATTTGTAAATGATCCTGCGTGGTTCCCGCAACTTGAGCTTCAATCAAATATTGTCATTCATTAGCCTAACATTGTTATTACTACTTCGTAGAACTGGATCCAGCACTGATTTATGGGACAAGTTTTAAACAGAAAAATATGAACCATACAGAATACACATACTGCTACCCCTTTCCAAACAAAGAACACTAAACCCCAGCAATAACATCAATCCGTACCATAATCTCAAGTTTGCACTTGGCAAAATAAAATCCAATTGTGTCAACAGCTGATTAGCAAAATGATTGTTATTTTTTATTTTAATGCACAATGCACGAGATATCCCTATGAAGATAAATAATATCTTTAATGAAAAAACTCAGGTTAGCTTCCAATTAACAAAAGCAGTGTTTTAATGGTAAAATAAAAAAATATTAAGATTCATCTACCTCAAGGGCCTCATTACATACAGGCTGTTTGTATAAAATCTATTCATTTCGATGAGACTTAATTTTTTTTTATATGGACACTCATTTTCATCACAGTATTTTAATACAACTCAAAATGTCAAAAAGTCTAATAAACTTCAGTAGAATAGTAAAACTATATGTTATATTTCTAACTTTACAAGGATAAGCTCATCTAGATTTTCTAGGATAACTCCACGTTGGGGTTCTTAAAGTTCAAACAGTCTTTTCGTAAATTAAAGTCGTTCAGTTTTGTCATCACGACATTATGGTTAAAATTCCACATTATTAGCAAGTACCATTGGAGGATCCATCATTTTTTCCATTGCATTTAAAGAACAACTTTAGAACCATTTAATTTAAACTAATTAATAATATTTTAATACCCCGCCGAATAATGGCAGATCTGATCAACTAAAAACACGAATGCAAGAGCCAATTCCGATCTGCAATCTAGAAGTTGACATATAACAAACAAGCAAACTTTACGCGCAGTCTTGCTCTACAATTTCTGCATTATCTCCATATTACAAATTCTACCGCGGGAACGTAATCTTCAGTGCCAGTACACTAAAATGATAATAAAGAAAAGGAAAATGTAACTGAGAAAACTGAATTCACAATTCAGGGGGAACATATTTCCGCACCTTTAAGAGCGAGAATTCGGGAATTGGGGTTCATCAACGCGGAGTCGGCGGTGATGGGTCGCCTCAAGGGCTGCATGGGCATGTTCATGTCGACGATCACCACGCTGTTCTGCGGCGCCGTCTCCCTCACGCAGATGTACTTGTCCGACTCCATGGTCACGTGCGTGAACGTGATGAACTGCGGGTTAATCCCAATGCTCGGTAACTGCAACAAACACCACGAAAACAAAAAATAAATCAAAAGTCCAGTCGAATCCCACACTCACAGACACAGTCGGAAGCACAAGAGGATCTCGAAAGAGTTGATGGCACGGGGGGATTTACCGTTAAGGTCTCTTTCATGGTGATGGGGGCATTGCCGGCCGGCATGGGGGCAGCCATGGCGGAGTAGATCGGTGGGAATGACCCTCAGAGAGAGAGAGAGAGAGATGCAGATCTAGGAAAGGAGGAGAAGGAGAGGGAGGGTCGTGCGGTGGAAGTGGCTTTTGTGCGTGATTTCTTGAAGAGAATTTGGGAAACAACCGTCAATGTCAAGGGCCGCTACTCTTCATTTTTATTTATATTTTCTTTTTAGATATGTTATTAAATTATAAAAAATAAGATTTTTATATTAATGAAATAGTTTAGAAATAATAATAAAATAAATTTTAAAAATAAATAATAGCGATAGAATGTCGATTATGGACGGTCAATATTGACCGTAACCATAAAATGAAGTGTAAGGATATCATTAGATAATAACCATAAAATAGTTATATCTTTTATCATTTTTCATATATAACCCAAATTTTAAAGCAAAAAATATCTCAGACTAAACAAAATATTTTAGCTTTGTTGTCGTGACTAACCGGATGTAACAATCCTTGTTACAAGGCCAATGATTATTGTAAAGGATAATGGAAAACATCGATGAAAATCCTTCGCCTCTAAAAATCTCCAGAGTTTGTTTTGCCTTCTGCGGGAGAGCAATGCTAGGGCGGAGGGAGGAGTTCCGACTCCACTCTTCACCCTTATTTTCCAGTAAGTAGTTACCACAATAGGGAAAAAGATACAACTGGACTCACTCAATTAAAATAAATCCCCTTCCCCTAAAATCCCCGCATAGTAGGATTATTTTTTTTTTCTCTCGTTTCTCTCTTTTTCTTTATCCCCTCTTTCCCTCTCTCTCAACGAAAATAAGAGCCTGTTTGGAATTGTGTTTGAAAGCTTAAAAAGTACTTTTAATTGTTTAAAAGCTCTTTTAAAGAAAAAATGATATGTTTGGCAAATTTATAAAAAGTGCTTTAATTACCTAAAAAAGTTGAAAATCTATTTTTTTAAAAAGCACCAAATTGAAGCTTTTATCGAAAAGCTCATGTAGATAATTGTATATTTTAAAAAAATTAATATAACTAACTTTAAAAGTACTTTAGAGACATCGTTACCAAACAATAAATAACTTTTTAATATAAGAGCTTGTTATTTAAGTTATAAGTTATAAGCCCTAAAGTTATAAGCTATATTTCCTACCGCAATCCCAAACATGCACTAAGAAAATTCCGACCTCTCTCTCTCTCTCTCAAAACCTCCAACATTGGCCTACACTCTCCCGCCCCCTCCTCAAGCCGCCTCAATCTCTCTCCCCTTGAGCAGACGAAACACTCAAGCTCGAAACTCTCTCTCGATCAATCTATGCCAGTAGGTTGATTTCTTTGTAAGTAAACTGAATATTTGTTGAATCTAGTGTATTTTAGGGTGCAACATCCCCTTTCTTAATGTTAGGAATGTCATGAACATACGTAATTAAAGATAGGCAAGATACTTGCATAATTTTATAAAAACAATGCTCATTTCAAAAGAAAACTTAATTTAAACCATTGTCTAAAACATAATCGTATCAAAGTTCCCAAACCAACTAAATGAAAAAGAAATCATACATATAGTCTACTCCTAAACTTGGCCTGCTAGTTGTAGTCCTCATTCTCCTCACTTGGGTGGTAAATAAAATAAAATAAAACTAAAATAAGTCAACTTACTAAAAACTCATCACAATGTAAACATAATAAATAAAAGGCTTTCTTAAAATTTTCATGCTAAAAGAATAAAATTCATATCATATCATGTTGATGATCATGCTATGCATGACTATCTTAATTTATCTGAATTAACTGACCGATTTGACTGCCCACACACTTAATCATGTGTGCAAGGTTGTACACCGGTCTCACATCTCCTTTCTTAGAGTTAGAAATGTCACGTACATATGCAACTGAAGCCAAGCAAGAGACTTGCATAATTTAATAAAAACATTGTTCATCCCAATAGAAAACTTAATTTTAACCATTGTCTAAAATATAATTATATCGAAGTTTCCAAACCAACTAGTTTGAAAAATAAATCATAAATATAGTCTAAAGTTCATTAGTCCACTCATTCTAACTTTGCCTGCCTACTCGTAGTCCTCGTTCTTTTCACTTGGGTGGTAAAAAAATGAAATAAAATTAAAATGAGTCAAAGACTCAATAAGAACTCATCACCATGTAAACATAATAAATAAAAGGCTTTCATAAAATCTTCATGCTGAAAGAATAAAATTCATGTCATATCATGTTAACGCACATGCTATGCATGACTGTCTTAATTTATCTAAATTAACTGTCTAACTTGACTCACTCAGATACTTAACCATGTGTGTAAGGTTGTGCACCGTTCCTACATCCCACAATAGCAAGGGGAGCCACTGAGTAGTATTCTAGCATATTACGGTGGACCACGCTTGAATATGTGGCTTGCACATCCACCCTGAAACTAAACTGAAAGACTATCTGATTAACTGATTTGATCTTATCTTACACTTAAATTTAAGATAGCTTACATGTTTCATGAGACGTGAGATACATTATATACATACTGAGATAGATAGTTGTAAATTTCTAAATCTAAACATGATGTTGAATGACATGATCGTGTTGTGCTGGGTGACATGCTTGTATGAGTGGTACATAAAACTGGTGGTCAAAGAACTAGTTTTAATAATAATTTATATAAGTTAAATTGTGATAATTCTAATTTTTGATCAAATTATTTACCTTTTAGAATTGCTTCCACAACCAGCCTTTTGAGTTCGTTACTTATACGAAGCACTAGTCGTCACTAATTTTCTAGAAAAACGTACTATCGCATTCCACTAAATTAACCACATTCGAGGGAAAAGCAATTTAAAATATTTGGTCATGTACTACTAATATCATATAATTATTTGAACAATAATATTATATTTAATCTTCCAAGTATACTTAGTAGCATAATTTAAACTTAATACAAATTTCTTAGACAGGTGACAGAAATCTCACTTTTTAACATAGGTTTAATTGTGTTCAAAATTATTAAGAAATAAAATATGAATACTCATAAAATACTGCTGTAATATGATTTGGAAAAGGATTAATACTAAATGACATAATTTAATGCCCACGTATTTTCAGAAAAATAAGATTTCTGGGCTACTTCTTTAAAACAATGTTTCTGGGCCGACTTTAAATAAATTAACCCAACTTAAAAAATAGTTTTGTGTTTTAATAACTAAATCGGCCCAACATCAGAGTGCAGCCCATCTAAAAAGAAAACACTACTGATGAAACTTTTAAGTGAAACTTAACAACATGTGTTTAAGGGTAGAATTGAAATTACACAACAATGAGACTTCTAGGGGCTTTCTACGGAAGGTTAAATTGTATTGTTTGAAGGGAAATTTCGTAATAACCAAAACATGCAGGGGCTTTATTGTACCAACTGAAAATAAAATGAAGTTTGATGCACAATGCACAAAAGAATAAACTTAAAGAAACAAAACACTTCAATGGAGAAGAAAATATCATCATGCGACAGTGAGGAAATCAAGCTCACCGTGAGAGGAGGCAGATGTGATAGTTCTAGACCTTAGGGGTGTCAAATCGTGTTAACAGGTCGTGTTTGTGTTGTGTCATAGCATGTATATTATACTATATAGGTCAACCTTAACCCGATCTGTTAAACTTATCGTGTTAAAATCTGAAACCCTAACACCACCAATTAACATAACGGGTCGTGTCTTGTCAACCCGTTTTGACCCATTAATGAATATTACGAAATAAGTTAACACAATACAATATGACCCGTTTCAAAATATTTATGTAAATGAGTTGAATAGGTCCGAAATTAACCCATTTAACCTAATTAAATTTAGTATAATTTTAGATAAATGTTAAAATCATAATATCTATAAAAATTAATAAACTAACTACAAGTCCAAAATAACAATCAAAATAATAAAAATATCAAAATTAGAATTCTAACAATTTTACTTTTAGGTATAAAGGTATAATTATAATTCTAACTTTCTTAATGTGTCATAACGGGTTAATCCGTTATTAACCCATTAAGCGATCATGTCTTAACGGGTCAACCTATTTTGACCCGAACCCGTTAAGACTAAACTCTAACCCGTGTTGGGTTAACGGGTCGTGTAACATATTGCCACCCCTAGTTCTGGTGAAGATCAATGACATTATAGCTGAAAGTGGTCTCTGAGTATGGTGGATTACAGAGAGAAAAAAGACAGTCTCAGCAGTGCTTACCAAGAATCAAAAGAACACACATGCACGTACACATACACACACACAGAGCAAGTCGCTGAGGCTTACTATCGGAGAAAAAGAATGCCGAGCATGGATAGATCTGAGTGGCCAAATAACTATAATGGTAGCAGAGTAAGCAAATGATTTTCTGTGGCACGGTGGAGGAGATTTAAGAGGTGAGAAATTGTTTTGTGTTGTTTAAACTGACGGAATTAGAAAAGGAAGAAAAAGCTATGGAGATCACTAAAAAAGATAAGTGTAGTATAACTTACCAAGAGAAAATTTGCTTGGTTCTGTAGGATGGAAACAGAGAATCCCTACAGAACCAGAGAATCAAGGAGATGGATATTTGCTACTCTGTTAAAATCACTGAGAATATGAAATATAAATTGAAAGATTCAACTCTTACATTGTAACCGTCTCAAAATCAAAGAGATCGTACGAGGAAATGAAATGAAAGTAGCGGCTGAAAATCTAAAGGTTCTTAAGGAAATATTAATAATTAAAATTAGTAATAATAAAGGTACTAATAAAATAAAATTAAAAACAATTTAAAATCCTTAATTTAAAATCGTGGCTGTTACATAAGGCCTGGTATATTTTATATATTTAAGGGCTAATATTGTGTATTTGTGTTCTTTTTTCCGACATAGATTTTATGTGACACTTACTTTTAATTTTGTTGTTTTGCAAACCTAGTCATGCAGCAGTGGAACTAGGAAAACTATGTAAATAATGCATGGATTTTTATTTATTTATTTGTAAATTTAGACCATATAGGTTTGTGTGTTATTAAATGTAATATTTTGCATGAGATGTTTCACTTCAGATAAATTGGTAATTGCCAGAGAGATATTCAGGACCTTGATTACGAAGTGCTAGTTAGTTTCATATAGTCCTTGTATTATTGAAAAGATACCATCAGTGTTTGGCATTTTTAGATGAAATATCATTGTATCACTGCTCGTTATAGGTATCATTGGCAAATATTGAAACTTTCTTTTATTTTAAATTCGGTTGTTGACGAATTATTTTCTTTTTGTTTGCAACAATATGGAAAGTAGTGGTGTAAATAACATATCTAGTTCACAGTATATGAAGGTAAAAGGGGAAGTGATCTCAGGATGAAAAACACTATGTTATTGTGGCATTCCCTTCAAACTTAGGACATTGGGTAATGCAAACAATTTTGGTTGGTAGTTTTTCAATTATCCATATTATAAGATTAAAAACTAGTATCAATGTTTCGAATGGTTTGATCTTGAGATGGAACAAATGGAGGTTGTAAGAGAATCTTGGAACTAGCACAACGAAAAAATGAAAGAATAAACTTTGAACGTGCAAGGATTCAAGAAGCAAAATTTCTGAATAGAAAAAGTTTTCTAGTGTAAGCCAAAATCAAGCAAAAGAATCGAAGCCCACAAGTAAAGAATTGAAATGAAAAATCAGATTATGAAGAAGAAGAAGAAAAAGAAAGACAAAATGTACCAGGGATTACCCACATTTTTCCATGCATTTAAGGGCCCATCAAAGATGCCCATGACTAATATGCCCCTTACTTTTCTCTGGGTGCAAACAGACCATAGTTCTACACATTCAAAGCAGAATGATCCATGGATTATTGCAAATAACAAAGTCTCTAGTGATAATAGGTGTGGTTTGAATCGTGAGATGAGATGATTTTAGATGAAAGTTAAAAGTTGAATAAAATATTTGTTAGAATATTATTTTTTAATATTATTATTGTTTTGAGATTATAAAAAGTTGAATTATTTATTATATTTTATGTGAAAATTATAATGATGAGATGGGATTAGTTAAGAGAATTTTGGGGAAAACTCTAAAGGCAACCATTTTCTCGCACCCTTTGTGCACGAAAATGACCAGCATCCCACTGTAATAAAAGAAAGGCTGTGTTTTATGCGTTTCTTCCTCCATAGCAAATTAAGAGAATAAAAGAAATTAAGTGAGAATATCACATTTCATCCTCTTTCTCCAGAATGGAATCGAACAATTTGTTTAGACGAGTCTGGTGAAACTATTTGTCTAAGAATGCCACCATAACTAATTTCAAAGGCATCTATTTCAACTATTTTGAAAGAATCAGAAGTAGGGATTCCAAGACATGGAAGAATTTTGACATGTATCTCAATTTATTTAACAAGATTAGTATGAATATTTGTCTAAGGAGGAAGATTGAAATGAAATCTTTCAAAAAGTGGACGACATTATTTTCTCATATCCTTGTAGAATTCAGAAACATAGTTGAGGGAACCAAGAAATCTTTGCAACTAGATTTTGTCAAGAATAACATTAGAAAATTTGTCAGTAAATTCGATGGCTCTATTGATTGGTCGAATTTTGCTTTCAGAAATATTATAACCAAGGAACTTAATCTTGATTTGGAATAGTTTAATCTTTTTGGCTGAAACAACAAATCCATTTTGTCTAATGATATTTAGAAATGATGACAAATGTTTCTAATGTTCATCAATATACTTTGAAAATATAAGAACATCATCAATGTAAACAATGGTGAAATAGGTGTATGATTTGAAGATATCATTCATAATATTTTAGAATTCACTAGAGGCATTTTTTAGGCCAAAAGGTATCACATTCCACTCATAGTGACCAAATGGGGTAGTAAAGGCAGTCTTATATCTATCTGACTTACTAATCTGGATCTGCCAAAATCCAGACTTTATGTCAAACTTGAAAAATACCACTGCATCACACAACCTATTATTCTTGTTGCAAACATTTGGGTAAAACAATAAATGTGTTATTCAAATCTGAAGAACAAGAAAGTCTTTTATTTCTCAAA
This sequence comes from Carya cathayensis, assembly GCA_011037825.1. Taxonomy (NCBI): domain Eukaryota; kingdom Viridiplantae; phylum Streptophyta; class Magnoliopsida; order Fagales; family Juglandaceae; genus Carya; species Carya cathayensis. Next base: position 3,154,979 of record QGSO01000171.1, read on the forward strand.
TTACAAACCCAAAACTTAAAGAAGAATATCTTCACAAGCTCAAGAAGACGATGTTTCGTCAAGAACCAGAGACTTCTAAACAAAAAAAATAATAATTTACAAGAAACTTTAGGAAGATTTGAAAAGAAAAAACCCAAAGAGATTTCTACCAATGATTTACAATGTGAAGTTGGTTTTATTAAAAAAGAAATTATTGAACTCAAAACAGAGATCAATAATCTCAAATCTGAAAATGACTCTTTTAAACAAGAATTATTGTGTTTAAATATTGATAAACAATTTGATTAGAAAATTCCTTCTGATAATGAACATTTAAATGATTTTGTTTCTAGTCAAAAGGAAGATAATCCTACCGACAACCAAATTTGTTTAATATGTCATATTATTCCTCCCAAATGGTTTTCCAAAGTTACTATCATTGTTTGTCATAACTTTGAATTTTCTGTGATTACTATGATTGATTCCGGCTCGGATATAAATTGTATCCAAGAAGAAATAATTCCCAGTAAATATTATGAAAAATCTACTGAAAGATTGTTTTCGGCAAACGGATCTCAGATGAAGATCAAATATGAGCTCAATACTGCTCATGTTTGCCAAGATAATGTTTGTTTTAAATTTCTTCTGTACTTGTCAAAAATATGACAAGTCATATTAAGCATTCCTTTTATTTCCTCTTTATATCCATTTCTTTCTAAAAATGATGGTATTACCACTAATCATTTTGGCTAAAAAAGCAAGTTTAAATTTGCTTCAAAATTTGAAATTGATACTGACAAAAGTTTGAAATTTTTACTTTCTACAAAAACCAAACATTTGAATTTCCTTCAATAAGAAATCATATTAAAAAAGATTTCTAAATAATTGTCCAATAAATTACTTCAATAAAAAATTGATGATTTTAACAATAGATTGATTGTTGATATTTGTTCTGATCTTCCAAATGCCTTTTGGCATAGGAAAGGCATAGGAAAAAACATATTATTTCTTTAACTTATATTAAAGATTTTTCTGAAAGAAATATTCCAACTAAAACTCGACCTATTCAAATGAATAGTAAGATTTTAGAATTTTGCAAAAACGAAATTAATGATTTAATTTCCAAAAATATTATCAGATATAGTAAGTCTCATTGGCCATGTGCTGCTTTTTATATTCAGAAAAATGCAGAAATTGAGAGAGGAACAACCCGTCTAGTTATTAATTACAAACCCTTAAACAAAGTCTTAGAGTAGATTAGGTACCCTATTCCCAACAAAAATGAATTAATTCATAGGTTGTATGATGTAGTGGTATTTTTCAAGTTTGACCTAAAGTCTAGATTTTGGCAAATCCAGATTAGTGAGTTAGACAAATATAAGACTGCCTTTACTACCCCATTTGGTCACTATGAGTAGAACGTGATGCCTTTTGGCCTAAAAAACACCCCTAGTGAATTCCAAAATATTATGAATGATATCTTCAATTCATACACCCATTTCACCATTGTTTAAATTGATGATGTTCTTATATTTTCAAAGTCTATTGATGAGTACTAGAAACATTTGTTCTCGTTTCTATATATCATTAGACAAAATGGTCTTATTGTTTCAGCCAGAAAGATTAAACTATTCCAAACCAAGATTAGGTTCCTTGGTTATGATATTTCTAAAAGCAAAATTCGACCCATCAATAGAGCCATCGAATTTGCTGACAAATTTCTTGATGTTATTCTTGACAAAACCCAGTTATAAAGATTTCTTGGTTCCCTCAACTATGTTGCTGAATTCTACAAGGATATGCGAAAGCAATGTTATCCACTTTTTGAAAACTTCATTCCAATCCTCCTTCTTGGACAAATAGTCATACTAATCTTGTTAAACAAATTAAGACACATGTCAAAATTCTTTCATGTCTCGGAATCCCTACTTATGATTCTTTCAAAATAGTTGAAACAGATGCTTCTGACATTGGTTATGGTGGTATTCTGAAACAAATGGTTTCACCAGATTCGTCTGAACAAATTGTTCCATTATGGAGTCTGGAATAGTACACAGCTTAATTATAGTACTATTAAAAAAGAAATATTATCTATAGTATTATGCATTTCTAAATTTCAGAGTGATTTATTAAACAAAATTTTTTTATTACGCATTGATTGCAAAAGTGCTAAGTATGTTTTAGAAAAAGATGTTGAAAACATTGCATCCAAGCATATTTTTGCATGTTGGCAAGCTATTTTAAGTGTTTTTAATTTCAATATTGAATATATAAAGGGATCTGATAATTACATTTCTGATTTTCTTACATGTGAATTCCTGTAGAAACCATGAGCAAGAAAAAGGACAAAGGAAAAAAACCAGAGTCTCCTCCCCCAATTCCACATAAATTACTTCTAAAGCATGAATTTGCTTCCCCATTAAATATTGCTAATAGGTTTACTACACTTGGTAGTATTCCTACCATCTGACTTATTTCATTTTTTTCTACTATTTCAACTTCTTATGACCCGTATGATAAACCTATTTTTATAGTTAAGCCAACCCAATATTTTCCTGCTTCAAAAACAAATTATATCAAAAAGGCATATTTCTAAAATCTATTTTACATTGAACCACACCGGTCCATGTATACAGATCCATTCAAAATTGCTTCTACTTATTTTCCCCCCAATTTTCATTGGATTCTTGAGAGTTCAGGAAAAAATTTCTAATTTTACTCTGAGATTTTGTTTCAAATAGAATCTCTTACCATTAAAACTATTTTCAAAAAAATTGATAAAACCAAGATTATTTTCCACAGTGCTTATATTCTGAAAGTAATTAATGAAGAAGAATGGGGAACCCATTCCTATACTTCCAAAAAATTACCACAATCAGATATAGTTTACTGTTACTTTGACTATATTGACGCTTGGTTTAAATTCACAATGTTTCAAACCCCAGACCAATCACACTCTTGGTTTTTCAATTTTGACAAGAAAGCCAAGCATACTTTCCCGCTTTAGTTTCAACATTGGTGGAACCAATTTGGTCCTATTTCTGAAATCTTTCTTGAAAGATTTCAGATAGCTATCAAATATTTCTCCTCTACAGCCCTCCCAAAGATGGACCACCATAATGCCAAATTTCCCTCCTTACTCCATTTATGCAAGAGGTACAAAGTCCCTTGGATCTTAAAATGGAGTTATAAAAAGAATGGTGATATTTTACTTAGACACTATTTTGCCAAATAGCGGGACAAATGTTCCTACACAGAAGACATTATTTCCTCTATAGCTAGAGACTATCCTTAATCTGCTCTAGATATCCTAAGCCTGAAGGATTTCCCTGTGGTAAAGACATCTGCTTTACCTGAATATCTACTTGCTTAGGACACTACTTCAAATACTTCAGAGAAATCATCTTTTTAAGTCTAAAAAGAAGACCATTCTTGATGGACTAAAGAAGAAAGATTTAATTAAAATATTGAAGGCCTCCCTTGAAGTTAACGAAGATGAAGGCGAAGAAGATTCTGAGTCTAACTCAGATGCATTCTCCAAGGCTCCAGTTGTTGATAATGACCCATACAACAACTTTGGCCATGATTCTGAAGGCACGCCAAAGCTTTCGGATGATTAATTCACCAAAGCAAACTGTCAAATATTTCACAAAGTTCCACAAGACTACTGGTCTCCTGACCCTACTTTTAGACACTTCCATTATGTTACTTTCAGAACAAAAAGATGAAACAGAATCCATTTTTTTAGCTAAAAAGTCTGTCATCTGCCAGCACCGAAAGACATTTTGTCTTTATGAATAGTGAAAAAATCAATTTTATCGTTCACTATTCACTATTTGACTATTTTAATATTTTGTAAAGGCACTCCCTTATTCTATATAAAAGGGGTACCTCACTTCAGTTCAAGGCAAAACATTTCAGAGCGGAAACCAGACTTCCTAAGAGCCTTCCCTACTCTCTCCTAAAGTCTTCTCCACTCATCTTCTCGTCTTTCATTACTTTACCTTTTAATTACTCTTGTGAGTAAGATTTTTCAATAACAAAGAATTTGTTTCAGTACTTGCATCATCTACTTTTCATTTTCATTATTTACTTGCATTATCTACTTTTATCTTTACTAATTCCAGTTATATGATCCTCCAGTCACCTGATCCTATTTTCTTTTATCTTATTGCTTTCAACACTTCATTTCCAGTTATCTGGTCATCCTTCACTTCTACTCTACTTTATTATGAATATATATAAATATAATATAGTACATTAAAATGGGTAAAATTGGACCGAAAATAGGTAAAATCGAAGTACTGGTTTAGGAGGGTAACCAGTGCATAATCAGTTTTGAAAAATGCAAAACCGGTGCATACCTGTTCAATCTTAAATTTTATCCAAAACCAAACCTAACCAGACCCGTTACACCCTTAAGCGTATTAGCTTGTTTGCAATTGGACCTTGTGCAAGGTAAGGTTTTTCATTATTGAAATGGTGGAAGCCATAAGAAACTTTGGCATCCATTTCGACGTGTTACTAATTATAAAGCACTCCCTCATAGCAAGTGATTTTCTCAAGCAACTCCCCCTCAACTTCCAAGCCCTCATCAAGCACTCACTCTTCTGTAATCTTCAGTGAGTGGGGTGGATCAACGACTTCACCAACTAGCATTGACAACAGAACATGCCAACTATCCAAACAGTATGCAAGACTTGCAATAGCCTTGTGGAATGTGGAGAGATCTTTTGACAGCTTGATTTTCATATAAAAGGAAATGAACCACCCCAATCGAAATTTCTAAACAGGTCATTCTCAGTATCAAATGGAATGATTTTTATAGGAGGAAATGGCTCCCTACCCTGTTTGATATGTTCTCCGAGACTTCCCAGCACCCAACCAACTGTACCATCACCTCCAGCAACCATAACTCTCATCTTTTCATCAATCTCTTTGTTAAGGAAAAACTTGTCTTTGCAATGTTTGTCAGCTCACCAACCTCACAGCAAAAGGAATTGAGCAGTTCTCGATAACAACCTCTGAAATACATGCACTGAGTGCATGCGTAGTGCTCCTTTATTTCTGTACACAACAGAATGTAGCTCTAGAATATTCAATTTATTTGTAGCTCATGTCTATAAAAGGCCATCGTGTAATATCATTCATTATCAATGAAATACAGTTTCTTCATCATTGTAACATGGTATCAAGAGCCTCAAAGGACTAATCGTCCATGGCTTCTGTCCCCAATTCTTCTTCTTCCTTTTCCACCCCTCCTCATCCAAACTTTTCTCACACCATTTCTGTCAAGCTCACCCTTGATAACTATCTGTTATGGAAGGTCCAACTAGTACCTTACCTTCGTGGCCAACGTCTTTACAAGTACATTGATGCACCTGTCTCCCACCCAAACCCAAACTTGCCGATTACACCCGAAATCCTACCTAAGATCTCTGGCTCCAACAGGACCAACTAGTCATGTCAGCTCTCATTTCTTCCCTCTTCGACTCCCTCATCGCCCAAGTGGTTGGTTACGATTCTACTCGAGCCATTTGGCTTTCACTGAAGTCCTCTTATGCCTTAGTTTCTCAAGTCCATTTAATCCAAACTCAGCTACAACTAGCCTCTCTCAAGAAAGGTTCTAACTCAATTTCTTCGTATTTCCACAAAGCTAAGGCCCTTGCTGATACCATGGTGACAGCTGACCGCTCCTTCCTCCTGTTGAGGTTGTTCCCTACCTTCTTGCTTGTCTTGGACCAAATTATGATGCCCTAGTTTCTTCCATCGTTACTCGGCTTGAACCCATCTCTCTTGATGAACTGCTTGGCATATAAAACTCATTTGCTTCATTACTCAGATATGTCCACCTTTCCCACTGAAGCATCTGCCAATTTCAAAGCAAAATTTTCCCCTACTACTTCACGAGGTTGAGGGCCTCGCGGTGGTTGAAATCCATCTCGTGGTCACAATGGTGGACGTTCTCAATCAAATCGTAGTCGTACCAACAATGCAAGTAACAATGGTCAACAATCTTTTTCACCTACTGATCAACGTTTGGTTTTTCAGGTTTGCAATTGCCAGGGTTACATTGCACTCACATGCCTTTACCATTTCAACCAAGCCTACATTGCAGCCCCATCCTTTTCTGCTAATTTTTTATCAAGTTGTCCCTCAAATATCACATAGTATTCCTATATTGCTGCCACAAATCATATAACTAGTGATATGGGCAATCTCAATTTGCATTCTGCTGAGTACCATGGAGGTGAACAGCTTCGCATTGGTGATGGTTCAACTGTACCTATCTCACATTCTGGTTCTATTTCTTTCTCATCTTCTTCTTCTCAGTTTTTACTTAATAAAATTTTGTGTGGACCTTCTTTCTAAAAGAATCTAATATCGGTCTATCAATTCTGTCTTGACAACGATGTTTTCTTCCAGTTCTTTGCTAACTCTTTCTGTGTGAAGGACTGCAAATCAAGGAAGCATATACTTCACGGGACAATAAATAATGGTCTATACTGCATCTCCCAGTCGGCTCCATCACCATTAGCTCAAACCAGTCTCCTCTCAATTCTTTTATGGCACTCAAGACTTGGCCATCCTTCCATCAAATTGTCAGCTCTATCCTTTAGCAACATAATTTACCTTATCGGCATATTGTTATGCCATTTTGTAATGCTTATGCTCGGCAAAACACCATTGATTTCTATCTTATAAACGCTTACATAAATCCAATGCTCATTTTCAACTTATATTTTCTTATTTATGGGGACCTTTCCCTTATTCATCTACTGATCATTGTAATTTTTATATTACATTTGTGGATGACTTCTCACAGTACACTTGGTTGTTTTCGTTAAAATCCAAATTTGAAGCCTTCGCTGCTTTTTTCAAATTCAAAAACAATGTTGAACTTCAGTTTAATACAAAAATAAAACAATTTCAATCCGATTGGGGGGAGAATTTCGATCATTTTCTCAATACTTAGACTCGTGTGGCATCACTCATAGAATTACAAGCCCTCATACCCACACACAAAACAACATCGTTGAGCGCAAGCACTATCACATTGTAGACATTGGCCTAGCTCTACTTGCTCACTCCTCGGTTCCTCTCCATTTTTGGCCTAATGCCTTTCTCCATACATTATATTTAATCAACATGTTACCCCCTTAAATAATTCTGCTCCCTACCTATTATTACACAAAACTCATCCCGATTACTCTACCCTACGCATTTTTGGATCTGAATGCTTGCCCTTAACCACTGAGGTTTCATCTTCTGCATATGATGTCAACTGCAGAACATATGACCATCACAAATTCTCATTTCGCTCTATGTTCTGCATGTTTTCAGGCTTAAGTCCAACCCACAAAGGTTTCATCTGACATCATATTTCCATGGGCCGCACCTTCATTTCCAAAGATGTCAAGTTTAACGAATCTAGCTTCCCTTACTCATCTCTTCCTAAGCCCATAACTCCTAATAAGCCCACTCACGTACCCTTCCTCATTTTCTTTCAAATTCACCAACAATAACTTCTCCCTCTTCGTCTTCTATCCTTGGTCATCCTCCCTCATCACCATCTTCATCTCCTCTGTGTAGCACGGATCTTCAACTCAACCTCAGTAGCATGCACATTCAATGATCACCCAATCATAAACCAACTCCCTCCGTCCACGAAACTTTCACAATGGTACCATAAAATGGCCTTTACCACGTGCATTTGTCACAAACCTAAGCCCTATTACTGAAACACTAGCCACTTATACCATTGCAAACCAGTACGCAGAGTAGTGTGAGGCAATGGCTAGGGAATTTCATGCACTCCTAGCTAATCAAACCTAGTCCTTAGTACTAGCTTCACAAGCTTTGAATATTGTGACTTGTAAATGAGTATTTCGGACTAAGAGACTTGCAGATGGTTCAATTGAATGCCGTAAAGCATGTCTAGTTGCTAAGGGCTTCCTTCAACAGTCTGAAATTGACCTCAAAGAGACCTTTAGTCCTATGGTTAAGGTCACTACAGTTTGCACTGTCCTTGCTCTTGCTGTCTCTCAAAATTGGGCAATTCGGCAATTTGATGTGCAGAATGCTTTTCTACATGGCCACTGCATGAAACTATTTTCCTGGCTCAACCACCTGGGTTCTCACATCCCCAATATCCCTATCACGTTTACAGGTTGAACAAGGCCATTTACGGCCTTCGGTAGTCACCATGTGGATGGTATTCCCGCCTGATCTCGCGCCTTCGTGATCTCATGTTTGTCATCTCTACTGCAGATCACTCTTTCTTGTTTATATATAAATTTGATAAGGCTACAATGTTTGTTTTGGTCTATGTTGATGACCTTTCGGTCGCGGGTTACTCCATGCCTTGCATCACTTAACTTATTTTTGCCTTACGTAATGATTTTCCAATTATTGATCTTGGTCGTCTGCATTATTTCTTGGGTGTTGAGGCCACTTAATTCCAAGGGTTTATTATTTACCCAACACAAGTATATCACCGATCTTCTTCAAAGAACCAATATGCAATTGGCCAAGCTTGTCAAGACTCCCATGTCTACTTCAGAAAAATTCAGTACCTTCACTGGACAACTTTTTGACGACCCCACCTTGTATCGCAGCACAGTTGGCTCTTTGCAATATTTGTCATTCACATGGCCAGACCTTGCCTTTGCCAACGATTCATGCACAACCCTCGGATTCCCCATGGGAAAGCAGTGAAGCGAATCCTCAGATATCTCAAGCATACTTCAAATGTTGGCTTGCAATTATCCTCTTCATCCACCTCCAAAATCACTGCATTTTCGAACACCAATTGGGCAGGGTGTCCAAACGATCACAGGTCGACAAGTGGCTACTGTATTTTTCTTGGGTGCAACCTCATATTGTGGTCTTCCGAGAAACAACCAGCGATTGCTCGTTCATCAACTGAGACAGAGTTTAAAGCTGTTGCAAACACCACAACTAAAGTCATCTGGTTGCAACATCTTTGTTGTGACCTTGGGATTAATCTGACTTGTGCTCCTCTTCTCTATTGTGACAATATGGGAGCAACTTACCTCTCATCCAACACTATATTCCACGCCCGAACTAAACACGTAGGAAAAGACTTTCATTTCGTACGTGATCATGTACTAAATAAATCCCCAAGTGTTGCCTTCATATCAGGAAAAGACCAGCTTGCAAACCTGCTTACAAAACCTCTTTTAGCACCTCGGTTAACTTCACTTTGTTCAAGTCTTCATCTTCAAGCTTTGCCGCTCGACTTGAAAGGGGATGTTAAGGACAAACTTGCCCTTGCAAAGTATGTAAGCTTACCAACCTCGAATTAGAAGGAATTGAGCAGCTCTTGATAACAACCATTGAAATACATGCATTGCATGCATGCGTAGTGCTCATTTATTTCTATACACAATTGAATGTAGCTCTAGAATATTTGATTTGTTTGTAGCTCATGTCTATAAAAAGTCATTGTGTAATATTATTCATTATCAATGAAATATAGTTTCTTCTTCACTGTAACACTCTTTGGCACAAGAATCACCAAGATCAGCCAACATCTCTAGGCATTTTAACCCATATCGTACAAACTCATGAAGCTTCACATTAGCCAGGACAAAAACCTATTCTTTGGAAATCAACTACTGAAGCCTCTCCTTGAGCACGGGGCCATGGTGCCTAGCACCGTGGGAGTTGATGAAGGCGACCATCGGCGCTTCGGGAGGCTAGACTTTGTCCTTGCCTCGATTGTGGAAATAGTTCTCGCTGGCGGTAGGGGTCGTTGAATCGGATGGAGTCGAGCACAGTGAACCGAAGGTACTATGGCCCATGCCTTGGAATATTGGAATTGGTAGAGGCTGAGGCTGAAATATAAGACAGATTATTCTCTTCATCTACGTGGGTTTCATTTTTTTGTTAACTTCCGCTACGTCACTTGGGTGTGCAAGTGGCGTGCAAAATAGACTACACATAGAATAACCGTAATTTTGGTACCCAAACTAAACCTAATCTGTCAAAGGTATATATAATGACACTATATATCTAGGACAATCTCTTCCCGACTCACACCTTGAAAAGGACCCCATTTAAGTCATCTGAGAAAGCCAAAGACAGTTTTAATTCTCATTGCATCAATTTTTTTTTTTTAAAAGAAATATTAGATACGTTCAGAAATTAGATGACGCACGTCATGATTTCATGATATCACGATGTTATATTATTAAAATTGCTTATAATAACTGTTAATGCAATTTCCAGCGATGCATGCAACGTACTCAATTAACCTGCAACTAGAACAGGAATCTTGGAGAGAGCCCCAAAGCTCCGATAGTTAAGTTATAGAGGAATCAACTTTTTCTAATTGTAAAATTCAAGAAAAGTGAAAGCGTCCTTAGAATATACTTAGCGAGTACTCATTTATAAGGATTGAGGAGCTAAGAATGGTATGATACTTCTAGAAGCGTACTTCTAGGAAGTCTAATATGATAAGATTCCTTTAAGAGTAGAACTCGACCGTGGATAGTGCCCTTCCGGCACGAGTATTTTATCTGGACTTACATGTGTGAATCTCAATTTTGGAAGAATTAGGTCCGTTGCGATTCCGGGTTGAGAACGATTCCTAGTGTCTGTCTCTAGCACTGTACTTCGTTGTATTAAGTGTTATCCTTTAGTCGTCGTACTTCACGTGGATCTCTCGTAACTACGTCTTTAGTTGCTCGCTATCCTTTCCTAGCTGACTATGCACTCGAGGTTTCTCATTAGTCGCCTGCAGCTCTTTCTCTACCTACATCTGTAAGTAAACCCAATAAAAGCATCAATATTATTTGGCCAAATAAGCATAAGAATGGACCGTTAGAATATTACTGTACTTACTAAAAGATATATTTATAATATTCTATTAGGTATGATATTCTCTTCTATATTTAATATATTATGTAAATCAATCAGTATCGATTAGTATTTTATTGTATTGCTATTTTTTCTTTAACCTTGTTCACATGTAATAGCGACGTATGTTATGTAGTTAAGAAAAACTGAGAATAGCGTGGAAATTAAAGTAGCCCTGAAACTCTTTCTTCTTCATTCAGAGGCCACTTTCTTTTCTATTATATTTTATTTTCTACATGGATGACGTTCTCAATCTGTACTTTTCTTTTCAGTTGGATAAGATTTAGAAAAAGCAGATTACACGTCGTGGTGTACTCGGTGCAGTTTTTCCCGGTCAATAACCGGGGCCGGGTTGCTGCATGCAGACGCAACTTCATCGTGTCGCCGCACGCCAATGCGCGCATGACCAACATGCAGTACTATACTATTGTTAAAGAACAAAGTCCAGCTAGCGGCCTTGTGCTCCAATTAGTCTCATTGCAGAACCATTCTATTGGAGCTTTAGAAAATTGACAGTACTGTAGAAGCCAGACAGACAAACGTTGCTAGCTACGTACGGTCTCATCCATCAACTTCTTTATTTCTATTTCACCTTCAAAGAATTATAAAAGAAGGTTTTCATCGAAAGCAAGAGGTATGGTAAATGTGACCTGGTCAACCCCAACGTACATCACATATTCTCCACGCCATCCATATATATATATATATATATATATATATATATATATTTAGGAAAACTTTAAGGCCACCGCTGGTCCAAAATTTTTTTTTTCTTTTTCTTAATGATTAAGAAAAAATTGTTTAATATTATTATAAATTTTTATATGTTTTTAAAACATTTAAATGTATTAAAAAATGATTTAAAAAGATAAAATAAAATAATAAAATTTTTTTTTTACCTAAACTCCTAGCAGAAGCCATCAGCAGTGACTATAGCACGGCACCGCTCATATATTTACCATACAAGAATGGAATCTTTACTATACCTAGCTAACCATCTTTGTCCCGATCAAACATTGGGATAAGATAGATGACCGTACACGCTACTTTGAAAGTGCCATTTTCGAGTCTCAAAGTAACACAACACATGAGCTTAGACATAGTTTGGATGATAAGAATCTCTCATCAGATGATCCTATTTTATCTCAACATTCAAATACTTCAAACATAAATATTTTTTAATTTTTAATTTTTAATTTTTTTCATCTAATAATTCTTTAGTCATTACAACTTTTTCAAACTTCTAAACAAAACACAAATAGTGATTCAACCTTTTCAAATTTCAAAATAAAAATAATATTAAAAAATAATATATATTAAAAATATTTTTATTTTATAATATTTTTATTCCATTTTTTTTTCTCATTTCGCAAAACCTTATAAAACATATCAACTCAAACCATTTTCATACTGTTTATGAACAATTCTACTACTATTCACATCTTATTTCATCTTATCTCACTATCTACACAAAGCCTTCATGTGCTTTTAAATCAATGATTTGTTTGGTTATATATATGTCAATAAAGATGCTTATAAATAAATTTGTTCGCCACTTTAACTACTGAGATCAATTATGTGAATATCATATTATAACGAGTTGGTGACAAAGAGATATGACTACGTATGCATGCAAGTGACATATCATGCATGCCAATTAATTACATTTAGGAGACATTATTTGATGGTAAAATGATGTGAGGACAAACTTAAAATTATGGCACCAATTAAAAGCAAGAAACGTGTAGGGAACTTCATCGATCTTCGTTCACTTGCTTATACTATATATAGTAACGTGATTTGCTATAGAGTACGTATACTTTGTGCCATGCAATCTTTTAACAATTAATTTGCTTGGTTGCTATTGTAGTAATGGGGTTTGCCTATTTTGTGGAACTCTCATCACATGTCTAAGTGTCGATCCGTTCACAAGTTTTTTTTTTTATTAGGTCATTGGGTTTAGCAAAAAGCTTGACTTGGCTACAATATTCATATATAGACGTTAATTTGAAGCCGGCCATGTTTTTTTTTTTTTTTCAATGAGATGTCAAGTCATGTGAAATGTTTATATATTAAACGTACGTCATGACGTGCCTTATGCAGTAAAAAGTATTGCTCATAAAGTATTTTATAATGAAATGAGCATAACAAACATGCTGAAAATTAAAAAACATAATCTACCCATTATTTTGTCATATTCATTTCGTTGAAATTTTTCGTTGAAATTCTGAAATATGCCAAAATTTCAATGAAATGAACATGCTAGACAGCCTGTTCATATTTGAAAATATCTTCAATAAATTTGTAAATAATATTAGATACAATTTTATGGTATGTAAATCTTGCTCTCTTTTAAAAAAATTAAATTTATCATTAAAAAATAATTATTTTTATGTAGATTCTACACTTACCTATTTTTTTTAAAAAATACATGATACTTATACATTTTAAAATTGTAAATATTATTTTTTAAAGCTAATATATATAGATTATAGAAACAAATCTTTGGTCCATATATTGAAACGCGACATATTTAAAGATTTTAGCAAACCAAATTTGTAATTAATTTGAAGGAGTGGATATTATATGCATGTAGGACTTTATTGCTCATATATGGTCCTCATTCTCATTTACTACGTTTTCACTCCATACCCTTAACTCTTCTTCGATAAGCTCACTAACTCTTGCATCTGCTCCTAGTGATGTGATTGGAGATTGCACATTGTATATGTAATTTACATATATAATTAGTATCTGGAAATATGATAATAATGAAATAAATTCTTTAATTTAGCAACCTCAATTCAGCAGCTCACTTTATTTAGTTTTTTTTTTTTTTTAATCTCATTTACCAGCTGCAGTTTGTGTCCCTCGTATTTATATTTCTATTTTGAAGTTTCCAAGCTCTTTTACATTCTCCTCTTTTTCATATTCTTCCATTTTTTATTCCACACTATATGTTTTAAGTAGTAACTTTCATCCTCATGGTTTTGAGTAATGGTTTGCTATTATAGGATGTCATGACTTCATCAGATCCTTTCATGAATTTGGCTACACTAGAGATCAAGTACTCCTCATTTTGCTAACCATCAGTTACTCATCCAAAGAACCTGATGTGGAAGGTATAGTGTGGTTTAACCTTTGTCCTTTGTTCTGTTTGTAACTTAGTTTTGTACTCTGTTGATTTACATATGTTCCCAGAACTTCTCTAAACACATTTTAGAATTAGAGGGAGAAGACATAGAATCTCATGAAAATATGATAAACTGGTCCAATTTCCAATAGCCTCAAGACACTTTGTTAGTCACTAAAAAGAACTTCTCTAAACACATTCTGTTACTGAGTTTCCCTTTATTTATTTTTTAAGTAAGAAGATTTTATTAATAAGTGCAAGGGTGCAACCCCTATACACAAGTGGTATACATGAGAGACACCTAGCTAGAGTACTCATTACTATGGGGTCACTATCTACTCTTATCAAGGACTATTTTAATGGATATACAGCATGCGCTACCTTATACCTACACTTTCCTTGGTTTTCTTTCCTTGTATGAAAATCTGGTATTCTACTAGCAAACGAGGCTCTGAGAACAAAAAGGTATGCCATTTATCTCGTACTACAGTTTATCTATGTGAGAAAACTTTGAAATCCATTTGTAGTTGTTACTTTTTGGATATTTTCACAAAAAATAGAATTTATAATTGTTACCTTCAGATCTTCACAGTTTTACAATGAAGATTATTTATATATGTGCAAAAGCTGAACATATATGTACAATGAAGATCTTAACAATCTTTTTTTTTTTTTAAAGAGATCTTCACAATCTTAATTAGACACTAAGCATATCTAGGCATGCATTAGCATCATATACATTTATAATATTAAGCTCTCAAATAATGGCAAAGACCTATTAAAGATACTCATGACTGGAAAAAGTTTTGTTAAGTATTGGTTTTGTTCTTTTGTTACTTGTAAGCAGGGAATTATAGTAAGGTGTTGTAAGTGTTTTTTCGTTGGTCTTAAAGGGATTTATACTTTGTTCAGATTTTAATGTAGAGAGCTCACATTAAAAAATAGGAAAAGTGACATAGAAACGTGTAATGTGACTTGAGAGTTAGAAGTTTTCCATGTTGTCGGATAGTGATGATACATGCACTAATGACTTTCAGCATGTCAATATGTGTTTCAATAGTTTATTACTATAGACATTCGATGTCACATCATTTTAATCAAATGTATATTTTGTTCGCTAGTTTATCTTGTAAAATCTCAGGTTCCACTGTCTTGACTTTGATTGTCAACTTGGCTGGCCCTGCTTCAGATCCTAATGGTAAGACCTTCCTCTCCATTTAAGGTCGCCAGATATGACTTACTCTTACTTTAAAATGAAACTTTAAATTGCAGAAAAAGCGTTGGCAGATTGGCATCTATTTATGTTCAATGCAGAATAATATATTGGCCACATCTTGAACACCTATTAATTTGAATAGCCTTGCTCTTTTGGTGTTATGATGAGAAAAAATGTAAAGGTAATTCTTACTCAGTTCAATAGGTACATTTCAATAGTCTATTACAATAGTGGATGGTTACAAGTGCTGTTGATTACATTTCAATATTCAAGTTTGCTTACATGCTTACGTTGTTGACATTATGTTGATTTAAACATAATATTACAAACCATTAATTTATGTGACTATATATTTAATTTTCCCTCAATTGTCAACGCAGTGAATGCACTGCTCCTTTATAATTGCTCTGATGGTGTGCACTGATACATTTTATTTATAATTGCCAGATTGGTGTGTCCAGATGGAAATATCAAATATCCAACAAGGGCTGATGCAATCTTGTAAGGAGCTATTTTGTCCACCCCTCATGCCCAAGTGCATATTGTTATATCTGACTAGATATAATTTATAAAGATAGCGGAGCAGCACAGTTGACATATTTGAATTAATGTTAACTACATTTCTAGATTTGTCTGACTTTAGTAGTTAAGTTGTAGGTTTTGGATTCCATTTGGTCCACCCTAGTGTATAGCCCATTTCTAATTAGTTTTATTTTTTTTAATTTTTTTTTCTTTTCTGGTATAATGGGTCTTGCAGGTTGCTCTATAAACTACGTAAAATTAATACTGAATACAGTTTCAGTAGTTATTTTTTTTTTTGTAATTTCGTATTTCCGGTGACTAAAACTCGCCACCAATAGTCATAAACTTGTCGCAATTAATATATTGCAGCGATTTCTATTTGTTGCAAAAAATTTAACTGCAACGAAAAGAACAGATCTTGGCAATAGATCATCATCATCATTTCCAGCGATTTCTTCAACTTTTGCGACGATATAAATACCTGCAATTGACATTTCTCAACGATTTTTCCCTTAAATGGATTACCCCTTTTGCAATAGTTTTTTTATCATTTGTAGCATTTTTTTTTTATATTTGTAGCATTACAATTACGCTGGAAAAAACTTTTTGCAACGATTTTTCTACATTCATTGCAAATAATACATTCGTTGCAAATAAAAAGAATTAATTGCAGCGATTTTTATAACTTTTTCGACAATTTAAATTGCTGCAATTGATCATTCCCAACGATTTATCTTTAAATGGAGAAGACCATTTGCAACGATTTTTTGAATATTTGTAGTGGGAAAAATTTGTTAGAAATAATGGTTTTTATCAGCAATTTTTTTTTTTCTATCGCTGCAACAATCAAAAGCGGCAGGTTAATAGCAACGAACATACAACGAGTTTGAAATCTCTAAAAATGACTAAATACAACGATTATAATGGATTTTTACGACGATTTTAAGCACTACAAAATGTCTAATTTTTTGGAGTGAGCTAAGTATGGTATGATACTTCTATCCCTTTAAGAGTAGAACTCGACCGTGGATATATAGTGCCCTTCCGGCACGAGTATGTTATCTGGACTTACATATGTGAATCTCAATTTTGGAAGAATTAGGTCGGTTGCGATTCTGGGTTGAGAACGATTCCTAGGGTATGTCTCTAGCACTGTACTTTGTTTTATTAGTGTTATCCTTTAGTCGTCGTACTTCACATGGATCTCTCGTAACTACGTCTTTAGTTGCTCGCTATCCTTTCCCAGCTGACTATGCACTCGAGGTTTCTCATTACTCGCCTGCAGTTGCTCGCTATCCTTTCCTAGCTGACTATGCACTCGAGGTTTCTCATTAGTCGCCTGCAGCTGTTTCTCTACCTACATCTGTAAGTAAACCCAATAAAAGCATCAATATTTATAATATTCTATTAAGTATGATAATATGACTTATTCTTAATCATATTTAATGTATTGTGTAAATTATCAATTATTATCACTAATTTATTGTATTGTTATTATTTCTTTAACCTCGTTCACATATAAATAGAGACATATGTTATGTATTTAAGAAAAACTGAGAATAGCGTGGAAATTAAAGTAGCCCTGAAACTCTTCTTCATTCAGATCCCACTTTCTTTTCTATTATATCTTATTTTCTACATGGATAACGTTCTCAATCTGTACTTTTCTTCTCAGTTGGATAAGATTTAGAAAAAGCAGATTAAACGTGGTGTAGTAGGTGTCCTTTTTCCCGGTCAATAACCGGGGCCGGGTTGCTGCATGCGGACGCAACTTCATCGCATCGCCGTACGCCAATGCGGGCATGACCAATATGCAGTACTATACTATTATTAAAGAACAAGGTCCAGCTAGCGGCCTTGTGCTCCAATTAGTCTCATTGCAGTGCCATTCTATTGGAGCTTTAGAAAATTGACAGTACTCTAGAAGCCAGACAGACAAACGTTGCTAGCTAGCTAGCTACGTACGGTCTCATCCATCAACTTCTTTATTTCTATTTCACCTTTCAAAGAATTATAAAAGAAGGTTTTCATCGAAAGCAAGATGTATGGTAAATGTGACCTAGTCAACCCCAACATTACATTTTCTCCACGCCATCTATATATATATATATATATTTATCCTACAAGAATGGAATCTTTACTATACCTAGCTAGCTAACCATCTTTGTCCCGACCAAACATTGGTATATAGACATGTTTGGATGATAAGAATCTCTCATCTCATGATTTAATTTTGTCTCAATATTTAAACATTTTAAACATAAATATTTTTTAATTTTTAATTTTTTTATCTAATAATTCTTTAGTCATTATAACTTTTTCAAACTTTTAAATAAAATATAAATAATGATTCAATCTTTTCAAATCTTAAAATAAAAATAATATTAAAAAATAATATATTAAAATATTTTAATTTTATAATATTTTTATTCATATTTTTTTCTCATTTCGCAAAACCTTATAAAACATCTCAGGTCAAACTATTTATTACTTTTTATGAACAATTTTATTACCATTTACATGTCATTTCATCTCATCTCACTATGACGTTCAATTGCTTTTAAATCAATGATTTGTTTGGTTATATATATGTCAATAAAGACGCTTACAAATAAATTTGTTCACCACTTTAACGACTGAGAATTATGTGAATATCATATTATAACAAGTCGGTGACAAAGAGACATGAATACATATGCATGCAAGTGACATATCATGCATGCCAATTAATTACATTTAGGAGACATTATTAGATGGCAAAGCGATGCGAGGACAAACTTAAAATTATGGCACCAATTAAAAGCAAGAAACGTGTAGGGAACTTCATCGATCTTAGTTCTCTTGCTTATACTTTATATAGTAACGTGATTTGCTATAGGGTACTTTGTGCCATGCAATCTTTTAACAATTAATTTGCTTGCTTGCTGCTATTGTAGTAATGGGGTTTGCCTATTTTGTGGAACTCTCATCACATGTCAACCATTGGGTTTAGCAAAAAGCTTGACTTGGCTACAATATTCATATATAGACGTTTGAAGCCCGCCATGTTTTTTTTTTTTTTGTTTTTTAAATGAGATGTAAGTCATGTGAAATGTTTATATATTAAACGCACGTCATGACGTGCCTTATACAGTAAAAAATATTACACATAAATATTTTATAATGACATAAGAATAACAAACGTGCAGAAAATTAAGCAACATAATCTACCCGTGATTTTGTCATATTCATATCGTTGAAATTCTGAAATATGCCAAAATCTCAATGAAATGAACATGCCAGATAGCTTGTTGATTATTGAAAATAGTTTCTATTAATTTGTGAATAATATTAAATACAGTTTTAAAGTATGTAAATCTCACGTATTCATTTAAAAAAAATTGAATTTACCATTAAAAAATAATTTTTTTTACATAAATTTTAAATTTATCTATTTTTTATAAAGAAAATACACTATATTTATACATTTTAAAATTATAAATATTATTTTTCAAAACTAAATATATAGATTATAGAAACAAATCTTTGGTCCATATACCGTCGGCATCAAGAGCACCTTGTCTCCGCCCAGAGGGGGTTGGAGCTTTGGCTCTACCCTCTCTCCTCTTGTCCGGCGTCGACCGGTGTAGTATATAGTTTTTTTTTTTCATTTTTTTATGTTGTGTTTTTCCGTTCATAGCACAAAGAAGTGTCGATCTCCTGCCTACCGGACACCTTTGACCGCCACGCATCACGCTAGCAATTTCTACAGTCGTCGATCTGTTGGATGGTGATAGAAATTTTTCCAAAAGAGTGGCGCGTTAATCTCACACGCGGCCTATACCGTGAGTGAACTTCACACGCCTCCGCGCCAGCAAGCCTCAGTCGGCGTCACAAGCGGCTTCATTGAGATCAGCAGCCTCATTCCACCCAGGCCCGACCATCGGCTCCCTTCCTAGTGTATAAGCGCGTGACCACAGACATTGATGGTTCTTTTTCGGTGTATTGGCATGCCTTTCAGTTCCTATGTTCTTATGTTCCCACTTTCCATAACTGATGATCAAGATGAAGTGGGAGTGGAAGTGTTCTACAACCAGTCCAAAATAAGCAAGCTGTAGCACACACCTTTATGTTGTGACTAAAAGTCACAGTTTAATAGTCTGTTTATCAGACTATTCAAAATCGCTTCAAGCGGCATTCTCCTTCGTGAGAAATGAATGGGAGCTAATTTTGACTCAAAATGCCCTTTTTTTTATTTTTACTGGTGTTGTATTTTATTTATTTTAAAATATTTGTTAGAGACTCTTACTTTACTGAATCTTATATAATGTATCTTTTAATTTTTATCAATGAAACTACTTGCTTAGGGGAAAAAAAAAATCTTTGGTCCATACATTGAAACGCATCATATCTAAAGATTTTAGCAAACCAAATTTGTAATTAATTTGAAGGAGTGGATATTATATGTAGGACTTATCTTGTAGATTCTGCCCACACTCTTGACAAAAGATAAGAACGTCAATCTCGATACTTGGCATGCAGTACCTGATCTAGGGTGTCCGCAGAAGCTAAGGGTCCTTGCACGCTCGATTTCCCAGATTTTTTTACCCTTGCTAAACATGTGCTTCTTTGCTGTCATCCTTAGCCAAATTTTTCACCATCCACCAATCGAACCATGCCATCTCTCCGGCCCTTTGCTATGTCTAGATCATGTACGAACAAGATAAGCTCTGATCTCTCCAAAACCTTTGCTAGCTAGTTGTTGTTGATGGTGATGGTCTAATTATCTGAATTTCTTTGAGTAAATTACATTATTTTCTTCAGCCTTTGGTTTTTAATCTCATATATCTTCCCTACCTTAAGTATTTTGTGGGAATCTATTATCTGATTCACCTCCAGAAATCTTATCTTTTATCTTTTTGCAATTTGCATCTATCTTACCGTTATTTGCAATCTTGTTAAAAATGCACTTCCGGAGATCTAGATGATATGGAATATCATAAAACACTTAATATAATATATCCAATTTCGTTTGATTATACAGTTAAAATAAGATAAGATGAAATATTTTGTTAAAAGTTAAATAAAATATTATTATAATATAATTTTTTAATATTAAACTTTTTTTAGATTTAAAAAAATTAAATTATTTATTATATTGTAAAAATTTTTAAAAAATTATAATAATTATATAAGATAAGATGAAATAATTTAATTTTATATAACCAAATCAATGATTAATTTTAAGGAGCCTGCAGCTTATTGGTTACTTGCCCATTCTTTGTTGGAACTTGGAAGTGTAATGGCTAACAATTAACTGATTGCATATCAGTTAAAAAAATTATTATATTCTCAACTATATAATAACTATATATAGAGCATACATATTTAATTATAAAGTGATTAATGAAATAACTTCACTTTGATATTGTACATATTTAATAAAAATATATGTATTTTTCTATATATTAATCATATAAATATAATAACATGTAATAATAATGTATAAATACTAAAATGCATAATAACATTTAACACCAATGGATAAACATGCACTAATATATAAATAATAAATTTATAATAACATGTAATACTAATGTATAATAACTAAAGTATTGATTATGTAGATTTTTTATAACTATATCTTATATAGTTAGTTAAACTCAATAATAAATATACTAGCATGAGTTAATTATTATTATAAAAATATCTATATTCTTTATACATTAATCATATATATTTTATATAATTATAACTTATATAGTGAGTTAAATACTAGTATAAATAAATGTACCTAAAATAATACACTTTTATTATAATAACATGTAATATTCCATGTAGTAGTAATGTATAGACTATAGTAATCAATCTATGATTATATAATAACTTGTTGGAATGAAATTCGTTGTAATTTGTATTGTAAGTTGTAACTTGTTGATGAAATTAGAACTTGATGGATGATGAGTTATAAGTTGGTTGGATAATTTGGGAGAATAGATGATGATGAATAATTAGTTTGTAATTTTGGTCATGTATTTTTAATTTGTAATCTTGTATAAATGATTTTAATTTGTAATTGTGGTTATGTATTTTTAATGTGTGTATTATAGTTGTAAAATTTCTTCTTGCAAGTTTGAATTTTGTTTTATTTTACAGTGTCCAAGATTTTAATGTGTATATCAAGTTCTAAGAATCTAAGATGAACGTAAAAGTCTATTTTTTTTATAGTGATTTAACAAATACCTACGTACATACGTATATGATGATCTCCATTGAAATTACTACTTATTTAAAAATTGTAAATTTTGTAAATTTATAAAAAATAGATATATTTAATTCTTTATATTATATTCTTAATGCGATGCAGAAAATGATATATAAAACCTAATTCTCTTTTAAAGATGGCCGACCAGGTAAAAAAGAAATATTTAGTGAGTCATGTTCACATCGTGACCCACTTTTTGGTATATTTTTGGTATATATGGATAATCGGATGATTAATACTTAGCCAAACCTTTTGTTTTATTGATCAAAGATTTTCTTAAATGAATTATTTATTTGTTTCTTTGATTTTAATAATTCAACAATAGGGGGAAAATATGGGATCTTTTTTTTTTTTTTTTGAATGAAGAAAATATGGGATCTTGAATGGCTGGTTTGATTACGTAAAATCAAATTATCTTATCTCATATCATCTAATATAATTATTATAATTTTTTTTTAATTTTAACATAAAATATAATAAATAATTCAACTTTTTTAAATTTTAAAATAAAAATTATATTAAAAAATTATATTATAATAATATTTTATTCAACTTTTAACAAAAGATTTCGTCTCATCTCATTTGACCTATATAACCAAACTAGCAAATCTTTCTTTCATAAGAAACTAAATTAATACTTCTCCAATAAATTAATAATGTGTTGATCTTTCTAAAAGGAGAAAAAAAAATGACGTGGATGCCGTGCAAATGTTAATCCAATATATATAATTAAGATGAGAAGTGTTATAACTATAAAAAAAAATTATATAAAAGTAAATTTATAAATTGATATAAATTCTTATATATAATATATTAAATCTAATTTATAATAAAATTAACTTTACAATTTAACGTATCATATCATGTGATATCAATTTATGAATTTATTTTTATAATTAAAATAGATAAATTTAAGTTATTCAAAGACTATAAGAGAGTATTGGTAGGTGTAATCGAGCTTCTTTGAAATATGCCAAAATATTTATAATAAAAGTGAGACGTCATGTATATATATTGTCAAAAACATAATCAAGAACTTGTTGTGTAGGATTTGTTTTTCCAATGTTGTCAATTTGTCTTGAAAATGACCCTTCGGGTTTAGTTAGTATCAAATTGTTTTTTTTTTAAATAAAAGAAGTATCGAATTGTTAAAAGCATTGTTGTTGACTAGCTTGTTTCTATCGGACAAATGCTTAATTATCAGAAACTCATTTGGTATTTATATATATTTTTAATTTTTATTATTTTATAATCTCTTTATGTGTCGTCAAGATATTATATATAAGAAGATGACAATTAAAGAATAATAATAAATGCTATTTTTTTTCTTTGTGTATATATTTACACATACTCAATAATTCATTTGAAAACAAACCAAATGATTGTATTCAGAAAAAGATAAATAATATTTATAATTATAAAACGTAAAAATCTCGAAAAAAAATTTAAAATTTATATAATTTTTTTTAATAATAGACTTTATTTTTTAAAAAAGAAAAGTGCGTTAATCTTTTCCATCATATAATTATAGAGTAATACTAGATACAGTTATGGAATACGTAAGCGTTGTACAATCTTTTTGAAAAAAATGAAGTCTATTATTAAAAATTTAATTATTTTGTATATAGATCCCATATTTATTTAATTTTTTTTTAAAAAAATATGCGTTACTTATACATTTTACGACTGTAAATATCATTTATTGTAATTGTATTTAACATTATTAAAAGAGAATATATATACAACTTGACCACCCAATTAATTTGATGTCATACCTATGATCCGAGCTTTCTTTCTCCCCAAAAGTTTGTAACATCGGTATGATCAGAACCCTTTTCATGGGTTCCCGACATCAAATACAATTTTAGCAATAAGGCAAAAAAATCTCTAATCGGCCAATTAGTGATCAGCAAGATAAAAATGGATGAGATCATCATTATTATTTGCAAAAATTATTTTTGGTAATTATTTTAACCTTTATATTTTCATAATTTATTTTATTAATATCCTATCCTCAAACATCATGAGTTTAATATATTACTCAAATAAAAAAATAAAATTATTCTTAAATAACGTGTTATAATCAGTCACCAATTATTTTAAAAAAAAACTTAGGATTTTTTTAAAAAACTCTTTACATATACGCAATGTTTTTATACAATTATATGTTAAATGCGATACATTTTTATAAAATAATTTATAAAAATAACATGCTTTATATAAATATCTTCAATTTAATTTATAATTATATGAAAATTATAAAAAAATAATTGTAAGTATATTATTTCTCGTGAGTCAAAAGCGGCCACGTCAGAACCTGACTAAATATGAGGTCCCATCATCCTAGTAACTGACACGTATATAGTTGAAAATACAGTGTGGAAGGCCATTATATTAATAATTATAATTATATGACTTTTGCAGTCTGTTTTTATTTTCAAAGGAGAAAAATTGAGAAGAGAGAGAATGATGACTCAGCAACTTAAAGACTTCCAAACGGATAAACGCCACCGTGAAAGAGAAGCCTTGGAAGTACGGATAAACGCCACCGTGAAAGAGAAGCCTTGGAAGTTAAGAATAACATAACTGCTGGACACAGTAGGTATATGTAAGTGAGATGTAAATAGATGTATTAGATGAATAAAGAAAATTATAAAAATATTTTTTTTATGTAGGTTTCGTATTAATTCATTTTTTTTAAACCGATTGTACACCATTTACACAACTACAACTATAAATATCATTTCTCAAAAAAAAAAATTGAAAACAACAGCGAAGTGCGAACCACTAGATGACGCATTACGAAATGGAGGGAACTGATAATTGAAACGGTATCGTTTTAGTTGCATTTTCACCAAATGGAGCCCCCCATTTAACTATAAATAGAAGTGGCCGCTTGAGAAGCGGAGAACTTGCTCCTTTCGTACCATAACACGTACGTGTTTTCTCTTCCTCCTTGCTTCCAGTTCCAGGTTCTCTTTGCCTTAAGGTTCTTTGACTCAAAATGTGTGGAATACTTGCTGTTCTTGGCTGCTCCAATGACTCTCTGGCCAAAAGGGTTCGCGTCCTCGAGCTTTCCCGCAGGCAATTTATATTCCTTAACCCTTCTCTCTCTTCTCTCTCTCTAGTATGTTTCCTTATCCCATTAAAACGTAAGTAAGCTCAACAGAAAACGCAGTGGGTTTTTCCAGCAACGTCTTTTTCAGGTTCAACAATCCGGAGAAAAATGTGAACTTTGTTTGTAGGCGGAAGTGATTAATTGGTGTTTTCTTTCTTTGACGCAACTCATGTTTGAGATCAATTCATTGATCTTTCTCCAACGTTGATTTCATAGTTTGGAGGAGAAGCCATCATTATCTAATCTCTATACGCAGTGATTTTACTTTGTGGGGAGTAATATTTTCCCATCAATGTCTGATTCTGACCATGTTGACGTTTGGTCCCACGTTTACGTTAACCTCAAAGAGAGTTAACCCGTTCCTCATCAGGGGAACGAAGTACTTTTAGTGATCAGCAAAGTTCATACTCCATTAACATTAATTATTGCTATACAGGAAGGGCGCCCATGTGCAAAAAAAATGACTAAAATTACGAGGACAAATGAGATTAAAATATTGGGAGAATAAGCATCTTATCATGGTACGCATGTGGGTTGTAGGTCTATGACATAATGCTACGGTTAATGGTGGTTTTCGATCAAAATTAAAAATAGAAAATTAGCCTACTCAAGTTTTAATTGTTGAGTGAAAGTTCGAAATTATGACTTTTACTCTAATATTATATATAAAACCAGCTCGTTCTAAAAATTTATGCGAGAAAAAAAGATAAATTTAATTATTTATATGATTTAAATTGGTAATTTGGTATCCATTTTGCCTTTTACAGATTGAAGCACCGTGGTCCAGATTGGAGCGGGCTGCACCAGCATGGGGATTGTTTTTTGTCCCACCAACGTTTGGCAATTGTTGATCCCGCTTCTGGTGATCAACCTCTGTTCAATGAGGATAAGTCAATTATTGTCACGGTATGCGGTTCATTCATTCAGTTTCAGGAGCTTTTACTTTTACTTTTGTTTGCATAAGTAGTAGTGTACAGGACAAGTAGATAACTTTGGTCTTAGTCCAAGAATGTTTCCCCCCCCCCCCCCCTCCCCCCCCTTAAACTTCTTGTTATATTTGCAAAATTGATGGAGAAGTTTGTGATGAAAAACACAGGTGAATGGAGAGATTTACAATCATGAAGATCTGAGGAAACATCTGTCAAATCACAAGTTTCGAACTGGCAGTGATTGTGAAGTTATTACCCACCTGGTGGGTCACCTTAGCATTTCTTTGTCACCAATTGAAATAAAACTTGATTGATATAACCTGGAATTTTTAGCTTATTTATGATTTTTTTCGGAAGAGGATGGTACTAATATATATATATATATATATATATATATATATATATATATATATATATATTTACAAATGATAGATTCAAGTGGAACTATATAAAATATAATAAAGAACAATTTTTTCTTGATTAATCAATGACTGACAGTATTGCTTAATCTGTGTAGTACGAAGAGTATGGGGAGAATTTTGTGGACATGTTGGACGGCGTGTTTACTTTCGTTTTATTGGATACCCGAGACAACAGTTTCATGGTTGCCCGTGATGCTATAGGGGTCAATTCCCTCTATATTGGTTGGGGTCTTGATGGTAATGTTATAGAGATAATCCTGTTGTTTTTTAGTGCAGTCATGGCTATATATGTTCTGAACTTGGTGTTGGTAACTTGAAAAGCTTATTCTGTTTGTACTCAGGCTCCATTTGGATATCATCAGAGCTTAAAGGTTTAAATGATGAATGTGAACATTTTGAGAGCTTTCCTCCTGGTCACTTGTACTCGAGCAAACAAGCTGGACTTAGGCAATGGTACAATCCTCCTTGGTTCTCTGAGGTTGTTCCATCAACCCCATATGATCCACTTGCGCTGAGACGTGCTTTTGAAAGAGTGAGTTACTAAAACTCTTCACACCAACTAACGTGACACATTTTAAATGATTGTAGTACAAGTCGAAAAATAAAAAGACAATGCTAAAACTTTGGAGAATAATCTCTCTTTTCATCATTCAATGTAATCCTGTAAGCCTCATGACAGAGTTCAAGACTTGGATTACAAAGCTTGAACTCAAAGAGACACTTTTAGATTACAAACCTCGAACTCATAGAGACATTCGCCATTTTTGCTCATGTGCAGGCTGTAATCAAACGGCTGATGACCGATGTGCCTTTTGGTGTTCTGCTGTCTGGGGGCCTTGACTCATCTTTGGTTGCCTCCATCACTGCCCGCCATTTGGCCAGGACCAAAGCTGCAAGGCAATGGGGAGCACAACTCCACTCATTTTGTGTGGGCTTAGAGGTGAGTTCTAAATTATCAGGAGAAAGCAATTAGACTGCAGCGGTCGGTGAAGCTCCTTTTAGCCTAAAACTAGTGTTTCTGATAAGCAGGGTTCTCCAGATCTGAAGGCTGCAAAAGAAGTTGCAGATTATTTGGGCACAGTACATCATGAATTTCACTTTACTGTTCAGGTGTTAAGACAAACTTAGTATTTTAAGCTCAATAACTTGGCCTTGTTTTCATTATTATCCAAAAAAAAGTTACACTTTTCATCTTTGTCCTGTGACAGGATGGGATTGATGCCATTGAAGAGGTTATCTACCATGTTGAAACCTATGATGTTACAACAATAAGAGCAAGTACCCCTATGTTTCTCATGGCACGTAAAATTAAATCGCTAGGGGTGAAGATGGTGATTTCTGGTGAAGGTTCTGATGAGATTTTTGGGGGGTATTTGTACTTCCATAAAGCACCCAACAAGGAAGAGTTACACCGAGAAACATGCCGAAAGGTACCATAATCTTTCACTTCCTTAAAGCAAATAGATTTCTGACACATGGGCGGAGATTGTGATAGATTATATGTAACATTCTGTTCTTGTAATATGCAGATCAAGGCCCTCCACCAGTATGATTGCCTTAGAGCCAATAAATCATCATTTGCATGGGGTTTGGAAGCTCGAGTCCCCTTTCTGGACAAGGAATTCATTAATATTGCCATGGATATTGATCCTCAGTACAAGATGGTATGGAGTTCAGAAATTGGATTTTCTTGGTCTTTTAGGTTGTCACCCAAAGCCATTAAATTACCAAATCAAAAGGGTGAAATCTCACCATGTTTTTAATTCCTCAGATAAAACAAGAAGAAGGACGCATTGAGAAATGGGTTCTGAGAAAGGCCTTTGATGATGAGGAGCATCCTTATCTGCCTAAGGTATTGCATAAGTAAGTTTTAAGCGTGCTTATCAGTAATAAATGCATGGCTAACCTGTCTTGTTTGATGCCCTGCAGCACATTTTGTACAGGCAGAAAGAACAATTCAGTGATGGAGTTGGCTATAGCTGGATTGATGGTCTCAAAGCCCATACTGCTCAGCATGTAATAATACTAAATTATTTACTTTCTGTTTTAATTTCAATTGGAAGCTAAATGATGTTATATGACTGCCAAGACTGATGATGATTGGTGTTCAACTCTTACTCTCATCTCAGGTGACTGAAAAGATGATGGTTAATGCTGCACGCATTTTCCCACACAACACACCCACCACAAAAGAAGCCTACCACTACAGGACCATTTTTGAGAGGTTCTTCCCACAGGTGATCAAATCAAGTCTAATTTAACCAGCAGACATTAATCATCAATGACACTGAGATGTAAGAAATAACTTGGTTTGCTTACTTCCCACTACTATTTGGTTTTGCAGAACTCGGCC
Organism: Carya cathayensis; assembly: GCA_011037825.1. Taxonomy (NCBI): domain Eukaryota; kingdom Viridiplantae; phylum Streptophyta; class Magnoliopsida; order Fagales; family Juglandaceae; genus Carya; species Carya cathayensis. Next base: position 3,183,779 of record QGSO01000171.1, read on the forward strand.
AGGCTTAGTGTCCCTGGCGGAGCAAGTGTAGCCTGCAGCACGGCTAAAGCTGTTGAGTGGGATGCTTCATGGTCCAACAATCTTGATCCTTCAGGCAGGGCTGCTTTAGGAGTCCATCTTTCTGCTTATGACAGGCAGGTCACCTCTGTTAGCCCTAGCATACCAGCGATTATCAATAATGTACCTCTGAATATGGAAGTTAACCATCCGGGAGTTGCGATCCGAAGCTAGTAGGGCTATGGAGGAATACATAATGTTAAGAAAGAACAATTATGGTGTTCTAAAGATGATGTATCATCGATATATATATTGTACTTTTGCTTATAAATAGTTTTCAAGACTGCTATCAATGTATTTGAGTTATTTTTAAGCAGAAAAATGGAAAACCTTCCTTCTTTATTTCCACTTGCTAAGGTAGATGGTAATTTATGTTGGAGCCTTTCAGGGAGAAGGATCTCCACCTTCAAAGACTATTTGAAGTCTGATATGATTGGCAATGCTGAAACCATTTGGCAGAAACGGTTTACAGAAGGATTCTTATGTATATGCTTAGTTAATTGAAGCATTTTTCTTTGCAATAAACAAATGGAGCATCTTTCTGAGAGAAAACAGCAAAACCCAGTTATACTTGTCCTTCATTACATTACTCTGCTAGTAAAAATTGATCTTATTCCCCAAAGGCTTAAGATCCAAGTAAAAACCAAAAGGAAAAGCAAAACTGTGGCTGCTGGGATTCGAGCCCAGGTCTCCACGGCCACAACGTGGAATTCTTACCACTAAACTACAGCCACTACTTTGCATATCTTTGCTATTATCTTATAACATAAAGCCACATATTCCGAGAAAAAAGTTCCCATCCGAGTATGTGCAAGTTTGCCGTCTGATCATTCATTTTGAAAATAGTAGATGGATCTGAAATTTAAAAATTATTATTTTTAAAGCGAGTATGCAAAATTTACACATCCTAACACTGTATGTAGGATTACTGGGAAAAAAAAACCAGACTGTTCTATAATCAGGAGCAAAGAGGATAAATGGGGTTGGGTCTTGGCAAAAAGCTGATCCGACCCATCTAAGCATAATTTATGGAACATCGATCAAATTTTTTGATAAAACAGAGGAGTTTATAAAGTAGTGCAGGTGATTTTTAAAAATTTTAGTTTCTGTCGTAATTTATTTTTATTTTATCGTGAGATGCATTCCCTGGGCATGAGATTGTGAAGCCAAAACTCAATACTTGCATGCACCTTCAACTCATCGATCATAATCTTCATGAATGAAGTCATCCATATTGTATAGCCTTAAATGCAAATTGAAGCTAAGAAAGGGGATATTATGCCTCTCTAAATGCCATAGACTGGCAGCGAAAACATACTTAGAAGACCAAAGCAGTATATAACAATTGGTTCCATGTATCAGGCAATCCAGGAAGGCACCAATGGCTACAATCTGCAGACAGGGCCGGGTTGGCTCTTTGCTCGGGGTTCAAATCGCCACTATAGATGGAAGGGTGGCCGTCTTTCCTCAGCTCCGACAGCATGGTTATGTCCAGCAAGTATGCAGGGTTTTGCATGTCCCTAAGCACACTGTCCACCACCCTCATTTGTTCAGGGTATGTACCCCCGTAAGATGTTCCACTAATTGGTTCCGTTTCTCCATAGCAATTCTTTGTTGTTGTTGTTGCTGCTGCTGCTGCTGCTGCTGCTGTTGCAGCACCCAAATTCCATTCACTTGTGCTGTCAAAAGTCATTCACCCAAATTCCATTCACTTTTACTACTAGAATTTATGAAGCAAAAAGAAGTAGAAGTAATTCAATATAGATAATGACCATGATCACTTTCGTGTATCGACCCCTTAAACCTAATGTAAGTAGTTTTAGCCGAGAGTTCTACGACTTCCCAAGTAAGGCTGTGCATCCAGATGGCGGATACGGATCTGGATATTCGGATCTATACTTAGACTTTTAAAACCGGATGAATACCTGCCCGGATTCATCAGGGTTTCTGAATTTCAGATCGGACTGAAAAGAAATCCGGTCCGAATGTGCACTCCTACTTACAAGTCAACCTGTAAACAAATAACTTGACAACTACTAGATGAGAGGCCTGCTACTAATCTAGTAATTTAGACATCCCCATTACCCAATAGAACTAGCCATTATAGAAGTTAAGTTGAAGTTCCTTCCCCAAGGATCAAATGGCTTCCAACACTAACGTTGTTTTTATCGTTTTTCTTAGTTCCCCGAGAAGACAGAACCTTCACAAGAAGCTTGAATTGGACGACATGATTCTAAAGTTGTTAACCGGTAGTACTCAATTTGAAGTGCCCTAAAGTCAGGTTGGACTCAGCGGTCAGCACATCCCAACCGCAACCTTATAAACAGCTCATACCGGAGCGAATTTTTGGTGCTTGGAGCTGTGGCTGAGCAATCCAACACACATTAATGAAGCCTAGAATTCCACTCCACACATTTATGAGAGAGAGCGAGAGAGAGAGAGAGAGTTACTCGTAGTGTGTGGGAGAGATGGACTGAAAGAAGACTTGGGTTCTGGTGCTGTCAATATTGGTGTCTACCCAATTGGCCCATGTTTTAAGTGCCTCGTGCAAAGCAACCAAGCGATCCATGTCTTGGTAATATTTCCCTCCTGATTCCATGTAATCCCACCTGCAAAGTATCACCTCATAACCTTCAATTAAACTAATTAAACCCTTGAATATACATGTCATGATATATAGATACAATTGCAGAAATTTGTTAAGTTCAAACAAGGGTAAGAATTGCCAACCCTTGGAGGGACCCTGTGTGGCTCCACCAGTGACCGGTGTTGAACGACAGCACATCAACGTCCCGCCACAAGTTGCCGTTGCCGGAGATTTTCTCCAGCTTTAAAACTCTCTTTCCATGTTCTATCTCTATGTCAACCAGATATGGAGCTCGGTAAAATGATATGGACAAACTGTAGTCCTGCAATAATGTTGTAGCAAAACTAGATTATGGTAGATTTTACAATTTTGGGCCAAAAAAGGGCCGGAGGGGCCGGGGGGCGCGAGAGGAAAGGCCTAGTATGTTGCAGTTAGCATCAACTAGCCGAAGACAATGCTGACAGCTTTTTTGGGTCCCCCAAGAAATTTTACCACTTGGTTTTCGTCCTATACGAAAACCAAATCGTCTCTCTCTAGCTTTAATTCAAGGATTCATGACGGAAATGACTCGTGGGCCATGGCCACCAGAAAAGTAGGACGGTTTTATTGAAAAGTAAATGACGATGAAGTTGAAAAATTATTGAAACAAAACAGAGAGGATCAATACTGAGACTGACCAAGAACTTGAAGGTTGAGAGAGGGTCGCCTCTGAAAATTTGTGTTGGAATTGTGGGAGCTGCAGCTGAAACCATGCAAATCAAAGACTCCCATTGATTCCGTCCAAGTGAGTCACCCACAAACATCACTGTCTTCCCCCTCATTTTCAGCAAAAATTCATACCCATTGAATCTACCATGAATATGCTACAACAACAGTCATAAAGAATGTACAACAATGGAAACACCTATCATCCCTTCGTTACTTGAAAAAGTTAATACTTTTTTACCTTGGAAGCTCACAGTTGAGGGGCTGCCATCGATATTTGAGGTAATCGGAGTCCGGCCGACCGTACATTTGGCAGTTGAACTCGGGGTCTATGATTGGACAGTTAGAAGATTGGTATATTGGGTATGTGTCATCGCGAACCCAGGTGCCAGCAAACAATGCACAATTGCTTTGGTTGGCTTGGATCATGGGTCGTGTGTGGTGTTTGTGGCTATGGTGGTTTCTGAGGCTGAATAGGAGAGCTGAGAAAGCTACATGGGGTTGAACCAAAAGTAGACATAGAATGGTTAAACATGACGCAAAAAGACAGCAATAATATTGACAGGAAAGAGCCATTGTGGAGGCTGTTTGGCAGGGATAGGAAAGCAAACCAAAAAGAGAGAGGGAGAGAGCTACCACTTGCTATAAAAAGGCCAGGAGAGAGGGAAAGCTCTATTCGTTTTAATAAAAATGAAATATCTTGCCCATGCACCAATGACCAGCTCCACTCCTTTACCTTCCTAGTTGGATGTTTGAACAGATCAGAGAGACTCTGGTTCTTACCAATCGGGGGAATGGGTAAATTTGTCTTGAAGTGTTTCCAATTGATCAATGCATTATGGGGGAACTTTTACTAATTTGCTCCCTCATTCACTCTGGGCGTTGCTGTTGTAATTGTTTATATCAAATCGTAAGTTTTGGGGGTTCCCAACATACATTATTAATCTATATATACTACAAATAACACAGGAGAATCTGGAGCACATAACTTTTTTACCGCAGAAGTCATGGAAGCCTTAAACAATACATACCTTTTTTGAGGCTCTTATGTCTACTGCAATCTTGCCATTAGGGAGTCCCACTTTACGGTTTGCATTCGTATCAACATTAGCACAACTGACCAACTTAAAATAATGAGTAATCGTTGTATCCCTTGATGCATAGTTAGGGAGAGGTTTATATAAGATACCCCAGTTGAGTCTGGTTTTACTTGCATCAATGTCGAAAGAGTTATGCTACATGTAGTTGTCGAGTGTGTAAACGTCGCACAATCTTTTTAAAAAAATATGGAATTCACGATTAAAAAGTTAGTTTTTTTCATAAGAGTCACGTATTAATTTATTTTTTTCAAAAAAACTCTGTGTCTACATAATTTATGACTATAAATATCATTTTTCGTGTCGAAAACTAGAGTTTAGAGGGTAGATATTTTCTTGGGAAAAGTGAAACAGTGTTGAGCAGAAAGGTCAAGAAACTAGACCACGGGGGAAGCCAGTTGGAGATGGGGCCAAGGATGTTGACCCTTGTTAAAGCCATGGTTGGCTGAGGTCATGACAATTTCTAATCTACCTTCCTTGTACAGTTAAGAAAGATTGATGCATTTTGTAGATTTCACAACATTTAAGACTGGCCGGATAGTTAAATCTCAAGATTATGTATACTCGGGTCCTTAAAATTGTACCTATGTTAAGAGTAAAAGAATTATTAAGGAATTGTGATCCATTGTTTAGGGCCTAAAAGTTTGATTCCCGACTCTCATCAACCACGAAAAGGAGGCAAAAGAAGGAATACTTGCATCAGCAGGTTCTTTTCTTTCCCCCTTTCTATCAGTACAGGCAATTGCTCAAAGCAAATGTTCTTTGCTTTCCTTCACCCACATACATAGAACATCATTCTCTGTCCCTCTTCTTTTGAATAAACCCTGGTGGAAGTATTGCATCATCATCGTCATCAACCTCCAATGATACAAATTTGGGGTGCTCCATTTGCAGTCTCTAGATGAATCCGGGTAAATTCATGCCAGGATTGTGACGAAATATCCAGTTTAGATTTAAGGAAAATGCTAATATGTCACTTGAGTTTGTCTCTTCATTTTAACTTTTCATGTATTTAAATTATTTTTAAAATTTTTTTACTTAATGATTAAAGAAAAAACTTTTAGTTTATTAGTATATTTTTTTTTATCTTTTCTAAAAATATTTAAATATGTTAAAAATATTAAAAAAATGAAAAGGAATTTGTGCTAGCAGACCTGGGCGGCACATAGCACTTCTCTTAGCCTTATGCAGTGTTTGATTACTAAGCCTAATTCAACTCAACTCAACTTAACTCATATCATCTAATCATTATAACTTTTTCAACTTCTAACATAAAATATAATAAACAATTCAATTTTTTCAAATCTCAATTTTATTTTTTAAAATTTTAAAATAATAATAATATTAAAAAATAATATTTTAAACTAAATTATTTCAACTCAACCGCTAAGTTATTTCAACACAACCAACTCTCAAACCGGGTCTTAGATTCAAACCCCCATCCACAAGTCAAAAGATACTGCTATGATTGAGTGCGCCTAAACTTGATGGGTTGAAATTCAAAGATAGCCTCTGCACGAGACAATGATGGTGGGTATACTAAAGAAAACACTACGTGGCTTTTAAAGCTTTATCATGATTTGATTGAGAAGAAAAAGACTTTTTCAATTGAAAATTTTTCTGTAGAAAATAATTTATTTTTTTCATTATTCTCAATTCAGCATATATAATATACTTAATAAAATGTTATATAACATAATTTGATTTAAGAGTTATATTTTAAAATTTAAATTTTATAAATTAAATTTTAATATTTAAATAATATGTATAGTATATTCTACCTACTAATTTAAAAATAAAATAACTCTGATTTTATGAAGGATACCAAAGAAGTTCATGTACATGTGTAAATTTTAGTCACCATAAATTTTTACAAAATTGGAATATTCCAATTATATTATATTTTAATATTTTTTTTCATGTGTTAGTTAGATGCCACCTTAAAGTTAACATATGAAATATTTAATTAAATTAGAAATGAAGATCTCTAATATATGAAATAATATTTTATTTCTTTTAGATTTTTCTTGAATTAAAAAATTAAAAAATAATTATAAATTAGTTGTAAATCTCTCACAAATGAAGAGAATAAGGCTTCTTCAGGTAGGATATATTTAAATAGTAATGAAATGATTGTGAATAATAATAAAATAATTTATTAATATAGTGAAATAATTTAAATCAAGATATTTAATTAAATTTTAGAAAATGAAAGAGAAAAAAATTGAATAAAAATATTCAAAAATTAAAAGAAATGTTTGAATATAATTTTTATTTTGAGATTTGAAAAAGTTATATTATATTTTATATTTTGTTTTGAAATTTTTAAGAATTATAATGATTAATTATTAAATAAAAAAATTCAAGAAATAAAATTAAAAAAAATAATTTAATTTAAAAAAATTTGAAAAAAAAATATCTAAAAATATCTTAGGTGATGTAAAAGTATCTACAAATATCTAAAAATATCTAAAGATATATCTAAATATCTAAAAATATCTACAGACAAGATCTACAACCTCTTCAGTACTCTTGACACTTGTCTCTTGATTGATATTACGTTTGGATAATATTTAGATAATGATGTGATATTAAATATTTGTAAATAGTGATAAAAAAATAAAAAAATATTAAATAGAAATAAATAATAATAATAAATTAACAAAAAATAATTATAAAATATTAAATAATAATAAAATGAACTTATTATTCACACATAACTTTAAGCGTTACATATTTCCAGAGGTCGAAGCATCGGATTTTACACGTCAACATTAGCTATCTCATGCATATTAGTGGACCGTAATTCACATACTAATCCCACGTGGTCAAGAAATTAGAAAAACATTTGCCATTGGAAGTGGGACCTTCGATATTGCAATCGATTTTTTTTATTTTTGAGCGCATTCCAAATATAGAGTAGTTTTGAGCGTAAAACAAACAGTGAGTTATATATGGGGCTTTGACTCTATGCCTTGAATGGCTTATGAGAGATTATATTTATAGAATAATCTGTTTACAAGCTAGAAACTGTTACAATATTTGATATTCAAAAGATTATACATATTATCTCCTATAAATATGGGCTTGAGATAACAGATATCCGAACACTTGAGATGGAGTTCAACTTGGAGCTGTTTTATTTTAAATATGAGTTGTCCTTATCTTTATCATGTAAGTTCAACGGGGGAGATCTAACGTTGAGCTTGTCTCGTAGATATGAGAAACGAATAAAAACTAATGGTTTAGTGAGTACATCAGCAATTTGATTCTTACTTGATAGGAACTGAACATCTAACAATTTTTTATGAACCTTCTCGCAAATAAAATGATAATCAATTTCCGTGTGCTTTGTACAAGCATGAAATACTTGATTAGTTGCCAAATAGGTCACTCCTATATTATCACACCATAAGATTGGACGAGAAGGAATAAATATGTGAAGCTCATGAAGCAAATAGAGTAACCATAATGTCTCGGTAGTAGTATGAGCAACAACACGATATTCTACCTCGGTACTTGATCGAGCCACAGTGGGCTAATTTTTGGAGCTCCAGAAATTTAGGTTGTGGCTATAGTAGATGCGGTAGCTAGAGGTGGACTTACGATCTTCAGGTGAGCCGGCCCAATCCACATCGGAATAAGATTGAGAGTTATGTGGAGGAGCCAGGCTTGATGAGCAAACCAAAATCAATAGAAACTTAATATACCTTAGTATCAGTTTAATAGTAGTCTAGTGAATGTCTATTGGCTTGTGCATAAATTGACACACCTTGTTCACTGCAAAAGAGATATTTGGGCGAGTGAGAGAGAGATATTGAAGAGCTCCCACAATGCTGCGGAATAGAGTCTCATTAGGACAAGGGTTGCCAAAAAAAAGAGATAACTGCTGAGAGAAAGACATGGGAGAGGATACAGGCTTAGCCTTTATCATGTTGGTGCGTTTCAAGAGATTAAGAATGTACTGCCTCTGAGATAGGACCCTCTAAAATTGATATAGCCTCCATGCCTAAAAAATAATGTAGTGGCCCCAAGTTTTTTACTGCAAAGTCATAGTTCAGTTGAGTAAGAAGATGAGAGATGGTGTAACAGCCCGTTAAAATTATCAGTTTTGGATTTTTTTCCCGACTGCAATCACATCTCTCTCGTCTTTACCCTCATCTGGAATCACACGTATAGATTATCTTTTCCGTAAATCACGTAATTTGTTCTTCACCGACGGCTGTAAAATCATGAACAGTTTTATCCTAAGCGTTGTACCTCGATGGCGTTTTTCCGGATCTTATCCATCGAATTTCAAAGTATTAGATAAGCTTGTTTTTAAAGTAGCACAATTATAATAATTTAATGAGCTCTGAAAATATTATAATTGTGGATATTTATTTAGATTAAATATTTTAATTGTTTTAAGATATTAAGAGGTTTAATTTTACGTTGAAAATTCTTATTTAAATTTAAGTGTTTTATGCACTTTGATTAATTAATGATACTTTATCATTTTATATAATGATGAAGAAAATATTATTTTATAAATTTTAGTTTATAAAATAATATTCTACCTTAATTCATCGTAGTGTTTTATTTAAAGTGTTTTATTTAAAATAAAACATTTAAGCGTTTTTAATCAGTGTTTTAACTCACTGTTGGTTTATTTGAGGATCCCGAAATGTAGGATTGAAGCGTTATACTCTGGCCCTACCTTTTTCTCTTCACTTTTTCTTTTTTTCTTTTTTCTTTTTCTTTCTTTTTCTCTCCCTCTCTCTCTCGTGGCCGACGGATTGAAGCTCCTCCATAGCCGTTCGTGTTGAAGCTCCAGCCGGCGCCACCTCCGGCCGCCGGACCCCACCTCCCACTCCGGCCTCTTCCTCTCCCTCCGGCGACTCCAACCATGCCGGTGGTGTACTAAACCGACTTCTCACTCTCTCTCTTTCTCCCTTCAAAGATATGGGTCTCTAGGGGTTTTTCTCATTTTTGGACCACCATACACGGCCAAATCAACCACCAAGCACCACCATTGGACTCACCTCATCAAGGGCTTCCTCCCCATGTCTTTCTTTTTCCCAAACTCTCACTTTTCACATATGGGTTTCTTAAAAACACCCGTTCGGTTTCACCACCGTGCGCCGCCGTACACGGCCACCCGTGGTGTTTCACCACCACCATCTTGTTCCTCTCATCCTCATGAACCTCCCCAAGAAATTTCATGACCAACGGAGCTTCGTAGAGCCCTCACTCTCCTACACTCTCCAAGGCCAAAAATGGTTTCAAACGGCCGATCCGCCGCCGTTAGCCACCGTCCGACCACCACCTCGCTACCACAGCTCCACCACATGTTCATCTACCTATCCCTAGCTTGCCATGAAGTTCTATGAATTTTCGCTACCTCGCGTTTCCGCTCACCGTTCGGATTTACTGTTCACGGCGTGATGCCGCCGTGCTCCGTCACCTTTGACCACCACGAGGCGACCGTGAGTCTTCCAAGACCACGCCTAGCCTTTCTCAAACCCAAACTACCACTTTGTGTGGTGGACAGCCACCGTACGCGATGTTACCGCCACGTACGTTCTTCTGACGCATGTTCGTGACGAGTAGCGAGCGACGCACGTGTTATCCCGTCGATGGTATAACCCTCTATCTCTAGTTATTTTACGTTTAAAATAGTTAGTTGGTTGGTTTGTGAATTGTGTAGTTGTATTTGTGGAGTTCGTTGCGTAGTTGTGAAGCGAAGTGTGGTTGTGAAGTGTTGAGTTTGATTGTGTATTTTGTGGACTGTGCTGTGAAGTATAGGCGTGAGATGGATGCCGTAGATGTGATACGGCGGGTTGTGTGAAGAGAATACGCGTGTAGCGTATTCTGTGTAATGCAGCGACGCGCCGCGCGACGTGCGCTGTAATGATGTGTGTCGTAGAAGGAAGGGAGTACGCATGTAGTGTACTCCGTGTTGTATGGCGATGCATCGTGTGATGTGCATCGTGTTGATGAGTGTTGTAGCGAAGGAAGTACGCGTAGTGCGTACTCCGTGTCGCGTAGCGATGCACTGTGAGACGTGTATCGCAGTGATGGGTTTTGTAGTGTGGATGGAAGAGAGTTCACGTGAGTGTACTCTGTATTAAGTCGTGAAACACCGGATGGCGTGTCACGAAGGGTTGGATGGCGTAACAGAGAAGTGTAGAGCATGGTGTAGTGTTGGGAAACTGTATGACAGTGTCCCGAAGCAGTGGTGTTATGGATTATAGTCTGGGGTGACTGGTGTCATCTTGTGGTTGACTATGGCTAAGAGTATATGGATTGAGAAAGGAATTGTTTGTTGGTTATTATTGATAATTTTAATGAACTTGTTTTAGTGCAAAGGTTTTCTGAAGTCAAATTATCTCTTTCGAGTATAGTGAAACCTCACGTTGCCCGTAGTGTTGCAAGTGCTCACAATATGGCAATTGAGTTCAGAATTGAAAATCTTAAGGACTTGAGTGTTCCTCTTCCAGCTGTTGTGCAGTTCCTCGTGTTTCGCGCTCTATTCTCATAGAACGCGACGATCGAGGTAAGTTAGCTTCTAACTTACTATCAGTTTATTGTGTATGTATGATGGGTAAGGGAACTACAATTTATGTATGTATGTTATCATATATGCCATGTCATTACATGTTTATCTGTTACGCATGATTTATTCTTTATGAATATTTATCTGTTACACAATCTTTTCTGTCATACAATGCTGTATGTTATAAGTATGCCATGTTAAGTATGCCATATGATACATGTATGCCATGAAATGTTTATAATTAAATCATATTGTGCCATTTACAAGTATACGCTATGTTAGAAAAGTATATGATATTAAATAATATCTCATGCATTAAGAAAGATAAGACATGTTATGTTACTTATAATGCGTGGGGCCACAACAACTGTGGAGTACGTATTATATTTTATGTTACGTATAATGCGTGGGGCCACAACAACTGTGGAGTACGTATTATATTTTATGTTACTTATAATGCGTGGGGCCACAACAACTGTGGAGTACGTATTATATTTTATGTTACGTATAATGCGTGGGGCCACAACAACTGTGGAGTACGTATTATATTTTATGTTACTTATAATGCGTGGGGCCACAACAACTGTGGAGTACGTATTATATTTTATGTTACTTATAATGCGTGGGGCCACAACAACTGTGGAGTACGTATTATATTTTATGTTACTTATAATGCGTGGGGCCACAACAACTGTGGAGTACGTATTATATTTTATGTTACATGAAGTATGGGGCCACAACAACTGTGGAGCATACACTACATGAGACACAGCAATTGTGACATGTAGAATACGTGGGGCCACAACAACTGTGGAGTACGTATTATATTTTATGTTATGTGTATTCATGGGGCCACAACAACTGTGGAGCATGAAGTATGGGGCCACAACAACTGTGGAGCATACACTACATGAGACACAGCAATTGTGACATGTAGAATACGTGGGGCCACAACAACTGTGGAGTACGTATTATGTTTTATGTTACTTGAATACGTGGGGCCACAACAACTGTGGAGTACGTATTAATGCACGTTATTAATCAAGACAATTGAATAAGATTTCAAGTTTATGTTAAGTCCAGTTTCAGATCAAATACATGATAAGTCAAGTTTTAGATCAAGTCCATGTTATGTTATGCTCACGTATATGTTATGTTCATGTCATGTTATGTTCAAGTTTATGTTATTTTCAAGTTCTTATTTATGTTATGCATGTTTACGTTCATGCTATATTTCAAGTCCATGTTATGTTTCACGTTCATGTTATGTTGTTTGTTCATGTTATGTTTTAAGCTTAAGTTCATGCCATGTTAAGTCAAGTTCAGTTCACGCTTAGGTTCTGGTTAAGTCATGCTATATGTCAAGTTATGCTATGCTTATGTATGACTATACTTATGCATTTATGCTTTTACTGCCATGCATGCATTTTTAACCTGTGTGTGAGTTTTATGTTAACTTACTGAGATTTGTAATCAAATCTCACTGTGGTAGTCCCAACTACCATTCCCCCCGAATGGTAGATCTTGTTACAGGACCCAAAGGAGAATTGGAATCTGACCAACTGAATACGGTCATCTAGGCTACGGTGCGATGTTGATGATGGTATAGTATTTAACTTAGGTTAATACTTGTACTTTTGGATTTGTATCTCAAGTATTCTTTTGATCACAACCATTTTAGACTAGTGTGATGATCACGGCTTTTTAGTATGCCTTTATGTATGAAATATGTTTCAAGTATTTGGGATATTTTTAGTTTGGTGCATAGTATTGCTAAAGAAAAAAAAATTATCCGCTGCGAATATTGCATAATGCTAGATGCATGTTAGGAACATTACATCTTATATGTCATGAACGGGGGCAGGTAACCTTGTGTTGCATGTCTCGACGCTTCAAATGTCCGTTCAATCCCAAGCGGAATTTGGGGGCGTCACAGATGGCACCTGCGTTTGAACTTGTGATTAAGATGTCATCAACATATAATAATATATACAGTGTAAGAGAGTTTGAGATATAAACAAATAAAAAAGTGTTTAAATGAGAATTAGTAAACCCAAGATCCACTAATTTGTCACTAAGGCGGGAGAACCAAGCCCAATGGGCTTGTTTTGAGCCTTATAATGCATTGTTGAGCTTGCAGACATGAGTGGGAAATTGAAGATTGACATACCCACAGACTGCTACATGTATACAATTTTAGAGATAAAGCCATGGATAAATGTATTTTGTATGTCAATCCGATGAACAGGCCAGTTGTGAGACACAGCATGACTGAGGACAAGCCGAATAGTTGTAGGCTTAATAATCGAACTGAAAGTATCATCATAGTCTAATCCTTGCTGTTGATGATAGCCTTTAGCAACTAGGCAGGCCTTCCGTTGTTCATGAGTGCCATTAGAGTTGGTTTTGGTTTTGTACACTCATTTGTTGTCAACCAAGTTCATGCCAGCTTCATATGGTACTAGGGACCGCGTACCTTGCTTCATGGGGCAGAAAACTCTGCATCCATAGCCTCACGCCATTTTGGAAACTTATGAGCTTCAGAGTAGTGGGTGGGATCAATAGGAGTGATAGATATGGCGAGGAGGGTAGTGGGCAGAGGATACCTAGTAGTGCTATCTGAATATTGCTTGGATTTCACAATATATTATGTGAGCGGGTGACCATTGGATGAAAATGAGATGGAGGAGGTTTAGGCGGCAAGGCATCTATGGATGGAGCAGGAACAAGAGAGGATGTAGGCGTCGACCATGGAGTAGGTGAAACTAGAGGGGAAGAAAAAGTTGACGCAGTAGGGGAAGATGATGGGCGTAACGATGACATTTCAAGAATGGACGCATGCGATGTTGTAGTATTAAGTGATGGACAAGCAAAAACGGTAGGAGCAAGTCTATCATTTGGAAGAGCTCAAAAAGGCAGGACAAAATGTGTGGATGACGACATTGTGGAAGTTAATTCGGCATGGGCTTGAGATGTTGTGGGTGATGAGAAAGGAAACAAAGACTCATAAAAAATGACATGTAGAGAAACAAAAACTTTGTCAGAGTCAGGGTCAAGGCATTTGTAACCTTTGTGGAGGTTACTGATGCCAATGAAGAGACATTTTTTTGACCTAAAATCTAGCTTGTGTTTGTTAAAGGGTTAGAGATAAGGATAACAAGCACAATAGAAAATCTTAATGATGGTGAACTCGGGTGCTTTGTGAAAGATTTTTTCAAAAGGAGATATGCCAAGAGGAGTGGTTGGAAGTTTGTTAATGAGATAGGTTGCCATTAAAAAAGCATCATCTCAAAAACAATGAGGAGTAGAACTTTGAGATAATAAGGCTAAGCCCATTTCAACAACATGGTGATGTATTCTTTCAACAAAGCCATTTTAGAATACATCGCCATGTTGATGAGAGGTGTGAGGACAAGAGACACGATGTCGAATTCCCACTTTATGAAAATAATGATTAAGTGTTTGAAATTCACCACCCAAGTCTGTTTGGACACACTTGATTTGACGATTAAATTGACATTTAACCATTTTTTGAAATTGGATAAAAATAGTCAAAACATCATATTTATTTGCAAGAGAATAGAGCCAAATAAATTTGCTGAAATGATCAACAAAAGAAACATAATTTTTATTACTCCTAGTAGATAAAATAGGGGATGGACCCCCATACATCAGAAAAAAAATTAAATCTAAAGGATGATCGGAAATGGATTGAGAGACTGGAAAAGGAAAGCGTGGCTCTTCCCTTGCTGACATGTTGGACAAACGCCTGGTAATTTATTTGAGGAGATTGGGAGGGAGAATTTGGACACAAGATGCTTCACTATTTGATAGGTGGGATGTCCCAAACGATGGTGCCATACTTCCAAAGGAACACGCTGACATAAAAAGGATTGAGAAGAGGATGAAGCCAACATGGTGGAGGGGAAAGGATAGAGTCCATCCTTAGGCGTGCCTTGCAAAAGAACCTTCCTCATGACCTCGTCCTTCACAAAAAAATGAGATGAGTGAAATTCAACAAATACATTATTGTCTCTGGTAAATTGGCTCACAGAAATAAGATTCTTCTTAATTTGTGGGACATGTAAAACATTGTGAAGATGAAAAGAAGATTGTGAAGATTGAATCTCAAATGAACCAATATGAGATATAGCCAAACCTACCCCTTCTCCTACTTGAATTTGATCCAAACCGTTATGGGCCTCGGCATGGAGGTTCAAATTTTGAATATTGTTGGTGAGATGGTTGGTGGAGCCGGTGTCGGGATACCAATTATTATCAGCTAGAGTTTGTTGTGCTATTTGGAAGGTAGACATGTTGTTAGGCATGTTTTGATAGGTCTGATTAAAGCGGTGGAAACACTTGACAGCTATATGACCAGCTTTGCCACAAATCTAGCACATTGGGTGACTACCACCAGAAGAAGTACCATTACAACCACCTTGGCCCCTACCATGACCACGTGAAACTGAGTAAAAGAGAGCACGATTCTAGTTTTGCATCTTACCAGGAGGATTGCGATGTTGATCAGTGTGGGTTACAACATTTACAGACCCGATGGTGGCTTCAAGAGCTTGAGTGTGTTGCTGTAGTCTTAACTCAAAGTTGAGAAGATGACCAAAGATATCTTCAAGCTCCATGGGATCATCCCTTGTTTGAACGGATGTAACAATGGGATCATAAGAAGAATCTAGGCCACCAAGGAGATACGAAATGAGCTCAGTATTAGGAAGGGGATGTCCGATGGCCGCAAGAGCCAAGGACTTCACAGTCTGAAAGTAGTCGGAAATAGACATGCCGCCCTTCTTGATAGTAGAGAGTTGATGCCGAGTCGTTGAGAGGCGAGTTCGAGAGTGAGAGGAATACATCTTTTCAAGAGCAAACTAGACTTCTTGAGAAGTGGTAACACCAACCACCTTGGCAAGGTTGCTTTTCGATAAAGAAAACATGAGAATACTTAAAACAATCTGGTCTTGATCAAACCAGTGAGTAAACTCAGGATTGATAATCAAGTGAGGAGCTGTAGACGATAAAGCTGCCTTTGGGTTTGAAACATATTGGGTAGGTTGAAGAAGACTCCTATCGATGTAGCCAAAAAGACGTTGGGCTCTGAGATAGGGAGTGATCTGAGCCTTCTATAACAGGTAGTTCTCACTAGTCAACTTGATAGTAACCAAGCTCTGAATGCTAGGAGGGATGATGGGTGTGTTTGTGAGAGGGGTTAAGGAGGAAGCGGAAGAGGAAGCCATTGACATTAGTCACGTTGGCTCTTGATACCATAAAACAAAGAGTGAATTATGAGACTCTCTACATTGAATGGCTTATGAGAGATTACATTTATAGAAGAATATGTTTACAAGCTAGAATATGTCACAATATTTGATATTCAAAAGATGATCAATATTATCTCCTATAAATATGGCCTTGAGATGACGGTATCCGAACATTTGAAATGGAGTTCAACTTGGAGTTGTTTTCTTTTGAATATGAATTGTCATTATCCTTATCATGAATGTCCATTGAGAGAACCTAAAACAATCTACTAATGAGCAAAGGAAAAGTGAACGAGTAAAGTTAAATATAGTTGTAAATCTTTTTCCAGTTCTTTTAAAAGAAGTAGGATCTAATATTAAAAAATTAATTTTTTATGTAGATCTTATATTTATTTAAATTTTTAAAAAAGAGTGTACAAGACTTGCACACTATAAAATTGAAAATATCATTTCTTAAACTTAATAATAATAAAAAGAAAAATAAACCTCCTGATTTCAATCAACAACCATAAAAAATGAGAAGGCTTTTTTTTTTTTGGCAATGACCTACGTTTAAAAAGCAAAAAAAATGCAATGGCAAGCGAAATTGGCTCGCTGAAGTTATAGATAATTTGCTTTTAAATAAAAGGATTTTATCTGTATTATAAAATTAAAAGAAATAATTTTAAAGTATGTAAATTTCGCGTATTCTATTTAAAAATGTAGGAAAAATATAAGACATACATAAAAAAAAAATCTATTTTTTCATGTTGGCTTATTCTTTTAATAAAAATACGTGAGACTTAGGTTCGGTTTGGATGCACAATACAGATGAGATGTTTTTCATCTCATATGTACCGTATAGTAGTTTTCTTTATTCAAATACATTATATTTCATCTCTAAATTTAAAAAACATCCACTTAAATAAACAATGAACAGTTAAAACTGTATGTTAATAATGTATAAACAGTGAAAATCTGACATGAATAGTATGTAAAGAGTGGATAATTCTGCTATCCTATTAAACAGTAGGACCTGCACCTTTTTCAAATTTCAAAAATTAAAAACTAACTCATCTCATCTTATTATCCAAACGTACACATAACTTTTTTTTTACAAATTATTTTCTTCTTATCTCATCTAAAATTTTTTATTATTATTTAAAATATCTTATCTCATCTCATGTGAACTGTATATCCAAATGAGGCCTTATAAACCCTATAAGTATATGTAACGTAATTCTAAAATTAAATAAGAAAAATTATATTCAGGTATTCATTTTGGCAGCTATATATATTTGATAACTGTTAATAAAAGATTTTTTTTTTCATTTTTGTAAATTTTAGATTTTTCTTAAATAAAAAATAATATTAGATACAATATTAAAATTAATAAATTTAATATATTTTCTTTAAAAATGTGAAATCTATTACTAAAAGTGATTTTTATGTAAATTTTAATTTTTAATTTTTTTTTTGGTAAAAAATGCGAAGAACTTTCAAATACCAGTAGTATTACAATTCGGAAGAAATGGCATTAATTTGGAAGAAATGTAGTCGTAGGCGTTGGTTAGGAAGAATTATTGACCGAGGAAACGAGAGGAATATATTTTCCGAAGATAAGAAAGAAAGAGAAAGACGGAATCATGGAAGAACAACCTCAGCAGACAGAGGGAGAGAGAGTTGAGTCTTGTCCACAGTCAGCTATGGCACGCGAGCCTTCACTTCTAAGCCAAAGGTAACCCACAACAACACAGCAGCCTTTCTTAATTCTCTTCGACTTCATTCTTTAGACCAAGAAGAAACATGCCACTTTCTGGTTCTTTCTTTTCTTTCTTCCTTGTTTTGTTGTGACTGATTCATTTTTCTTTTACTATCCAAACAGATTTATGGTATTATGTCTAGTTGTCATTAGACCTGGGTTTCTATTAGATCCACTGCTGGAAAATCCATTCATGTAGGTTCTCCACTTTTTTATTAGTAATCTTAGCACCTTGGTTTTGATTTCATCCTGGGTTTACAAAGTTTTCAGAGTGAAAAATAAAATAGTGCTAGGATGCTGGGTAACAGCCCATGGACATATCTCTGTCTCTGTCTCTGTCTCTGTCTCTGTCGCTCTCTCTCCATGAGATTTTCCAAATGCTTGAGGTAGGCTATCTTACATATCGAGATGCGTAATTTTGTGCATTTAGGGTACATTTGAGTAACGATACGACATAGTCAGAGTTCAAATCTCCGACGCGGACTTGGGTAGGCTCCAATACGACTTTGACTTTCGGAGCGGAATCGGATTTTTTTTTTAATTTATTTTTTATAACGTTTTTTTAGTTTAATATTTAGTCCATTTTTAAAAAAGAATTTTTTTTAGACTTTCAAATTTTAATTTTTTCAAAAATTAAAAACTAAAACTAAATATTCACTGCTAATTTACTTCTATACTAATTATCTAACTTATTTTTCTACTAGACTAGACTCGTTTGGATTAAGAGATAAAATAAAATGGTTCCAGATGAAAGTTGAAAGTTAAATAAAATATTGTTATAATATTATTATTATTTTGAGATTTGAAAAAATGGAATTGTTTATGATATTTTATATGAAAATTTGGAAAACTTGTAATGATGAGATGAAACACTCTCTGAATCTAAACGAGATATACTATTGTGTCTAATTACATTTTATCATACTATAGTATTACATATTATTTCAGTGTTTAATTACATGTTATTATACTATAGTATTATGTGTTATTAACTTTTTATACTAGACTTATTAGTTATTTTCATACTGGTGTCTAATTTATTTATATACAAGACTTATACTATAGTGTCTAATTATTTGTTATTATACTAATGTTACTTATAAAAAAAAATGTTATTATACTGATGTCTAACTTAATCATATACTAGACTTTCTAGTTTCCAATTACATGTTATTATATTTTTGTAAATTAATATTTTGTGTTATTAACTTATTATACTAGGCTTATTTCAATATTAGTGTCTAACTTATTTCTATATTTGATTATGTATGGTAGGAATATTATGATGTTTACGTATACTAAACTATTATTAATTTATTTACATTATAGTCTAAGTATATTATTTTTTAATAATTAGCTCATATTAGTATATTATTGAATTTAACTATATAAGTTCTAGTTATATAACTATATAAATATACTAGTATACATGATAAATATATAAATAAATATATATTTTTATAATATATGTACAATATCGAAGTTGGATTCAAAGTCGGAGTCGGATCGGATCAGAGTCAAACTCGGTCCAACGACACCTTCGACTCCGACTCCGGCTGAAAAAAAAAAAAAAAAATTCCAACTCCGACTCCATTTTTTCAAAGTTGGAGTGGAGTCAGATTTGAAGTCGGATTTTCAGATTTTTGGATTTTTTCTCAACCTTAGATAATGAGATGAGATGAGAAATTCTCAAAATTTCTTACAATTTCTTTTCTAAATATCACTTAAATACAGAACATTTTTCAATTTCAAATTTTTAACTTTTACAAATTTCAAAACAAAACACAAAAATCAATACAACTTTTTCAAACTTCAAAACAAAAATAATATTTAAACAATTTGTTAACTTCATAATATTTTTATTCATCTTTTTATCATTCATTTCTCAAAACTCAATAAAACATCTTAACTTGCCTATATTTGGATGTTAAGATGAGATGAGAAATCTCTCAACATCCAAACACCATGCAAAACAAACACTTTTCAATTTCAATTCCTTAACTTTTTCATCTAATTATTATAACTTTTCCAAACTTTCAAACAAAATATAAAAAACAATTCAATTTTTTTTTTAAATCTCAAAATAAATTTTTTTATTAGTAATCTCAAAACAAAAATAAGATTAAAAATTATATTCTAAC
Source organism: Carya cathayensis (assembly GCA_011037825.1). NCBI lineage: Eukaryota > Viridiplantae > Streptophyta > Magnoliopsida > Fagales > Juglandaceae > Carya > Carya cathayensis. The sequence goes on from QGSO01000171.1 coordinate 3,203,918, forward strand.
AATATTTTAACTTTATAATATTTTTATTTAACTTTTTTTTTCTCTCATTTTCCAAAATTCCATAAAACTTCTTAACTCAAACAATTTCACTACTATTCACATATTTCTCATCTCATCTTAACATCCAAACGGGGCTTAAACCATTTCATCACTACTGAAAGACTATTTCACTACTATTTATAAAATTCTGATACTTCAAGTTCAAATGAGCCCTTAATCTTTGCGGGGCGGATAAACCTAGTTCTTTATAACATGCATGGATGTATTTATGTTCTATTAAGTATAACCAAGTCTGACAATGGTTGGCTGTTTTGGTGTGTGTCAAGTGTTATGACTTCTAGCTTCAGGTTTCTGAATATATCCCTCATTAGTGTCAATTTTTTTGAGTTACTGCCAAGCACTTCTTGCTTTCTCACTAGTGGTGACTAATTTTCAGATAGAGACGTTGCCACGAATTTGTAGTATTTCAGTACTCCTAACTATATACAATTGTCTCTATTGACTGTTTGGCTTTCCAAGAGACTAGAGTTTTTTTCACCAGACCTTAACCTGTAATTTTCATTTGGATATCACCATTTCCATGGCAAGACAGAAATAATCTCTAGAATTAGCCACACAGGAGTGTCTGATAGTAAATATGAATGATCTATCATCTCAGGAATTCTTCGGGAAATCCACAACATTTCTAGAAATCAAGTGGATTAAGTAGTTTCTCTAAAATTGCTTCATTTTTATATGTTTTGTTATCTTTTGCACTTTACCATATGTAAGAGAATTCTGAGGAATTCATAACGCAATAAGATTTGTTAATAAGATCAATACTTCAACCCCCCTCCTCTGCCCCTCCTCCCTTTCAGATTATTGGGGAAAGTGGCATTGGTCACTGGTGGAGCCATTGGTATTGGAGAGAGCATTGTGCAACTATTCCACAAACATGGTGCAAAGGTTTGTATAGCTGACGTGCAGGACAACCTTGGCCAGCATGTCTGTGATGCCCTGGGTGGTGAGCCAAACACGTGTTATGTCCATTGCGATGTCACCAAAGAAGATGGTGTTTGCGATGCAGTGGACTTCACTGTCAGCAAATTTGGCACGCTTGATATCATGGTCAACAATGCTGGTTTATTAGGCTCACAATGTCCTGATATCCGCAATGCAGACATGTCAGAATTCGAGAAGATATTTGATGTAAATGTGAAGGGAGTCTTCCTTGGAATGAAACATGCAGCTCGGATAATGATCCCACTAAAGAAGGGCTCAATAATCTCTCTGTGCAGTGTTTCAAGTGCCATAGGGGCTATAGGTCCACATGCCTACACAGGGTCCAAGCATGCTGTTTTGGGGCTCACCAAGAATGTTGCAGCTGAGTTGGGACAATATGGGATTCGTGTCAACTGTGTTTCGCCTTATGGGGTTCCGACAGGGTTGGCTTTAAGCTACTTGCCGGAGGAGGAGAGAACTGAGGATGCCATTGCCGGTTTTCGTGCTTTTTTCAGGAAGAATGCTAACTTGCAGGGGGTGGAATTGACTGCTGATGATGTGGCTAATGCCGTGCTCTTCTTGGCAAGTGAGGAAGCAAGGTATGTCAGTGGGGCTAATCTAATGGTTGATGGGGGTTTCACTTGCACAAATCACTCACTACGGGTCTTTAGATGATCAGATATGTACTCATATACCATTCGAATGGTGAGTGCTAGTTTCTATAAAGTTCAAACAAAATAATGCCCATGCCCCTCACAAGGAATTGATGTGATGAGAGGCTACCCTGAACATTTGGCATTTGGCTTATAATCTCTCTTTGACAGAAGAAGAAAGAGGGAAAAAATAAATAAAGACAAGCTTTTCGAAGAGTTTTAATTTTCAAGAGTTATACTAGATAGATTTTCATGTATTTTGTGCAAGCTTCTAATGAAGCAAAATTTGAGTTCCTTGACAAAGTCTAAACAACTACCTCAACAATCTTCTAGCCTCACCCCAACACAGCTAGAATAATCTTCACTTCACTGTGCTCCGATCAAATTTAGGTCAATAACTTTAGCTTTCTAGGCAAAAAAATAATAAAAAAAAGAACTCAGCTTGTAGTATTACACTCTGCTTTTAGCATCTGAAACCAGAAGTACTCTTTTTTTTTCTTTTCCTGTCTGTCTTACCAAAATTAGCACCTTCAAGCAAGCACACTTGAACTGGTTTCGCCAAGACATTTTTGATCCACAACCTATGGTCAACAAGCCAGTCAAACAATCATATTTTCGTGGAAAAAATATAAATTCCAGAAAAGCAAAGGAAAACAGAGAAGGAAGGAATGGGGTAAGATATCATGACAACCAACCATATCAACTGGCTTGTTGATATCGTATCTGTTATTGCCTGCAGTAATCACAAAAAATTAGCATGGTCAGGCACCACAGCCAGCAACACCACATATATAAATACAAAAGAGAATTCAACAACAATTCCTATATTTCATGTGAGAAATGCACAAGGAAAGAAACGATCAATCATATAGGAGCGAAGTTTCTGATTTCCAGAGGAGCAGAAATTACCCTGAAGGAATGAAACTATCCCCACCAACAAGATAAAAGAGAGTAGAACGAAACGAAGAGTAAAAGGAAGGAAGACAGAAAAACATATGCTCAACGACCTAGCTAGCATGTTGGTATGGGGTAGGCACTAGGCAATATGGGTTGATGATAGTGGAAAAGAGAATCCGTTTGTAACCCAAACAGAGGGAATGCCATTCTAAGACCTGAGAAAAGATGATTCTGCTTTCGAGTAAAGAGGACTTCAACTCTAGTGTCAATCACTGTCAATCAGACCAGCGTGTGTCATGCAAAGGGCGGAGTGGGTTTAGACTCAGATATGGATCTATCCATGATAACAGTAGGATGGTGCCAGCTTGGCTCATAAGGCAAAGGGTAATAAAGGGGTTCGGGGTTGAGATGGGTTTCGCCTACTGTTTGGCCAAACATCCCTCAAAACAGCCAACGAGCTTTATGTAAAGGGTAGGCAACCAAACATCAGGATGGACAATTAGTCCATGCAATGCACCATGGTTAAAAAGATTCTAAAATAATCAGTCCCAGCCCCAAAACCGCCCAGTCTGTAAGATAACAGAATGTTTGATCTATGAGATACATCACACACAAAACTTTAATAAACTACTTGCCTAAATTGTCAAATCAAACTCTACTTTTAAGTACCCCCCTGAAGCCAGATGGTATATTAATTCTCACCATCTGACTTCTTACCAAATGGGACTTCCATTCAGATTTCAGAGCTGCGAGAACTAAGAGAAGGGGCTCTCACACATTCTTAGACCTTCTTCTTTTTTTAATGCAAACAACCTAGTTAACAGGAAGGTCTTAGTTTTATAGATCAGCAACCCATTTCTAGTACAAGAAGAAAATATATATATCAGCAACCTGTTCTAAAGTTATAATAATATGGAGCAGTAAAAGCTTCATCTGTAAATCATAGTTAAAATTGTGAAACTGGTTGCAGCACCATATAATTGGTAACCAATTGGAATAATATTTTTATACTAGGCAACTTCCAGAACAAATGTTTTTAATTAATTTTCTTAATCCAATTTGAGATGCTAGGACCGAGTGTGATTGTCCTTGAAGATAGAATCCTACACTTATTTCATTAAAAGAGGAAGTGAGAACTTAGACATACACCACCAATCCCTGGTCCACAACTCTGCTTTCATTAACTTTTTCTGATTGATATACTTCAGAGATGGCACCAGACTGATCCCAATCACTGTTATCCCTGTTTCCACAGACAAGATCATGCTGCGTTCCTGCAAAATGAAGTATTTACAGTAATCTAATAAATTGCTTCCCTTGAATATAATATACATGAAAATTAAAGATACCTCTTGATGGTCTTGAATCAGTCAGGGGGTTCTTTCTTAAGAGTTTCTGGCACATAATGGTATCTGGGAAATCCAAGAAAGTAGAATCCAAAAATTGAAATCTCTCAACATCTGTCATCTTTGTAAACCCAAAAGAAGTCGTCCATGTGTTCAGCACACTAGGAATTGCAGGCAAAAGAAGCCTCTCAACTTCTAATTCCATGAGCCTCTGAAGAAAAGAAAAGAAAAAAAAATCAAAATTACTAATTATTCTGGTCTTATTTAATTGACAGAGGAAGACAAAAATAGAGAGAGAGAGAGAGAGAGAGAGAGAGAGAGAGAGAGAGAGAGAGTTATCATGGTCCTTCCATCTAATTGCTTACATTCTACTTGAAAAAATTATCCAACCATCTAATGTTCAATTCATAAAAATCATAAACTGAGAAAAAACAGGTCAGAAAACAAAGATCTAAATTGTGATGAATGTACCACATGAAGGAAATCAGTAATCAACAAAGACAAACCACTACAAGTGGACTAATACTAATGCTCAAACGATTTAAACCTTATACTTAAAAAATAATCACAAAATACAAGACTAATTATTTCTGTAAAAGTGGTATGGAGCCTGATGAAAGAGAATTTTGCTTTGAATTTCAAATTGAGGAAAAAAATATTTTTCAAATTAGTTCATAATGATTGGAATGAAAGAAAAAAAGATCACATGCTGAGTGCAATATGTGAGAGAGATGCAAGTCATAATTTACGGAAGGGTGATAATAGTTGCAACATAATATTTATTGTAAACACCTCAATCCTCCAGCCCCCTATCCCACCAAAAGAAAAAAAAACTGAAAAAAACGTAAGTTGCCTTTTCCAGTTCATTCATCAATATGCGACACATTCCACGTCGACGATATCGGAACCTTGTACCAACAAGAGGCATTTCTGCCACCTTCTCTCCATAGATCCTGTAAAAGAAAAACAACCATTCAGTATACCACACTTTGACCAAGCAAAAACTAAGGGATTTTAGACTCACCGTACAGTAGCCACAGCAATCATCTCATCGTTTCTCTCCAAAAGAACTGTGTAGAACCCTCGAAAGTTCAAACGATTAAGCTCTGACCTGCAATGTTTCACATCACAAAAATCAAGCTTCTGTACTGAAAATAAATGAGGGGAAGGGAGCAGCATATTAGCAGTTTCATAGAGGCACAGCTGCCACAAAGATCCAAGTTTTAAGATTTTAGTGCTTTTCGCATTTGAGCATAATTAAAGTCCAGATTCAGTAATACTTCTCTCACAAATTTGCATTCATTATTTAAACAAAGGTATCATTAAATGATAGTGATGCTAGATGTGGCCATAAATTAAGTAGATAAATGTGTTACATGAAATAAAATAATTATTGGATTAGTGTGGTTGATGCATTACCAATACCCCGATGAAGCACCAGTGAGTTCCAACATAAAGGAATACTATGAACACAACAAAGGCAGAAGAAAGTTCTTACTCTCTACTGAAAATAACATCTTCAACAAGATCTCTGCGAGTGCGAGGTTCCTTCATAGGTATGAAACACTCATGCATCACACCAAGAGCAACATTCAGCTTGCTGTAATTCTCTGACAAGGCCTCTAAATCATGACTATCAGGTGTCATAGGCTTTAACAACATCCAAGTCAGATTGTCCTCACCCACTGGAATTGGTTTGCCTAAAATATTTTGGAGGCCCAAAAATATCTGCAAAAACAATACAATCCTAAAACCCGTGTATTCTGTGATTTAACATGATAAAGCATTTGTTAAAATACTTTTCCTCATGAATAACACACTATCCACACCAGCTACTGAAAGAATAAAAGGAGCATGAAATTCAAATCATGCATGATTTGCATCCCATTCCAAATAAAAAATAAGGGCCACTTATGCACACTCAATTGCTCTTTTGATATTTTTATGAACTGAGAATATCTCTGTAACGAATATTTCTACACATTCAGATCATAAACTTATTTTTTGAAAAAAATAAATAAATAGAAATTGCAAAGATGGACAAGAAACTGCAAAGGAACCAAGATCTCTAATCTTCCATTGCTTCATAAACTCTGGCACACATATTAGAGGAACAACGAAAACTTGAAAAAACCAACTTGGATATATTCTTTAGTTCTACCTTTTACATTTGGTTTTGAACTGACTCTTCAAGCCTATCAATATAGAGTTCTAGCCGTATAATTACTTGCCGTCAGGCTTGGAATGATCCAATTCCTTAGTTTTATTTTCCTCAAGTACTACCTCCTCTGATTTGAGGCTTAAACTCCAAATTTGACATGAAAACAGAAGCCATAAGAGAAAAGATAGAGAAGAATAATTTCACGTTAATTTTGGCATGCAATGCCAGGTTGCAATTTATAGAAAGTTATCCTGTGAAAGCTTTCTGAGTTTACATGAACCAATAAAAGCACGCGATTATATTATATTTTTATATATGAATTAAAAGATGAACTGCAAAACAAAACAAGAACAATTCAAAACCAACACTTGCGAACACAAAATATTAGTATTAGAAAAAAATGGGTTTAAAACCTGCTCACACTTTTTGCAGCAAAACCATTTTTCTTCAGGACAAATTTCCATCCCATCAGCCCCTCTATTTCGTAAGCAGTAAATGTGATCTAGATCAAAGATAAACAGGGTATTAGAAGAATGTCAGGATATGCATTTGAAAACAACCCTTAAATTATAGGCAATTGAGCTACAGATAGATTAAAAATATCCTACATTTATGCTCACACTGATAGCATGTGAGAACAATATCATCAACTTGATGTTCACTGTTGCCTCCGAATTTCTTTTGTCCACAAATTCCACAACAACATGATGGGCAGAACCAATCACCATCTGGAACATCCTATATGCAGTCCAATACAAGAAAGACCTCAATCATGTAATTTCTAACAAATGCCTTTGGGATAAAGAAGTAAAAGGAATCAGACAACAAGGCGATATTGAGTGGAGAATTCAGGAGAAAAAAAATCTACCTTCAAATTGATGCAACTCTTATGGAATGCAGACGGACATTTATCACATAATATCAATTCACCTCCATAGTGACAAACAGTACAAATGCTATCATTCTCGCCTTGATGAGAACTTCTCTTCATTCTAACATGTGGTTTTCTTGTGAAGGTTTTAAACTTCTTAGCACGTATCAATTGCATTTGGCAATCTAGCAGAGTCCTTCCATCTTCCAGAAAAATACTAGCAGCTGGTCTGTGGTTTTTGCTACCAGCATGAACTTCAAAGTTATATAGAGTAAACACCTTCTCACAACAACTGCACTTAATCCCATCACGAGTTATCTGTCCTTCAGCCAATGAACGGTGGTTCTTTCTGCTATAATAGCATACTTTTTCTCTTGGCAACACCACATTGTTGTCTATCAACCAAGATAGTACAGTTCGAGGATTGTGATGTGAGGATCTAGGAGAAACCACCTCCTGTACTCTTTTCCTTGATAGCAGCATATGAGTTGGACGAATACTTCCTAGATCATTTCTCAAATTTGGCAATGTTCTAGAGACCTTTCTTCTTTTTAATTTTTTGGAGCTCTTAACTTGTCCATGCATATCATTATCCACAACAGCTTGATGACAAAATTTTGGTTCCTCTCTAAGTTTATCAGACTGCTTAGATGCCACAGTTTGAGGACAAAAGTAAGAATCCTGATTTGCTTGAGGTTGTTCTAGGAGCAAAAATGAAGGTGTATCATCTTGAGATATATGAAAACTTCTCTGACTTTCCGAGAATAAAGAGATCGTCTCTGTGGAGGATCCCCTCATTTCTTGACAGATCTGGAGAAGTGAATAGTAACATCTCCCAGTAGGTGAGGTATAGCGTAGTCTATTCTCACCCTTATATCTAACAGAGTCAATCTTCCAGCCCAGGTATGAAAGATGCTTCCGCACGTCAGTGGCTAAAGAATTCCCCGGCTTTTTATGTTTCATTCTCAAAAGTGCATACTCGGTAACAGCATGCGGGCAGAATGCAGCTTCAGGAAGCACGTTGGGCCCAACAGGTAGCCAATTTCTTTTGCGTGTAAAACATTTGGGCTTCCCATTGACCTTAATGGAATTAGTACCATAGAGTTCTTCACCAATGGTCCCTAAGTTGGTGCTGGAAATTTTACCTTGTCTAGAAGGTAACGTGGACAAACTCTCAGCTATCAAAGACACTGCTTTATTGTGGCAGGGTACATCTGAGTCAGCCAAAAGATTCATATCTACCTCATCAGCATCTAAAGCAGAGAATGATTCGTCCATAGGAGGCTTCTCTTGATCAATAAATGGATCACTGCAAAAATCCTCAACAGGGACGATGGCATGAGAATTATCCAAATTTGATTCAGGGCTTGTATCAGTGTCAACATGAGTTCTAGCTGATTTCAATCCTCCACTGGTTTCTTGTAACAAGCTTACGGAATGATCAAAAACCTGAAACACCTCTTTTAGGATAATACCTAAGTTATCGTCAATGACCTCCAACATTAACTCTTTCCACAAGTCTTCCCTGTTACAGGTCCACTCTTCAATCTCATCAAAACCTTTTTTTCCCCGCAAGTCATACCAAATTTGCTTTACTGAAACACCAAGGTATCCTTCTTGCTCATATTCCTCAATCAACTTGAGAAAAGACCAGGTCCCACGAGGCTGCCAATTATCTGTAGCCTCACTCCAGTCCTGAGTAATTCTCAACATGTTAATTCCTGTCTTTAATTCATCACCCAAATCAGGAAAGAAAATCCTTCTCTCATCCGAACCGTTATCATGATCAAAAATCACACCTTCCCACCAAGCCTCCTGGTAATGCACATCCACACACAAACCATAGGAAAAGACCCATTTATTAAACTCCACATGAGGTGGCGTCGGCCTTATACACCCACGATAGTTGCAGCTGTTCGCATCAGTAGAACCAATGCCATCCAATGAACGTGAAACATGCACGACATCCTCAAGATTATCAGACTTATCATTGCATAGGAGATGGTCGTACTTTACACGACGACCTTGGTTATAACATGCAATGACACTCCCAGGGTGCCATGAGCCTTGAAACCCATCTTCCTCACTCCTTACCTGCAAAAGTTTAGAGCTTTTTTGAACATAATACTTGGAATTGGAATTCTCAACTAACCTATAGCTATAGAAATTTTGACAAAGGGTGTGGCTCAACATAACTAAATACAACACACGCGCCCGCCGCCCCCCCCCCCCCCCCCCAACAACCAAAAAAAAAAGTCTACGCTTTCTTCCCCAAAACAGAGCCTCGACTGAAGGCTTTCATGAATGCCATGCAAGCCACAAACTGGCCACATATGGACAAGAATATTATGAGAAAAATCAAATAATCAAACTATGACTAAAATGAATCGATGTAGAATCAAATAATCGATATACCGAATGAATAACATACTCAATTGGGTGTTCACAAAAATTATACTAAGGCAGAAAATCACAACCCATGAATTGCTAACGAAGACAAGGAAGGACGCCTCAAACAAAGGCAGCATTGTATCACCTCCACTCTTTCACCTACAGTGAGCTTTTTTTCGGTGGCTGATCTCTTTCGCTTTCTCTTTCTACCGAATTTTGGAGCGTCCGCTGGTATTGCCATTGAGGTGTAAACCAAGTTTACAGAACTTCCAAGGAGAGAGTGAAAAAAATCAAAAACTTCAATTATGTTTAGGTGGCAGCGCTTTGATTACACTAGAGTACCTTGCTCACCAAGAAACACGCCACTGAATCTCCTATTTTCACATGGACTTTGTGGGGGTGCGTGTTCCTGTTAGCCTTGAAAAAACTTTTCTTATGGAGTTGCATGGCTCAATTTGAAGCGTTAAAGATTAAAGACCACCGATATCAAAGAAAGGGCGTAACATCTAAGAAACTCAAAATAAAACATTCCTAAAACAACTCCGCAAATACAGACCAGACTTGATCGAAATTGATTTGGTTATATAAATGTGATATCAGAATGCGAAAGAAAAGGTCAAATGCATAAAAACAAAATAATTATGAATTTGGGGACTCAGAAATTTGTGGACCCCATTTCAATAATCTATAAATTGAGGACATGTCCAGGACTAGAAAAAAAAAGTGAATTGGATCGTTCTAAATAATTCATTGGGAATAAAAAAAAGATAACATACCACCAGGGGATAAACTAGGATGTGCAGGCAGATGCAAATGATTGGCCTAAAGTTTGATCCATAAAAATATTGTTTTGGTCTTTAGAAGATCTCCTGTTTCTGTTGTGATGATTAGCCGACTAAAGTCTCATCTTTTGCTCATTTCTGGATTTCTTTTCGACTTTAGTAAATTGGAAACAAGAGTCACTATTTTTAATATCAAAACCTAGTTCTTGATTGTCAACCAGTGAAGATTTCCATGAACAACAGACCATTGTTACTATATTTGACCTTTCAATCATTATTGGATCACTGGCTATGGCTATTCTATATCCACTGTGGATGACCCCTTACATCTGCTACTCCGAAGAGACGATACATGTCAATCCACGTTAATCTTAAATAAAATTTTAAAATAATTTCAAATATTTTCGAAATATGGATAACGTGATATTTTTATGGGCAATGCCATACTAACAAAAATTTGTACAAAAAATTTATATATACACTTTTTTTTTTTTAAATTAATTTTTTTTTTTTTTTTTTGAATCAACAAACATCGCTTTCATTTCATTAAACTCAAACACCCAATACAAACTTCTCATACTCAATACAATTCAACAACTGGCTAGGACCCTCTTCTAACCAAACCACTTTCTCAACATAATTTAAAGCTAATTTAGCCAAAATATGAGCAGCTTGGTTTCCTTTTCTAGAGATGAATTGGATCTGCCACCTCTCTTCATCACATAAAAAGCATTTAAGGTCTTCAATAATCTATCCATATCATGAGTAGTAAAGCTCTTTGCACTTAATATCATTGACCACCACTTGAGCATCACCTTCAAAGACAGCTTTCCGCAAAACCCATCTTTGCAACCAACTCAGTAGCCATCTCCAAAACTAAAATCTCAGCGTGCACTAGACCACATTGTGTCCCTTGTGTAGTACAGGAAAAGGAAGGTTTAGTCTGCAAACTAAAGAAGAGCTTGTATGGCCTGAAGCAAGCTCATAGACAATGGTACAAGAAATTTGACAACTTCATGCGCAATCAGATGTCAGGCAGATCACTATTGTTATGTCAGGCACTTTGACAATTCTTACATTATTCTGCTGTTGTATGTGGATGACATGCTTATTGCAAGGGTTAGTATTGATGAGATCAATAATCTGAAGAAGCAGATGTCAGAACACTTTGCAATGAAGGATTTGGGAGCTACAAAGCAAATCCTTGGCATGAGAATTGTCAGAGATAGAGTCAGGATACGTTGAGACTCTCACAGGCTGAGTATATGAAAAAGGTACTCAGCAGGTTCAATATGGACAAGGCCAAACCAGTTGGCACACCCTTAGGCAGTCACTTCAAACTCAGCAAGAATCAGTCACCCAAGTCAGAGGAGGAACAAGACTACATGAGTAAGGTTCCTTATGCCTCAGCTATTGGTTCACTTATGTATGCTATAGTTTGCACAAGACCAGATATTGCCCATGCAGTGGGAGTTGTGAGTAGATGCATGAGTAACCCAAGAAAACAACATTGGGAAGCAGTGAAGTGGATTTTGAGGTACCTAAAAGGCTCCTCAGAAATGTGCTTGTGTTTCTTAGGAGAGAGCTTAGAGGTGCAGGCCTATGTTGATGCTGATTTAGCTGGAGATATTGATAGTAGAAAGAGTACCACGGGCTTTGTTTATACTCTTGGTGGTACTGCAGTGTCATGGGGTTCTAATTTACAGAAAACAGTTTCTTTATCTACTACAGAAGTTGAGTACATTGCAGTGCCAGAAGCTCCAAAAGAGATGATATGGCTACAGGGCTTCTTAGAGGAATTGGGTAAAAAGAATAAAAAAGGCACGCTCTTCAGTGACAGTTAGAGTGCCATATTTCTTGCCAAGAATCCAGTATTTCATTTCAGGACCAAGCACATTCGGATCAGGTATCACTTCATACGATCATTGTTAGATGACAGACAGTTGTTACTTGAGAAGATTTGTGGAAGCAAGAACCCTGTTGATATGTTGACAAAGGATGTTACACTTGAGAAACTGAAGTTGTGCGCAACTTCAGTTGGTCTTCTAGCATGAAGATATGGGCAGTGAGTTGCAAAGGTGGAGGATATCATGTTTAAGGAAGAGGACGATGCAGCTAGTGTACCAGTCTCCAAGTGGGAGAATTGTTGAGTACTGTGGAATCTGATACTAATTGTTGTGAAAAATGATGACAATAAAGTGAAAATAAAATATGAAAGAGAAATCAATCACACACGACACACAGATTTACATGGTTCGGCAAATTGTCTACATCCACGGGAGCTGCAGAGGATTTTTATTACTTGAGAAATCACAATACAATGGTGGGGTGAATTACTGTTCTTCAACAGTGTTCTAAGTTACACAGTATAACTATATGATGTAAAATCACATATATATACTCAAACGGCAGAAAAAATCTTAGATCTGTCAAATACAATATTCGCTTGAGCGGCGTGTCGAGCGAACTCTGTTCCGCAAGTGCTCGAGCTCACTGTAATATATTTGTGTGTGTGTGTGTGTGTGTGTGTTTTCATCATCTAATGAAAGTGTGTGAACCAACTTTCAAAACTCTGTGCATTTCTCTATATGGCGGAGTGCAAGGGTTGATCTGGATCGTTTTCAGCAAGCTCAAGGTTCAAGCTTGGTTGTGTCTACTGAGGAGAGGGACAAGGTGTTGAGTACTGTGGAGTCTGGTCTACATCACTCGAGCGGAGGCATTGGACGCTCGAGCGAAGTTAGGCAGAGTCGAACTCTTGACGACAGCTCGACAGTGAGCTCGAGCACTTGCGGAACAGAGTTCNGGAAAAATTCGTGTGTATCACATTCATACTCTGGATCAACTAGTTGACCTCCTCACCAAAGCACTACCTCGACAAAGATTTCAGACATTAAGATCCAAGATTGATGTTGCAGATAGTACCTCCATCTTGAGGGGGCTTATAGAGACAGCTGCAAATCATGCATAAAATCAACTTTAGGAATTGTAACTATTATACTCATTTAATTTCTTTTTATTAATTTGATTTGTCAGCTCAGATAGCACCAAGATTGCTATACATTAGCTTAAGTTTAGGAACTGTTTCCTAGTTTCAAAATCTTTTCTTGATGAGATCTTGAACAAATAGAAGATGGATTTCAATGTGTTTAATTCTTGTATGTTGGATTGTGTTCAGACTAAACTGATTGGCTCCAATATTGTCACAAAACAGTTGAGGCTCTTGTTGAAGTTTGAGTCCAAGTTCCTAAATTAGTTAGTGAAGCCAAATTATTTTTAATGTAGTAGTGGCAAGTGCTTGAAACTCAGCTTCTGTTGATGACCTTGAGACTGCTCTTTGTATTTTTTGTTGACCATGAAATTGGATTAGGACCAAGGAATGTGATGAAAGTAGTGGTGGAAACTCGATTGTTTGTGTTTGATGCCCAGTCCACATCACTATATGTCTTCATTGCAAAGTCTGCATTTTTCTGTAAAAAAAGACTATAAAACATTGTTTGTTTGAGATACCCAAAGAGCCTTTTTGCTGCTGCCTAGATTAGTCGTTGGATTTTGCATGAACTAAGCTAATCTATTAACAAAAAATGCAATGTTTGGGCATGTGAGTCCTAAATATTGAAGGGAACCAATTATTTTTCTGTACACAACTCCATCAAAATGCTCTAAGGCATCTATATTTGTGAGCTTGGTTAAAGTTGACATTGGAGTTAGTACTTCTTTTATATTGTCCATGGATGTTCTTGATAAAAGTTCCCGAACATATTTGTGTTGAGACAGGAACAACCCTTTTGGTGTGGGAATGACTCCTATTCCCAAGAAAAAGTACAAGTTGGCCATGTCTTTTATGGAGAATGCATTGCCCAGTTTCTGGAGAATCTCATTTGCAAGTTTGTTGTTGTTGCCTGTTACAATTATATCATCAACATTGCATTTTAAAAATGAACAAGGAATTGTTAGTGGCTGAGTGTATGAAACCAAAGCTGAGTGGTGCATCCATTAAAGCTTTGTACCATTGCCGTGGTGCTTGCTTCAGCCTATTAGGGGTGCTACCCGTCCCCCCCGGGGCGGGGCCAAGCCCCACCAGCCCTCGCCCATGCGGGGGGGCTTTTTTTGCCCCCGCCCCTCACATGGGCAAGGCGGGGTACCCCGTCTGGTGTCGGGGGGGCGGGGTGAACACCTCATCCGCCTCCCCCCCCGCCCACTTCAAGAACATTATGTTTCATTTGGCTTAAAAAAAAATTTTGGGTCTAAAAATATTGTTTTAGATCCAAATTATTATATAATTAAATCATAAATTAAAATTTATATATATAATAATAATTTAAAAACTAATAACATAAAAATTATGTTATTAATTTTTAAATTTGTACAGTAAGTCCCACATTGCTCAAGTAAGACTCTTGTATGGCCTTGGAGTTCTATTTAAAGGTGGTCTAGGGTGCTCATGCCATATGCAATATTGTTCACAAGTCTTATTCTCTTGTGACTCTTGTGAACAAGTCTAACAAATTTTAATATATTTTTATATATATACAATTTGAAAAATATAAATATATATTATAAATATAAATATATATTTAATAGTATAAATATAAAGTGCGGGGCGGGGGAAAAGCGGGGCGGGGTTGAGCCCTGCCCACCCCCCGCCCCCGCTTAGTGTCTTCCATGAGGGGCGGGGTCCGGGGCGGGCCCCAGCATGTGCGGTGCGGGGTACCCCGTCCGCCCATGCGGAGGCGGGGCGGACGGGGGCGAGGTAGCTGGGGGCGGGCCCCCGCTGCCCACCCCTACAGCCTATAGATACTTTTTTTTAACTTGCATACATGGTGAGGTTTAGATAAATCTTCAAACCTCAGAGGTTGATGCATGAAAACTATTTCTTCAAGAGTACCATGCAAGAATGCATTGTTGATGTCCAATTGACGTAATGACCATCCATGCATGACAATAATGGTTAGAATGAGCCTAATTGTTGTTGGTTTCACCACTGGGCTGAATGTTTGAGAGTAGTCAACTCCTGGTCTTTGATGAAAATCTTTGGCAACATGTCAAGCTTTGTATCGATTTATTGTGCCATTAGGATTTCTCTTTATGCGAAACACAAATTTACATCCAACCATATTTTGTCTTGAGTAGGGGGAACTAATTCCTATGTCCCATGATGAAGAAGTGCTGTGACTTCATCTGACATTGCTTTGTGCCAATTTGGATCCTTGAGAGCTTAACTAACACATGTAGGCTCTGATGATTCATGTATTGGGTGCTTAGAGGTGTGGTGAATTTGCTTTGGCTAGAAAATATTGTTCATGGATCTTGTGATGATGGTGTGTGTAGATTGTGGTAAAGAAGGAGGTGAGTTTGCATGAGTTACCTAATCTAAAACTAGCATATCTATCTCAGGAACTTCAGTTGAAGTAGAAGAAGCAAGTAAGATGTCTTCTTGAGGCCGTGAGACATGTAAGCAATCATTGGAAATAAGCTGTAAAATTGGTCCTGAAGAGAATTCATTTTCTATGATGGATGATGCTGGAGGTGGTTTAATTGCCTCTTTTTTTAAAGGATTGACAGATTCATTGAAGATGACATGCCTAGAAGTATAGAGACACTGAGTGGGAAGATGAAGACACAAGTAAGCACTTTGACTAGTTGAGTAACCAACAAAAACACATGGGACAGATTTATGTTGGAGCTTGTTGGTGTTATAAGGCTTAAGCTAAGGAAAACATAAGCACGCAAATGATCGCAGTTTCTCATACAGAGGCTTTTGATTAAACAAAACTTCAAGTGGTGATTATGTTGAAGAACAAGTGAAGGAAGTCTAGTTATCAAATACGTGGCTGTTGCAAATGCATATGCCTATTATCCTGATGGAAGTGAAGCATGATTGAGAAGTGTTTTGCCTGTCTCTACAATGTGCCTATGACAACGCTTGGAAACTCCATTTTGTTGGAGTGTATTTAGAGCAATTATGTAATGGCAAATGCCATGCTCAGTGAAGAATGGTTGAAGGGCAACAAATTCCCCACTATTATCATAGTACACCCCTTTAATTTTAATGTCAAACCGTATTTCAATCATTTTGTAGAAATGATGAAGTATGAGTTTGACATCGGATTTTTGATGCAATGGAAAGAACCAAACGTATTTTGTGAAATGATCAACAAAAATTACATTGAATCGATGACCATTGAGATTAGCTGTGGGTGAGGGTCCCCATACATTCGTATAAATTAAATCAAATAGAGCTTTGCTAGTTAAACCATGTTTATGAAAGGTAACTAATGAGCTTTATTGATGAGACATGAGTGACGATGAGTAGAATTTGAATCACAAGAACTTGTTGGAAGGGAAAAACTACTAATGATTTGGTTGACAACTTTTGAAGATGGATGGCCTAGTTGCTGATGCTAACCAGTTGTTAAAGTTCTTTCATGAATAAGAGCAACATGTGTAGTAGCAGTTGATAAAAGTAGAGGATAGACTCCATGCTCACACAGTCCTCAAAGAATTGTCTCCCCTGTTCTTCGGTCCTTTACAAGAAAAAAGTTTGGGTGAAATTCTAGTAAAACATTGTTTTGCTTTGTGAAGTGATGAATAGATATCAAGTTTTTATTTATAACAGATACACAAAGGGTATCTTGAACTTGAAACTGTCTTTTTGGAAATGATAGATTAAGGGAGCCAGAGTGAGTAATGGGAAAACCTTATCCATCTCCAATAATAACCTCACCAGTACCGTCATACTCAAAATTAAATTGGAGATTTGAAACCTGAGATGTGATATTATAGGAAGCTGCAGAGTTAAGAAGTCAACATTTGTCTGGGCTAGGAGCAGCAGTGGTGCAGTTCACATGTGCTTCAAGTTGCTTCAGTTTGGGGCAGTACTTTGCAATATGTCCTTGTTGATCACATAACTGGCACTTTGGTGAGTATTTGTATTGCTTGAATTGTCGAGGTTTTGACTTAGAATCATTTTTTGAAGATTGGAAGTTCTGTGAATTCTGAGGCTTTGAAGCACGAGAATCTTGACATTGAGTATTGTTGGCAGTGAGCACGAAGGATTGTGTGGTTGAATCAATTCTTTTGAGATAGGACTCATGACCAATTAAAAGATCATGTAACTTTTCAAATGAGCGGAACGATTCTCTGGCTCGAATGGGGGCAACAATGTCGCAATATTCAGGGCCTAATCCATGTAAAACATATAAAGTGATGTCATCTTGAGATAGAGGAGCATCAATTAGTGCAAGCTCATCAACAATGCTTTTAATAGAGTGGAGATACTCTGTTATGGTGTGAGTACCACGCTGCATGAGGATGAGATCCTCTTTGAGATGCATTACGCAAGTCATTGATCGACTGGCATATAGTTTGGTGAGTTTGGCCTAGGCTTGATGAGACGTCTTTAAGATTGCTATGAGTGGTATCACAACTAGAGAAACAAAGGTCAGAATAGCACTTAGGATAAGTTTATCCTGACGAAACCAAAGTTGATAAGTGATAGTAGCAGCTGCATCATTTGGCATCGGTTGAAGTGGGCATGTATAAGATCCATCGACATAACCATAGAGGTTATAATCAAGGAGTAGTGACTCAAATTGAGCATGCCATGAAGGAAGATTTGTTGGTGTGAGTAGTGCAGTGATTTGTTGAGTAGCATTGATGGTTATGGGAGTACTTTCAAACAAGTAGTTGGCCATGGCAATAGCAGGGAAGAAAAATAGGAAGATACTCGATAGAGTTTTTGGGGCTTTTAGGCTGATACCATATAGAGAAATGCACAGAGTTTTGAAAGTTGGTTCACACACTTTCATTAGATGATGAAAACACACACACACACACACATGGATTTTGAAACTAGGAAACAGTTTCTAAACTTAAGTTAACGTATAGCAATCTTAGTGCTATATGAGTTGTACAAATCAAACTAATAAAAATGAATTAAATGAGTATAATAGTTACAATTCCTAAAGCTGATTTTATGCATGATTTGTAGCTACCTTTATATGCCACACCTTTTTAGGACTATCACACAAGCCTTCAAAAATATATTTCTTCCTTTTAAGAAAGATTTTCCTCAACACACAGGTAGCCAACTTCAACTTAGAATTACTATGCTTTTGAATCAATTGCTTCCACATTTCCACAAACTCCAAATCCCAACAATTGTCTTTCTCAAAAGGACTATCAACCTCTGACCACACATCGTTAGCTGACTCACTAAAAAATGAGTAGCACAAAGATTAACTCAAGTGCAGGAGGATGTCGCGTAATAATTAGGAATAAATTCCTAGATCGTCTCCTTAGGGAAAGCTATTTAAACTCAAACTCGTTGAAAAAGGTGAAAATCTTCACAAAGAGAAAATAAAGATGATGGCATGTGCAATGGATGGAAGAGTGCAACAAGAAAGAAAAAGTGCACTAGTCATGAACTAGATTCATGTTTTTAGATTTTTGAGTGTCGGATTGAAATGTAAAAGACTAAGAGATTAAACTAAGAAATTAATAAAATTAAGACAAGAATTAAACTAGATTAGAAAATAATTGACAAAACATGCACTGAAAATTGAAAAGCCCCTAAATCACTGTTCTAGGATTCATCATTGTATTCAAATCACAAATTCTCAAAATTAATCCATAGCAATTGTAATTACTATTAAAGTGAAAACTTAACGAAACGAGAAAAATAAATAACATGAATTAAATGAATAACAAATAAATTGCTTAAACTTCTAAACCAAAAATCTCAAAAATATTCCATAGACTTAAAACTGAAATTAAATAACAAGTAGGGAATGAAAAGATCAAGCCAATTGAATGGAAATGAAAATTTGAAGCGGTGGAGGAGGTTGGGCTGCAGTAGCAATTGGACCCCTCAAGGAGTTCTTTAATCTGCTGCAGTGTGAGTGGGTGCTCCAGAAGAATTTGCGTGTTGCTGTGTGAATGATTGCTCGTGTTAATCCCCCTGGCCGGAATCTGAGTGAAAATCCAAGAAAAAATAAATTCTAAGTATTCCTTCTAATCCAATAGTGTTTTCCAGGCCAAAAGTCGGCTATAAGATGTAAAAAATCATATATATATCCTAACGGCGGAATAAACCCTAGATCTGTAAAATACGATGTTTGCTCAAGTGGAGTGTTGAGCGGACATCGAGCGTTCAACTCTGCATGAGTTCGCTCGAGCAGAGTATCGAGCAAATATTGAGCGTTCAACTCTGCCTGACTTCGCTCGAGCGGCCAAATGCCTCTGCTTGAGCGATTTCTTTTCCCACAACCCGCTCAAGCGGCAGTCGAGCATTTTAATCTGCCTGAATTTGCTCGAATGACCAAAAGCCTCAGCTCGAGCGATGTGGATCAGATTCCATATTAATCAACAGTTGATAAAATTTAAGTAGAAATTTATGCTTTTAATCAATTAAAATCACAACTTGGATTCATTCATTTTTTCATATAAAACCAATGATAAATTAATGAAAGAGTTAAGATATATTGGTTCCAAAAATATTAAAATATGCAATAACTCAGCTCAATCATTAGCTCCCACACAATTTTAAAGAATATGACTACTTATTTTAGCATATTGTAGACAGATTGGACATAGCTTAGAATCGATGATTTTCCTCTTGAACATATTTCTTCTAGTTGGTAATGCTTCACTTAGTGCCTTTCACAAAAAAACTTTGACTATATTAGGAGCTTTCAGCTCCCACAACCTCTTCTTCCACCCATCAGATTTCAATCCTCTTCCAGACCACCCTTCACCCAATTGAGCCTCCTTTAACCTACACTAAAGATAATAAGTAGACTTAATTGAGAATTGATAAATGTTCAATTATGTGGTATTAATACTCTTAATATATTGGGTTAAATGATTTTTATGTGTTAAAATAAGAGTATTAATTAGATAATCTGAATTGACTTTGTTCGGCATGTGAAATAAGTTTTTACATCTAATTAAATATAGATACATTATGTTGTGGGTGGAAGAACATTCAAGTAAATTTATAATTAAATCTTACCCATTACAGGAGAGAAGCTCATAAGTGAGCTAAGTAAAAGAAAAAAAGCACATCTCGCGAACGCACGGACTCACTTAGGACCACGGCAGAAGCACGCTCACTCCCTCTGGGGATTAATTTTTACTCTATTTGTTTTTACTCTAGAGGGGGCAAGGGGCCGAACGAAAGGACATGGAAGATGGGCTTGGTGAAAAGTAGAGCACGCAGGAGACAGCAGGAGATCACGCAGACCTGGGGCTCTCTTTGTGAGGCTCATTTATTAGTTGGTTATTTTTTTTCTTGGGCTGGAGGGTCTTAGGTCTGCAACTGGCCTTTATTGGATGCTTTTGTTTTTTACGTTTTAGACCTTACGGGGGCTCTCTCTCTCTCATTACATTTGAATTGCTTTTTTTTCCTTAGTTTTAGTTTCTTGCTGTAGGGTTCTAGACTGTAGGTTGATAAGGGCTGGCATTTTTTTTTTTGCTTTGACTTTTTTTTCATTTTGGTTTTGGGAAGTAGAGGCGGCGTTGGTTTTGACATTTTTATTTTTTTCTTTTACATTTCATTGCTTGAGGTCTGCAGCACTTTTTTCATTGGAAGTTTTTTTGTTTACAGACCTCAAGGGAGGTGGCTGGATTAATTAGTTTTCGTTCGTTGTATTTTTTTTTTCTTTCTTTACTTTTTCGTTTCAGCGTTGGTTGAGTTTTATTTTCAGTTTCTTTATCGTTTCAGAAACAATTCGGCATCTTTCATCTTTTTTCGTTCAGCATCTGTTGAGTTTAGTCAGCTAGTTTATTTTATTTTTCTTTGGGTTGTAGCGGAACGAGGGGCAGCTTCTTGTGTAGCTAATTTCTGAAACTTGAGTTGTGGAATGAGACTTAATTTATTTTGGATTATAGTTGAATGTAATATTTTGTGATTAAATGTTGATTTCGCTAAGTTACTAGTTAGATTTAAATTGAAAATAGATTGCGGCTCTTGTTCTTGATTTGTTGTCGACGTAAGGCACAACAAAATCTTGAAATTATCAAGGCTTCTTTCGATTAATTATAAATGTGTGTTTGGCTAGTAAAGTAGATAATTCCTTAGAGAAATATTGCAAAACTTGAGCATAACTTTTTATTTTCCGTTTATCAATGACTTAATTGAATTGTTAATCGAGAAAATTATTTAGGATCCGGAACAAAGAGAGTCTCAAACCCAACCCAAGTGTTTGTTAATTTGCCTTTTTAATTAGAAACTCTAATTTCAGCTATGATTAAATTTTTACAAAAATTAAATTCATACTCTTTTTTTTTTACCTCATTTTCAATATTTTTCACATTGCATTTTATTTTATTTTTATTTTCATCTCTCGTAGTCAACACATTTATTACACAAAAATTTCACAAACGCTTTGATAACTCTTTGTCCTTGTGGAATATGATCCTAGACTTATCTTTGATACAACTTTACACTTCTACACTTGGAAGCACACATTCGAGACCGAGTCAAGAATAGACCATTGATTGACCCCATATTAATATGTCCTCAGACCCTTTTCTACTCACTGTAAGCCCTTTAATAATTTATGCCTCTTTTTTACAGAAAATATCATCAATCACCTCATACTTCCACCTCCCTACTAGCCCCAGTAGATCTTTAACTCTAGCATCACTGTCTAAGATTTTAACAGGAGATTGTACATGATGTGTGAAAGGCATTGGTAACCCACTATCAATCCAAATCCTAATATTTTATCCATTACCCACCTGCCATATCATTCTCGCTCTAATTAGGTCTCCTACCCCCTAGACACTTCTCCATATTAGCGAAGGTGCACTCCCCAACTTAGCGCTAAGTATATCACCATGTTTATAGTATTTTTCTCTCATCACCATAGCTACCAAACTATTTGGCGATGTAAGTAGCCTCCAAATATGTTTTGAAAGCATAACACAATTAAAATCCTCTATATCTCTAAAACCCATACCCCATTTCTCTTTAGCTATCCCCACCCTACCCCACGCCCTCCAATGAACTTTCCTATTGTTATTAAATACCCCCACCAAAAACTAGCCTTCATCTAAGATATTTCAATACATAATTTCTTTGGTAACTTAAAAACAAACATAGTATATGTAGGAATGACCATGTTGATAGGGAAAAAAAAGGGAGAAAAGCCACATTGATAGGTCTTAGAAATATGCAATTTATTGTACATTTACATTTGTACCTTGTATTGTGATGTACCCTTATTTTCAGATGTGCATATAAATACTTCTACACATGTATTTTAGTAGTAGTACAGAATATATAGATAAATGATATTTTCATCCCAAATTCTCTATGTTCTCTCTGTATTCTCGAAATCCTTTCACCCTTCTGTATCTTGATGCGAAAGGAGACCATGACAGAATTCTTCTTTTATCATGGATCAAAGCATTGTAATTGCTCTAGAATTTTGTCATGGATTCCGTTGCAATTTCTTCTGTCCCCCAAATTTCACTTGATGATCCTTCAAACCCTTATTTCTTATATCATGGAGAAAATCTTGGCATAATACTTGTCACTAATCGATTAATAGGCGATAATTATCACTCCTGGGTGAGATCAATATCAAAAGCCATCAATGCTAAAAACAAAACTAGATTCATCACTGGAATCCTCAAGAGGCCGATCAATGAAGCTGATCCCTCTTTACTTGTTGTGGGTTTGATGTAATGACATGGCTGTCTCATGGATCATCAACTCAGTCACGAAGAACATAGGTTCGATCATTCTATACATAGACAATGCTGTTGACATGTGGAAGGACTTGAAGGATCGCTTCTCACAAGGTAATCGTCCAAGAATTTCTCAATTACGAAAGGCAGTTAGTTCATTGAAATAAGAAAAAAAAATCTAAGTGACTATTACACAAATTTGAAGTCTTATTAGAATGAATTTTGTCACAGTGTTATATGAAAATCCTAAAATTTTTTTAGGAGACACAGTAAAAGGAGTATGTGATGTAGTTTTTGATGGGGCTGAGTGATTCTTTTAATAGCATATGAAGTCAAATAGTATTACTTGATCATTTTCCCTCAATAAATAAAGTCATTTCTCTGGTTCTACAAGAAGAGAAACAGAGAGAGATAACTTTGAATACATTTGTACCAAGCCTTGAATCGACTACAGCCTTCACAGTAAAACTTGCTAAAATTGAGAATTTTTCCTCAGAGCAAACCAATTTTCACAAGGATAAACCTGTATGTAGTCATTGTGGATACAAATGTCATACTTCAGAAAATTGCTATAGGATTCATGGTTTTCCTCTTGGTTTTAAGTCCAAAAGAGGAATACCATTCAGCCAACCAAACCTCTTCTTCTATGGGTAAATCAAGTGATGATTCTTCACAGTTTGCTTTACCCACAGCTACTTGCCATGCTCAAACCACAATCCACTACGCACTCAGTGAACCAAGCTACTTCATTGTCAACTTCTAGTACTCTATCGACTCCACAAATGCCTTCCTTTGATAACTTTGCAAGTCATCATATTCCTTGGGTTATTGATACTGGATCAACAGATCATATGGTCAACTCTATTGCTTGTTTTTCCTCCATAATCTCTAAGATTGCTTCCATTGTTAAATTGCCAAATGGTCATTTAGTTCCAGTAACACGCATTGATGCTGTTCATTTACTGGATAACCGTGTTTTACACAATGTGCTTTGTGTTTCCTCTTTTTCTTTCAATCTTATTTCTATCAGAAAATTAACACGTAATTCCTCTTGTTGTCTTGTATTTCTTTCCAACCTTTGTTTCATCTAGGACTTGTCTACATGGACAAAGATTGGAATGGGTGAAGAGAAGGCTTTTCTATACCAACTACTACAAAGACCCTTGGTTGGTTGCTCTATTTCATCTCTATCAATAAACCACAGTTTTAGTTTGTGGCACTATAGGCTAGGTTACATTCCTTTTTCCAAGTTGAAATTCTAAAATAATTGTGTATCAAATTTGCACATACCAAAATTTTCAGATTCTTGTGTTTGTACAATCTGTTCATTAGCTAAACAGAAATGTTTACCCTTTCCATTTAATGAATCTGTTTCTGCATATGCATTTGATCTTATCCATTGTGATTTGTGGTGCCTTTCTCAGTTTCTACTTTAGATGGTTCAAAATACTTTTTCACAAGTGTAGATGATTATTCGAAGTCCACTTGCATATATCTTCTACAAATTAAGTCTCAAACCATACCTTATTTACATTCTTTCTTCAATCTAGTTGAAAATCAGTTTCATTCTCAAATCAAGAAAAGCATAATTGATAATGGGATTGAGTTTCACATGCCATAATTCTTTTCTTCTAAAGGTATTGTACACAAAAAAAGTTGTGCTAAAAGACCACAACAAAATCATGTAGTCAAAAGAAAACACCAACATTTACTCAATGTTGCTCGTTTCCTAAGATTTCAAGCTTCCTTGTCACTCAATTTTTAAGGTGATTGTATTCTTGTTGCTACTAATTTAATCAATATCACACCCAGTCCATTACTTTCCAATAAATCCCCATATGAAGTCTTGCATTCCATAACTCCTTCCTATAATCACCTCAAAGTTTTTGGTTGTCTTTGTTTTGCCTCTGCTTTGACTCGTGATAGATACACATAAAATCTTAATATCCTGAGATGTTGTGTTTCATGAAAATGTTTTTCATTTCTCTTCTCTTTCTTTTTTAACTATATCTTCCTTCCAATCCATTTGTCTTCCCAAAACCAGCTTTTGATCTTCCATATTCAATTTTCTATTCACTATCACCTTCTTCTTCTATCACAAATACTTCTCCTCAATCCTACAGATTTGTCTTCATCACCTTCAGCAGATTCTTCTTCTTCTATTATTCCCCCACATTCTATAGATTCATCTACTTCTACAATCCCTATTCGACAATCCACAATGTTAAGAAAACCACCAAGCTATTTGTAGGATTATCACTGTTAGCTGGCTTCTCATCCCTCATCCCAATCTGTTTCCTTGGCAGATAAGTCTTCAGGTATCAAATTTCCACTCTCTAATATTATTTCCTATCATAAACTCTCTAGCTCTCACAAACATTTTGCCTTAACCATTTCCTCTACCTCTAAACCTCAAACCTTTTCTCAAGCCATACAATTTCCTGAATGGTAAGAAGCAATGAATGCTAAAATCAAAGCCCTTGAGGCCTATCAGAGTTAGACTCTCACTACTTTACCATATGAAAGAAACTAATAGGTTGTAAGTGGGTTTGTTGATTTAAGTACAAAGCTAATGGTACCACTGAGAGGTACAAAACTTATTTGGTTGCTAAGGGGTACAAACAAATTGAGGGTCTTGATTTTCAAGAGACTTTTTATCCAGTTGCCAAGTTGACCACAGTGAGGTGTTTATTGGCAATAGTAGCTGCCAAAAATTTACATTTACATCAATTAGATGTAAATAATGCCATTTTACATGGAGATTTGAATGAGGAGGTTTACATGGCCATTCCACGTGGATATGCAGAGCAAGGAGACTCTAGAGTCTGTAAATTGCAGAAGTCTCTTTATGGCCTATGACAAGCTTCTAGACAATGGTTTTTTAAATTGTCTACTACCATTATTGCTTATGGTTTTTAGCAAGCAAAGTCTGATGATTCATTGTTCATCAAATCAGAAAATTGTTCTTTTATTGCCTTGCTAGTTTATGTTGATGATATAAATTTAGCTAGCAATGATTTGAATTCAATTTCTGAGTTGAAAATGTTTCTGGACAACAAATTCAGAATAAAATATTTGGGTAATTTGAAGTATTTTCTTAGGCTGAAGGTTGCTAGGTCTTCCAAAGGCATTATATTATGCCGAAGGAAATATGCCTTGGATATCTTACAAGATTTAGGTTTCTTGGCTGCTAAATCAATAGCATTTCCTATGGACCAAATGTGAAGTTTTCGAAATTGGATGTTGATCTTTTAGAAGATCCTTCTAACTATAGAAGATTGATTGGAAGACTCATTTACCTCACTATATCAAGACCATATATTTCTTATTTTGTGTAAGTTCTAAGTTAATACATGGATAAACCAAGGTAGCCACATTTAAGATGCAGTACATCGAGTACTTAGGTACTTGAAGGGTGCCCCTGGATAGGGTCTTTTCTTTTATGTAGTTTCTGATTTTCATCTCAAGGCATTTTGTGATTTGGACTGGGTTGGATGTGTGGATACCAGGAGATCAATTATAGGATTTTGTGTATTTTTTTGAGATTCTTTAATTTCTTGGAAGTCAAAGAAGCAGCAAATTGTTTCAAGATCCTCAACTAAAGCAAAATATAGGGCAATGGCCTTTACCACTTGTGAACTCTCATGGTTGGTTTCCTTATTGAAAGATTTTCAGATAATGCATTCACAGCCAGCACTTGTATTTTGTGATAGCAATGCTACTCTTCATATTGCCGCCAATCCTTTTTTTTATAAAAGAACGAAGCACATAAAAATAGACTGTTATATTGTGAGGAAAAAGTTGTAAGCAAATATGATCAAAACACTTCATATTGCTTCTCACCATCAACTGAGTGACATATTCACTAAAGCTCTTGGTTCTAATTAATTTCATTCTTTATTTAGCAAGATGGGTGTACTGAATATATACACTCCATCTTGAGGGAGACTCTTAGAAATATGCAATTTATTGTACATTTACATTTGTATTGTTGTATTGTGATGTACCATTGTCTTCAAATGTACATATAAATACTTCTACACAGGTATTTTAGTAGTAGTACAGAATATACAGATCAAGGATCTTTTCAGCCCAAATTCTCTCTATTTTCTCTGTATTCTCAAAACCCTTTCACCCTTCTGTATATCGATCTCCAAAGGACATCGTGGCAGAATTCTTCTTTTGTCAATAAGTAAGTTTTTTGTATATTTTTTGCAAGTACATTTAGTATTCTTCCTATTTTATTATCGTATAAATAAAATTACTTAATAAACACTATTTTGAGACTACCTTATAATTAATGCAAACTTAAATACATATAAAGCTAAAACTTTGTTGAATTTTAGATTTATGCTAGAGAAATCTGAATTAACAACATATATAACTGACAAAAGTTACTTGGTTTTCTTAACACTAGCTAGTATTTTTCTGCTTTTTTTCTCTCTACATCTCTATCTCATAAGCGTAATATACAGACTAATAAAGAATCTATTTTATTTTTTTATATTTGCATGAATACACACATGCACACACACACTAGTGAAGGTGCTTTGCACAAGGCACATGCCCCTTGCATATAGCACCTCGCACATAGCACCTGGTTAGAAAGAAAAAAAGAGAAGAGATTGTTGAGGCTTTAGCATTTTGTTTTAGGTTTTCAATTGGGTTTTTAATACCTGAATTATAAGATTTCAACAATATAAAGTGAACTATAAAATTTTCTCACTATAGTGACGTTTGTGATATATCTAAATTTGCGGAATCAATAATGTAACGACTTTTTATCATAAAATTTCTGATCTAATAACATTAGGTTAGATAATTTGAGGAAAGAAAAGAAGGAAAATTTATGACCCAACAACATTATCGTGTCATAACAAAATATCTAGAAAAAGTATTATAAAGTTCTTCAAATGTATGTTTTGAAGAGCAATATATACAACATATATCTAACACATATCCAAAAAGTATCATAAAGGCTCTTCAAAGGCAGATTTTGAAGAACAATATATACAACATAAAAGTTTTTTTTAAAGTTAACAAAACGTTCTTTTTGCAGTTTGAGTGAAATATATAGATCTGGAACTCATGTTGTTGTTTCAGTCACTGGATGAATAGACAAGATGTTAAATTTCTTATGTCGTTGTGTGATGCCCCCAACCCTTGCTTCGAATCAAAAAGTGGCTGAAGCGTCGGGACATGTAACACAAGGATACATACCCCTCGTACATGACAGTTAAGATGCAATACGCCTATCAATCTAACAGTATGCAGTATATCGCAGTGGAAATTCTACTTAGATCAAATAGAATAAGACAAATATCATGATACCAAAACACAAATCCCAAAACAGAAATTTTCATAAGAACCTTCAAAAAACTTAATTGTTCCAAAAGAACTCCAAAAAACATGGGCCATCATTTCAAGTGTCATAAAAACAAGCTATCCATCATCAAAAGGGTCCCATAACAAAATGTCTTCTGGTAAAGCCAATCCTAGTTGGCATTGTCCTAGTTCAAAATCCTCATTAGTTAGTCGAAGAGCTGTAATACTTCATTAATGAATTGGTTGATGACTTCCAACCTTTCCAAAATAGAAGACTGCAAAGAGACCTCGTGTCTATTTGGAGTCTTCTTAAGAATCTGGAGAGCTTGTCTATTGAGTTTCCCCATAAATATTCTCTTGGGTTCCTGTCACAACTTCTACCATTCCGGGAGGGGGGGATGATAGTTGAAACTACCACAATGAGATTTCAAAAAATCTAAATAAGTAAACAAATAACATGTAATGGATATCATAAGCATAGCAAACTCAAAATGAATGCATGGATATGAAACTTTACTTATGCATTTGACTTTTGAAAATACCACGTGCATTAGAACTTTCATAACATTTTTCATAAAACATATTTTCATCATTTCATTTTTGTTCATCGAAACATACATGTGAGCTCGAGTTCTTGTTCATATAACATAGCATAACATGTCTTGGAGATCAAGTTCTTAATCTTTGACTTTAACATATATTTGGATACCTCACGACTCTCCTATGCACCGTGTGTTTCCTGCTAGTTACCGCATAAACCGTTAGCCCACTTTGACCAATGTGACTACATCTTACTTTTAATCATTCTTATTAAGGTAGTTCGCATTTTCACCTATAATGTACGAGACCCACTAGCTTTAGCTGCAACCCCGCTCTGGTATCATTTTCTTTTAGGAATCATTTGAGATCCACCGACTATACTTCGCTGACTTAGAAGTTACCACTCCATTTTGGACATTACTAAGTGGACAGAGGAGTTCCACTAGGGCATTTCCCCGTCCTAACCTTTGGGTCGTGACCAAAACTTTAAAAGATTCTTTTTCTTTTAAGAAAATTTTCACAAACCCAATGCATGTGATATGGACTATGAAACTTTGTGTTTTCATGGATACATGCAAATGCCAAAACTCAATCATGACCATATAGCCAGTAATCATGCACATCCATATTCCTTTCGTATTACGACTTGAAAATATTAGAACATGTGATCATGTTCTAAATCATAAATTCTAAGTCATTTGATCAACAAACAATAAGTGAACATTCACCACTTCACTTGTATCATGCAATGGCCGAAACTCATTAACACTAACATGCATGAGAATAAATTTTATGCCTTTAAAACTTTAATCACAATGCTAACCCTTCATCTATGGTAATGGCTAAAACCTATTATTCTTAAATATACATTACACAAATTTTCATGAACTTAAAATCTTCTAATGTGTTTAACAAAACTTTATCCATGAATCCACATGTATAGCCGAAACATATAAGTGAGCATGCTTGGAAAAAACAAGTATTTCTTTGAGCTTAATCCTTTAAAAGATTAGGTAATGCAACCATCTTTATGAATCATTTTAAGAACCGTGCAAACCCGAAACCCTAAACATGACCATCCACTCTATTTTCATGATATAAAATAACAACAATGAAATACCATGTATAGTCGAAATATATGAGTGGACATATTTATGGAAAAGCAATCATTTTCTTAAATAACATCCTATAAGAGATTGGGTAATGCAATAACCTCCATGAGCATATTATGAATCATGCAATCCAAACCCTAGCTATGGTCTTTCATTCCATTTTCATGGTATAAACTAACACAATAACTACTTAAATCATAAATTGAATATTCACACAAGGATTTGATTATATCACATGGAAGAACACCACTATATCAAGCATAAGCATGCAACCAAACAACAAGTGATTTCACATTATAAATACATAAAATAACAAGTACAAGTTAGAAATTTACTTACAAAAATCCACAATTGATAAGTGAGCAAGCTGAAAATATATATATAAAAATGATTAGGTTCCGTTATTTAAAACCCTAACCCGTGTGTGTGGGTTTGTGCTCTTGACATCTAATCTAAGGAAAAGCTCCCAATATTTTGGACCTCCATTCCTCAACTCTAAATCTTGCATGAACTAAAATCCTAGTTCAAAATAAACCCTAAAGCTGTGGTACTCTTTTCTAAAATCATCATGCTTTTGAGCTTAAAGAAAGTAGGGATGAGGCCTCCTCCCTTTAGAAGAAAAACCCTAATCTAACTGTGTGTGTAAGTGTGAGCTCATGTGGGAAACTTCACAAAACGAGAGCTAACTTCCTCTAGTTCAAGTGTGTGTGCATGTGAGCATGAGTTCATGGTGATCTTGCTAAAACCGAAATATGCCTTTCATGGCCGTGTGCGTGGTGTAAAGAAAATGTGGTTTTTGCTTCATACCTTATGTGATTCCCTCCTTAGAAAGTATCTTCTAATTTTGCTTACCCTCAAAATAGCATTTGAAAGAAAAGAGAGTAGCGTAGATGGTGTTTGGATGGTGAGAAAGTGATGGAAATTAGAGAAAAAGGTTGTGATCGAAACTTAATAAGAAAATCCTTCAAGTGACTAAAAGAATATGGTTTTCGACACCCTCCCTTTTTTATAAATATAAGAGGCTTTTTGCACAAGTCAAGCTTATTTACATTTATGCCATTTGGCACCCCTCCTTAAGCCTCTTTCCCTTGTCCGTTATCTGATTATGTTGGG
This sequence comes from Carya cathayensis, assembly GCA_011037825.1. Classification (NCBI taxonomy): domain Eukaryota; kingdom Viridiplantae; phylum Streptophyta; class Magnoliopsida; order Fagales; family Juglandaceae; genus Carya; species Carya cathayensis. Next base: position 3,234,786 of record QGSO01000171.1, read on the forward strand.
AACACAAGAAAGCTTTTTGGACAAGTGGCATCTCCCTCTCCAAAACCAAAACTTACATTCCCTTTCTGCCCTTTATCTTGTGTCTTGGTTTAATGAACCTTATGGCAAAATGGTCTTTCATTTAGTTAAAATCTTCCTCAATCTCCTACATGTGTGAATGTGTGCCAAGTGGCATGTGAGGAGTCTATATGTGCATGGTGGCTGAAATGTCCATCTTTTCCCAAGAAGATTTTCTTCCACCAATGTCTTGGACATTGTATGATTGGTCATAAGGGTGGCAAATTGCACCAATTTCCGTGCCTTAGCCGTCCATCTCAAGGTATCTTGTACAAGATTCCTTCTAGAAACCCTTCTAGGCGTGTAAGCCTCTTCTTCCCAACAAGATTTTGCCTTTTCCCATGACAAGACTTTTCACCTTCCCTTTTTGCATGCATGACACATTGCAAAACCAAATCATCTTCTCCATGATTGTCATGTATGCCCTTTGAGCTTCCCTCAAGTTCCAACTTCCATACCTTTTCATATTCCTTCTAAAAACTCTCCCCCATAGTGACAAGTGTCATCACACTATCACCTCATAAGAAAACCTTCTTGCATGCATGACACATGGCAAGAAATGACTCATTCTCTAGGGTAGGCGTGTGCCCTAATTCTATGGGCTCCAAACCCTAATTTCACTATAAGGCAGAATCCCTCATGGGCTTGGGCCTTCCTCAAGACCTTATATACCTTCTATTCCATCTTAATTTTTCAATGGGTTATTCCTTCTCTCTTGACCTAAATTAATAATACATAATAAAATAAATAAAAGGATTAGCAAAAATATTGGTTGTCACACATTGTTTTTGGAATTGATCTATTTTTGCATCAAGGTGTAAGATCTATTTTCCAATGGGCTATTCCTCCTTGCTTATGCTTCATTTTCCTATCGTAGGTTTACCATCTCCATTGCCATTCTCCTCATGCACACTTCCAACTCAACGAATCTTTCTTTCATATTTCTTAAAGTTGTTTCCTGATTATCGATGGTTTGAGAACATGTTGTATCTAACATGCGAAGCTCATGTTAATTTACAAATAACGCACAAACGACATCACTATAAATGACGTGTTTCGCACACTGATCACTAAGCTCAATCACCTGCGACAGAAGGAAAATGAGGGCTCTAAGTTGATGAAACACCTCGATGCCAAAATCAATTTGTTCTAAACTGAATTGTTTGACTTTTATGCCCCTTATTAAGGAGTTCCGTAAAGGGTATCGTATTGTACCACCTTCAATGCTTCATAGTTTCTACGGGTTGTGTCTTCTGTGGCAGGTGAGTATGGCATCTTGGTCGTGCATCCTGTCAGTGATAGAAGCCATTGCCGTAATCTTTGTCCATGTCCCATATTTGATATTTAAATATGACGTTGCCTTGTCACCACGTGTGTGGAGAGGGTCATGTTATAAAAAGTCGGCATCCCAAATGATGATGATGATAAATGTGTTATTGTTGATGATGTTGATGTTGATGATTATATGATGAAGGTTTGATATTGATGATAAGGATAATGTGAAGTTGATGATGATGATGATGGATGATGTTAATTATGATGATGATAACGATGATGATGATGATGATGATTACGTCGAGGATGATGATGAATGAGGAAAAATTATGATGGTGATCAGGACCACCACACCCAAATGGTGATAATGATTAATAATAATAATAATAATAAGGATAAATGATATATTTCTCACCCTCACTTGTTTTGGATTTTATGAGTTAAGAAATATTGAGTTGTTTACGTATTGAACTCTTGCTTCCGCTTTATTTTCCTATCAAAAGTTTTTCATCTTCGTTGTCATTCTCCTCATGCATGCCTCCAACTTTGCGAATCTTCATTCTATATTTCTTGAGGTTGCTTCCTGAAATTAGGGTTTTGAGAGAATGTGGCATCCGAAGCTCATGATAATTTACAAAGATCGCACAAATAGCACCACCGTAAATGACATTTTTCACATACTGGTCACTAGGCTTGATCACCTATGACACAAGTAAGATGAGGGCTCATGGTTGATGAAATACCTTCGATGCCTAAGTTAGTTTATTGATCCTTAAATAAAATATTTGCATATTAGAGAACATAAGAGCTATTCTAACTTGGAGTGCTCCACTTTTATACTCTATATTGAGAAATTTCGTATAAGGTACCATTGTGTGTCGCCTTTAATGTTGCATGGCTTCCTTGAGTTCTATCTCACGTGGCAAGTGAGTGCAACAACCCTACAGTGCATCTTGTCAGAGACTGAAGGCATTGTTTTGGTTTTTGTCCCTATGCTATGGCCCTTAAATGTGGTGTTGCCTTGCCACTACGTACATGGGCAAGGTTGTGGCATAAAATCTTGGCCTCCTAGATGATAATGATGATAATGAAAAATGATATTGATGTTGATAATGATGATATATGTAATGTTGATGACGACGACGACGATGATATTGATGTTGATGATTATGATCAATGATGATGATATTGATGTTGATGATTACATAATGAAGGATTGATGTTGACGATGATGATGAAGAAGAAGATGATGATGATAAATGATAATATTGATGTTGATGATGACAATGATATTGATGTTCTTGAAGATGATAGATGTGATGTTGATAATTATAATGAAGGAAAATGATGTTGATATTGATGATTATATAATGAATGATTGATGTTGAAGATGAGGAATGATGTTTGATATTAATGATGATGACGATGAAGGATATTGATGAAGACAGTGATGTTGAAGGATGATGCTGATGATACTGAAGCATGTTGATGATGATGGATGATTTTATTTATGATGATGATGGTAGAGGGTGTGTGATGATTAGGATGAGAATAATGATAAATGATAAAAAAATGATGATGATGACTAGGACAAGGACATTCCAATGGTGATAGTGATTAATAATGATAAAATGATGTTGATGTTACGATGAAGGATGATGTTAATGATGATGATAACGACATTGATGATAGATGTGTTGTTGATGATGATAATGAAGGAGGAAGATGATGTTGATGTTAATGAAGGATGGTGGTGATGATGATGATGATGATGAAAACGAAAGGTAATGATGATGATAATGATAACGATGACGATAATGATGGATGATGTTAACTATGTTGATGATAACAATGATGATGATGGAGTGTGATGATGATTATTATGTTACGAATGATGATGAATATTGAAAAATGGTGATGATGATAAGGATTACGACGCCTTAATGGTGATAATGATTAATAATAATGATAAAGATAAATAATACATTCCACACCCTCCATTTTTTTTAGTTTTATGAGTTTAAAATTATCAAGTTACTTAGTGAATTCTTACTTCTACTTCATTTTCCTATTGATGAATTTTCATCTCCGTTGCCTTCTCCTTATGCTCGATATCAACCCTGCGAAGCTTCCTTCCATATTTCTTAAAGTTACTTCTTGATCATCGGGCATGTAAGAGCATGTTGTACCTAGCATATGAAGCTCATGATAATTTACAAAGACTGTACATATGACACCACTATAAATGACAAGTTTTGCACACCAATCATTGGGCTCGATCACCTGCAACTCAAGGAAGATATGATTATAAGGATAAATGACATTTTTTTCTCCTATACTTTCGTACACTTGTCACTGGGCTCGATCACTTGCGACACAATGAGGATGAGGGCTTGGGGTTGATGAAACACTTCCGATACCTAAGTTAGATTGTAATAACTTGGAGTCTTTAGCTTTTATACCATTCGTCGAGAAGTATTGTATAGGGTACCAATGTGTCGCCTTTAATGCTGCATAGCTTTCCCGGGTTGCGTCTCCTATAGCAAGTGAATTTGGCAACCTTGTCATGCATCCTATTAGGGGCTAGAGACATTGCTATGATTTATGTCCTTGTGCCGTATTTGGAACTTAAATGCGATGTTGCCCTACCACTACGTGCGTGGACAAGGTCGTGTTATAAAAGATCAGCCTCCCAGATGATGATAATGAAAGATGATGTTGATGTTAATGATTATGATGAAAGGTGATGATGTTGATAATTATAAAATGGAGGATCGATATTAAAGATGATGATGAAGATGAAGGATAATATTGATGATAAAGATGATATTGATGTTCTTGATGATGATGGATGTGATGCTGATGATTATGATGAAGGATGATGCAGTTAAAGTTGGTGATTATATAATGAATGATATTGGTGATGAATAATGATTGATAACGACGATGATGTTGAATAATGATTTTGATGATAATAAAATATGATGATTATGATGATAGATGATGTTAAATATTGATGATGATTATAATGATGATAAAAGTGGATGATGTTTGATAATTAGGATGAGAAGGATTATGAATGATGAAAAATAATAGTGATGACCTACACTAGGACACCCCAGTGTTAATAATGATTAATAAATTAATAAAGAAAAAAATGATGATGATATTACGATGAAAGATGATGTTGCTGAGGAAGATGAGGTGAAGTTGATGCCGATGATAAATATGATGTTGATGATGATTGTGACGCCCCCAAATTCCGCTTGGGATTGAACGGACATTTGAAGCGTCGAGACATGCAACACAAGGCTACCTGCCCCCGTTCATGACATATAAGATGCAATGTTTCTAACATGCATCTAGCATTATGCAATATTCGCAGCGGATAATTTTTTTCTTTAGCAATACTATGCACCAAACTAAAAATATCCCAAATACTTGAAACATATTTCATACATAAAAACATACTAAAAAGCCGTGATCACTACACTAGTCCAAAATGGTTGTGATCAAAAGAATACTTGAGATACAACTCCAAAAGTACAAGCATTAACCTAAGTTAAATACTATACCATCATCAACATCGCACCGTAGCCTAGATGACCGTATTCAGATGGTCAGATTCCAATTCTTCTTTGGGTCCTGTAACAAGATCTACCATTCGGGGGGAATGGTAGTTGGGACTACCACAGTGAGATTTGATTACAAATCTCAGTAAGTTAACATAAAACTCACACACAGGTTAAAGATGCATGCATGGCAGTAAAAGCATAAATGCATAAGTAAAGTCGTACATAAGCATAGCATAACTTGACATATAACATGACATAACCAGAACTTAAACGTGAACTGAACTTGACTTAACATGACATGAACTTGAGTTTAAAACATAACATGGACTTGAAATGTAGCATGAACGTAAACATGCATAACATAAATATGAACTTGAAAATAACATAAACTTGAACATATCATGACATAAACGTGAACTTGAGACATACTGTAAACGTGAACTTAACATGATGTGAACATGAACTTGGAACATAACTTGATCATGAACATAACATGTACGTGTACATAACAAAACATGAACTTGATCTGAAACTTGACTTATCATGCACTTGATCTGAAACTTGACTTAATACGTACTCCACAGTTGTTGTGGCCCCACGTATTCTACGTGTCACAATTGCTGTGTCTCACGTAGTGTATGCTCCACAGTTGTTGTGGCCCCATACTTCATGCTCCACAGTTGTTGTGGCCCCATGAATACACGTAAAAAAAAATATAATACGTACTCCACAGTTGTTGTGGCCCCACGTATATACGTAACATTAAATATAATACGTACTCCACAGTTGTTGTGGCCCCACGTATTCACGTAACATAAAATATAATACGTACTCCACAGTTGTTGTGGCCCCACGTATTATACGTAACATAACATGTCTTATCTTTCTTAATGCATGAGATATTAATTAATATCATATACTTTTCTAACATGGCGTATACTTGTAAATGGCACAATATGATTTAATCATAACATTTCATGGCATACTTAACATGGCATACTTATAACATACATCATTGTATGACAGAAAAGATTATGTAACAGATAATTATTCATGAGAGATTAAATCATACGTAACAGATAAACATGTAATGACATAGCATGACATGGCATATACGATAACATACATACATAAATTGTAGTTCCCTTACCCATCACACATACACAATAAACTGATAGTAAGTTAGAGGCTAACTTACCTCGATCGTCGCGTTCTATGAGAATAGAGTGCGAAACACGAGGAACTGCACAACAGCTGGAAGAGGAACACTCAAGTCCTTAAGATTTTCACTTCTGAACTTAATTGCCATATTATGAGCACTTGCAACACCACGGGCAACGTGAGGTTTCACTATACCCAGAAGAGATAATTTGACTTCAGAAAGCCTTTGCACTAAAACAAGTTCATTAAAATTATCAATAATAACCAAACAAACAATTCATTTCTCAATCCATATACTCTTAGCCATAGTCAACCACAAGATGACACCAGTCACCCCGGACTATAATCCATATCATCACTGCTTCGGGACACTGTCATACAGTTTCCCAACACTACACCATACGCTCCACACTTCTCTGCTACGCCATCCAACCCTTCGTGACACGCCATCCGGTGTATCACGACCTAGTACAGAGTACACTCACGTGAACTCTCTTCCATTCACACTACAAAACCCATCACTGCGATACACGTCTCACGGTGCATCGCTACGCGACACGGAGTACGCGCTACGCGTACTTCCTTCGCTACAACACTCATCAACACGATGCACATCACACGATGCATCGCCATACAACACGGAGTACACTACATGCGTACTCCCTTCCTTCTACGACACACATCACTACAGCGCACGTCGCGCGGCGCGTCGCTGCATTACACAGAATACGCTACACGCGTATTCTCTTCACACAACCCGCCGTATCACATCTACGGCATCCATCTCACGCCTATACTTCACAGCACAGTCCACAAAATACACAATCAAACTCAACACTTCACAACCACACTTCGCTTCACAACTACGCAACGAACTCCACAAATACAACTACACAATCCACAAACCAACCAACTAACTATTTTAAACGTAAAATAACTAGAGATAGAAGGTTATACCATCGACGGGATAACCCGTGCGTCGCTCGTTGTTCGTCACGAACATGCGTCGGAGGAACGTACGTGGCGGTAACACCGCGTACGGTGGCTGTCCACCACATAAAGTGGTAGTTTGGAACCGAGAAAAGCTAAGCGTGGCCTTGGAAGGTTCATGGTCGCCTTGTGATGGTCAAAGGTGGCGGAGCACGGCGGCATCACGCCGTGAACAGTAAATCCGAACGGTGAGCGGAAACGCGAGGTAGCGAAAATTCATAGAACTTCATGGCAAGCTAGGGATAGGTAGATGAACATGTGGTGGAGCTGTGGTAGCGAGGTGGTGGTCGGACGGTGGCTAACGGCGGCGGATCGGCCGTTTGAAACCATTTTTGGCCTTGGAGAGTGTAGGAGAGTGAGAGCTCTACGAAGCTCCGTTGGCCATGAAATTTCTTGGGGAGGTTCATGAGGATGAGAGGAACAAGATGGTGGTGGTGAAACACCACGGGTGGCCGTGTACGGCGGCGCACGGTGGTGAAACCGAACGGTTGTTTTTAAGAAACCCATATGAGAAAAGTGAGAGTTTGGGAAAAAGAAAGACATGGGGAGGAAGCCCTTGATGAGGTGAGTCCAATGGTGGTGCTTGGTGGTTGATTTGGCCGTGTATGGTGGTCCAAAAATGTGAAAAACCCCTAGAGACCCATATCTTTGAAGGGAGAAAGAGAGAGAATGAGAGGTCGGTTTAGTACACCACCGGCGTGGTTGTGCTCGCCGGAGGGAGAGGATGAGGCCGGAGTGGGAGGTGGGGTCCGGCGGCCGGAGGTGGCGCCGGCTGGGACCTTGAAACCGAACGGCCATGGTGGCTTCCTTCATTCCGTCGACCAAGAGAGAGAGAGGGAGAAAAAAAAGAAAATAAAAAGAAAAAGAGAAAAAGTGAAGAGAAAAAAGGTAGGGCCAGAGTATATCGCTTCAATTCTACATTTCGGGATCCTCAAATAAACCAACAGTGAGTTAAAACACTGATTAAAAACGCGTAAATGTTTTATTTTAAATAAAACACTTTAAATAAAACACTACGATGAATTAAGGTAGAATATTATTTTATAAACTAAAATTTATAAAATAATATTTCTTCATCATTATATAAAATGATAAAGTACCGTTAATTAATCGAAGATGATAAAATCATTTAAATTAATAAAACACTTAATTACTACACTGAGAAGAATTAAGATAGAATATTATTTTATAAACTAAGGTTTATAAAATAATATTTTCTTCATCATTATATAAAATGATAAAGTATCATTAATTAATCAAAGTGCATAAAACACTTAAATTTAAATAAGAATTTTCAACGTAAAATTAAACCTCTTAATATCTTAAAACAATTAAAATATTTAATCTAAATAATTATCCACAATTATAATATTTTCAGAGCTCACTAAATTATTATAATTATGCTACTTTAAAAACAAGCTTATCTAATACTTTGAAATTCGATGGATAAGATCCGGAAAAACGCCATCGAGGTACAACGCTTAGGATAAAACTGTTCATGATTTTACAGCTGTCGGTGAAGAACAAATTACGTGATTTACGGAAAAGATAATCTATACGCGTGATTCCAGATGAGGGTAAAGACGAGAGAGATGGTGACTGCTGTCGGGAAATAATCCAAAACTGATAATTTTAGCAGGCTGTTACAATGATGATAGAGAAAGATGATGTTAATGCTGATGATGATGATGAATGATGTTGATGTTAATGAAGGACAATGATAACGAAGGATAATGGCGTTTAAAGGCGATGATAATGATCATGATGACAAAGATGATGAATGATAAAAAATAATGATAATAACCAGTATCGCGATACCTCAATAGTGATAATAATTAATAATGATTATAAAGATAAATGATACATTTCTCTTTCATATTTTTGCACACCAGTCATTTGACTCGATCACCTACGATACAAGGAAGATGAGAGTTCTGGATTGATGAAACATGTCCGATGCCTAAATCAATTCTTTGATCCTTAAAGGAAATTTTGTATATTGGAGAACGTAATAGTTGTTCTAACTTAGAGTATTCGACTTTTATACCCTCTGTCAAGAAGTTCTGTATAGGGTACACGATGTGTCGCCCTCTCTTGTGGTAGGTGGGTACGACAACCATGTCGTCCATCCTATCAGGGATTGGAGACATTATTATGAACTCTGTACTTGTGCCGTATCTGAAACTTAAATTTGGCGTTGCCTTACCACTACATGCATGGATAGAGTAGTGTCATGAAAATCGACCTCCTGAGAGTGATGATGATAATAAAATATTGATATTCATAAAGATGTTGGATGTGATGTTGATGATGATGATGATATGGATCTTGATGGTGATGATGATGGATGAGATGTTAATGATTGTAAAGTAGGGTTATGATGTTAATGTTTATGATTATATGATGAATGATTGATGTTAGTGATAAAAATGAAGAAAATGAAGAATGATAATGTTGATTTTGATATCGATGATGAAGATGATCTTGATATTCTTGAAGATGGTGGATGTGATGTTAATGATTATGATGAAGGAAGATGACATTGATGTTGATGATTATATGATGAATGATTTATGTTGATGATGAAAGACGATATTTGATGTTAATGATGATGACGACGATGACGTTGATGATAATAAAAGATGTTGATGATGATGACAAATGATGGTAACTATGATAATGATTAAAATGACGATGATGGCTAAAATGATGATGATGGAAGAGGATAAGTAATGATTAGAATGAGAATGATGATTAATGATAAAAAATGATGATGATGATGATCAGGAACAGAACATTCCAATGATGATAATGATTAATAATGATAAAAAAATGATGTTGATCGATGACAGATGATGTTGATGTTGAACATGAAGTTGATATTAATGCTGATGATGGATGTGGTGTTGATGGAGGACGATAATGTTGACGTTAAAGATAATGAATAATATTAATGTTAATGAAGGATGTTAATTATAATGTAAGATGATGATGATGAAGGGTGATGATAATGACTATGATGAAAAGATATAAAATGATGATAATAACTAGTATCACGACACCTCAATAGTGATAATAATTAATAATGTTTATAAGGATAAATGATACATTTCTCTCATCTACTTTTGCACATCGGTCACTGGGTTTGATCACCTACAACAAAAGAAACATGAAAGCTCAAGGTTGATGAAACACATCCGATGCCTAAATCAGTTTGTTGAGTTTTAAAGAAAATTTTATATATTAGAGAACATAAGAATTGTTCTAACTTAGAGTGTTCAGTTTTTAAACCCTCTGTCGAGAAGTTTCGTATAGGATACCACGATGTGTCGCATTTAATGCTACATGCCTTCCTTGGGTTGTCTCCTATGGCAGGTGAGTACAACAATCTTGTCATGCATCCTATCAAGGACTGGAGTCATTATTGTGATCTCTGTATTTATGCTATATCTGGTACTTAAATGCGGTGTTTCCCAACCACTACATGCGTAGACAGGTTCATGTCATAAAACGTTAGCCTCCCAGATGGTGATGATGACACTAAAAGATAATGATGATGTATGTAATGATGATGATGAAGATGATAATGTTGATATTAAAGATGATACTGATGTCAATGATGATAGATGTGATGTTAATGATGATAGATGTGATGTTGATTATTATGATGACGGCTGATGATGTTGATGTTAATAATTATATCATGAAGGATCGATGTTGACATCAGTGATGATGAATATAATGATTATGATGAAAGATTATGTTGATGTTGTTGATGAAAATGATATTGATGTTCTTGATGATGATGGATATGATGTTGATGATTAAGATGAAGGATGATACTGTTGATGTTGATGATTATATAATATATGATTGATGTTGATGATAAAGAATGGTGTTTGCCGTTATTAATGATCACAATGAATGATGATTGGTGACAATGACAATGTTGATGACAATAAAGGATGATGATGATGACGATAACGATGGATAATGTTAGTTATGATGATGATTATAATGATGATGACAGTTAAGGGTATTTGATGATTAGGATGAAAAGATTATGAATGATAAAAAATGATGATGATGACTAAGATCAGGACACCCTAATGATGATAATGATTAATAATAAAAAAATGATGTTGATGTTATGATGAAGCATGATATTGATGATGATGATGATGAAGATGAAGTTGATGTTGATTATGGACGTGATATTGATGATGATGATACAGGAAAATGACATTGATGTTTATGATGATGAATAATATTGATGCTAATGAAAGATGTTGATGATAATGAAGTATAATGATAATGATAACAAATGATAATGATGATAAAGAGTGATTATAATGATTATGATGAAAAATGATGATAATGACCAGTATTAGACACCTCAATGGTGATAATGATTAATAATTATTATAAGGATAAATGATTTCTTTTTCTCCTCTGCTTTCACACACCAATCACTGGGCTCAATCACCTAAACACAAGGAAGATGAGAGTTCGAGGTTAATGAAACGCCTCCGATGCCTAAGTTAATTTGTTGATCCTTAAATAAAATTTTGTATATTAGAGAACGTAAGAACTATTCTAACCTGGAGTGTTTAGCTTTTATACCTTCTGTCAAGAAGTTCTGTATAAGGAACCACGGTGTGTCACCTTTAATGCTTCATAGCTTCCTTGGGTTGTTGTATCTCCTGTGGCAGGTAAGTATGACAAAGTTTTCATGCATCCTATCAGGGACTAGAGGCATTACTATGATCTCTATCCTTGTGCCGTATCTGGTGCTTAAATGGGCGTTGCCCAACCACTACTTGTGTAGATAGGGTAGTATCATAAAAGGTTGGCCTCTCCAATAATGATGATGATAATAAAAGATAATATTAATGTTCATTATAATGATGGATATGATGTTGATGATGATGATGTTGACATTGACCATGAAGATGATATTGATGTTGATGATAATGATGGATGTAATGTTGATGGTTATGATGAAGGGTTATAATGTTGATGTTAATAATTATATGATGAATGATTGATGTTGACGATGATGATGAAGATGATAATAATGATAGGATGATATTGATAATAAAGATGATCATGATGTGCTTGCAAATGATGGATGTGATGTACATGATCATTATGAAAGAAGATGATGTTGTTGATGATGATTATATGATGAAAGATTGATGTTGATGATGAGAGATGATTTTTTATGTTAATGATGATGCCAATGAATGATGATTGATGAAGACGATAATGTTGATGATAATGAAGGATGTTAATGATGATGATGATGACGAATGATTTTATTTATGATGATAATTATAATAATGATAATGGTTGAGGGTGTGTGATCATTAGGATGAGAAGGATAATGAACAACAAAAAATGATGATGATGATCTGGATCAGGACACCCCAATGGTGATAATGATTAATAATAATTAAAAAATGATGATGAAGATGATATTGATGCTGATGTTGATATAGGAGATTGAGGTTGATGTCGATATTAATGAAGGATATTGATGATAATGAAGGATAATGATGATCAAATGGTGATGATAATGATAAATGATAATGATAATTATTATGATGAAAGAAATGATAATGATTAGTACCAAAAACATCTCAGTGGTTATAATGATTATAAGGATAATAGATACATTTCTTTCCTCTACTTTTGCACACCTGTCATTGTGCTTGATCATCTGCGACATAAGAAAGATGAATGTTTGGGGTTGATGAAATACCTCCGATGCCTAAGTCAGTTTGTTGATCCTTAAAGAAAATTTTGCAAATTAAAGAATGTAAGAGCTGTTCTAACCTGGAGTGTTGGCTTTTATACCTTATGTTGATAAGTTATATATTGGGTACCACGGTTTGTTGCCTTTAATGCTTCATGGCTTCCCTTAGTTGTGTCTCCTGTGGGAGGTGAGTATAACAACCTTGTCGTGCATCCTATCAGGGATTGGTGGCATTGCTGTTATCTTTGTCCTTGTGTCGTATCTGAAACTTAAATGAAATATTATCCTACCACTTGTGCCGTATCATAAAAGGTTGGCATCCTAGATGGTGATGATGTTAATGAAATATAATATTGATGTTCATAATGATGATGAATGTGATGTTGATGATGTTGATATAGGAGGTTGATGTTGATGTCGATATTAATGAAGGATGTTGATGATAATGAAGGATAATGATGATGAATGGTGATGACAATGATGAATGATAATGATTATGATAAAAAAATAATAAATGATGATAATCACCAGTACCAAAAACACCTTGAAAAAGCAGTGGTTCTACACAACACTTCACCTAGAGGGGGGGTGAATAGGTGTAATCCGATTTTTATGGTCTTTTTTAAAAAGATTGTTAAACAACAATTAATCAAAACAATAAACAACATAAATAATCAACACAAGATTTTGTTCACGGAGTGGAAACTCATTTGAAGAACGTCTTCAAAATCTAAAACCACTCCGGGTGTAAGACACCACCTCAAATCCACTATAGAAAATTTAGTTTGTTACAACCAATTTAGAGACACTCACAAAACCTTTGTAGTAGCTAAACTTGGCTTGCAACACCACGAGCGACCCACTCGATCTCTACACGCATGTAGTGTCGGAACTCCGACCTTTCTATAGCTTCCCACGAGAACCTCTCGATCTCTGCATCACCAGCAGCTCCGGACTCTTCCGGCCAACGAACTTGTCCACTCCAATGGACTCAACTGAAGTTTGATGTTGAATGTAGTGTGGTGGAGATGTGTTTATCCAAGAGAGAATCAATCAAGTGGGGGAGAGATTGCTCTAAATGTTCTTGGAGGCCCTTAGGGTTTTTGCTCTGATTCTCCACCCTAGAACAGCAGAAAAGCTGTTCTATTTATAGTACCACTCAAATGAGGCGCATTAAAACCCTAGGTTTTAAGTCATCTGGAACATTCGCTCGAGCGGAGTGTCGAGCGAAGGTCGAGCGCCGAAATCTGTCTAAGTTCGCTCGAGCGGAGTGTCGAGCGAAGGTCGAGCACCGAAATCTGTCTAAGTTCGCTCGAGCCAAGTGTCGAGCGAGGGTCGAGCGGTCCAATCTGCTTGAGTTCGCTTGAGCCATGTGTCGAGCGAGAGTCGAGCGGTGCAATCTGCTTGAGTTCGCTCGAGCCATGTGTCGAGCGAGAGTCGAGCGGTGCAATCTGCTTGAGTTCGCTCGAGCCATGTGTCGAGCGAGAGTCGAGCGGTGCAATCTGCTTGAGTTCGCTCGAGCCATGTGTCGAGCGAGAGTCGAGCGGTGCAATCTGCTTGAGTTCGCTCGAGCCATGTGTCGAGCGAGAGTCGAGCGGTGCAATCTGCTTGAGTTCGCTCGAGCCATGTGTCGAGCGAGAGTCGAGCGGTGCAATCTGCTTGAGTTCGCTCGAGCCATGTGTCGAGCGAGAGTCGAGCGGTGCAATCTGCTTGAGTTCGCTCGAGCCATGTGTCGAGCGAGAGTCGAGCGGTGCAATCTGCTTGAGTTCGCTCGAGCCATGTGTCGAGCGAGAGTCGAGCGGTGCAATCTGCTTGAGTTCGCTCGAGCCATGTGTCGAGCGAGAGTCGAGCGGTACAATCTGCTTGAGTTCGCTCGAGCCATGTGTCGAGCGAGAGTCGAGCGGTCCAATCTGCTTGAGTTCGCTCGAGCGCCCTGTCGAGCGAGAGTCGAGCGGTGACACCTGTTTTGACCATTGATCATCACATTTCAATCCTCTTCGCTTCAACACTTGTTACAACACTATTTTACACAGGTTTTCACAAGAATATGCCAATCAACTCATTTTTGCCTCAACAATCTCCCCCTTTGGCATTTCTGTGACAAAACCTCTAACCTATACATATGACCTAATCCTAGCACACCCATCACTAGATTCAGATTCTTGAACACAATGAAATATTTCTGCACAACCTTAGCAAACGGTTAAACATATCGCACAAAGAATTGTTTGCAAATCACAAACTACAATTCATGAATAGATATGACACGTACAGGCTTTAGAAACAAAATATTTCATTAAACAATTAATCAGTAAAAGAGTTCAAGAACAATTAGTCACACAGCAGCAGTAAACAAGAGATATAAAATCAAAAGATAAAAACCAAAAACTAGCTGCTGTTCCCAAAACACAAGTGTTGCTACCAACTAACACTCCCCCTGAGTTAGTATAAAAAAAAAATCAAAACTCCCCCTTAATCAGTACTCCCCCTTTTTGTCACAGGCTGACAAATGGTCTCAATCATCTGCATTACTGCCACCATCTTCATCGTCTTCGTTAAGAAGCTCTTCAATGTCATGGAAACGTTGGGTCACATGCTGCTGCAGGCTGTCAAACCGAGCATCCAACGTATCAAACCGGGCATCGAAAGTATCCAACCGAGCATCAAGGCGGGCTAAATACTCAAGAACCTGCTGAAGACTAGGCTCGGTCGAGCCGGGTGCCGAAGGAGATGGGGCCGAGCCAGACGGCTGAGAAGTAGATGGCCGAGAGCTGGATGGCTGAGAGCTGGAAGGCCGAGAGCTCGAAGGCTGAGAGGAAGGTGCGGGAGGATGCTCAACACGGATAGGGTGCGGAGTGGTGTGAGCACGACTAAGCTGCACCGTCCTACGACCAATGGGAGCCTTAAGTGCTATCCTAGGCTCTTGAGGGAGAAAGGCAACAGACTGAGAGAGGGCTATACGGGTGATGAGACAAGCGAACGGCAAACCAGTCCGTTTCTTGGAGGACTGAAATGCCTCAATTATGACCCGACACAGAAGAGCCCCTAGATCAAGAGGGACATCATTGATCAAGGCATAAAGAAGAATGGCGCGGTCAAGACCCACGTCACTCTGATGACCCGTAGGATATAAATTTGTAAGAACAATCCTACTCAGAATGAGGTTATCAGGCGTAAAAAGAATGGTTTGGAGAGGGCTCCTCCCTTCCCAATTACTGATCCCACCACAGAGACAGCTAGCAATAGCTTGTGAAGTAGGATGAGGCATCCGTGTATAGGGATAGTCAGGGTAAGGCACACGAGGGGCATTCAGCAAGTGTGCTATCATGCCCGGAGTCACCCGGAAGGTAATGTTCCGGAGACTCACGTCAAAGGAGTCATCAATGGAAATACCCCGTATGTTGGAGTAAAACTCCCGAACCATCTCCACAGAAGGAGTGGGATGACCAGTGGTCAAAGCCTGCCACTGGCGAGACTCAAATATATGAGGGATTATGGTCTCAGAGAGCTCACCGAGGGAGACATCACGCTCAACAATGGGTGTACGTTGAGAAAAATTCTGAGTGTACAGCTCCTGAGCTTGTGCACTATGGAATTGAGCGTGAGCGGGTGCAGAAGGGTTGGTGCGAGGACGGACACGTCGAGACGACATGGCTTTTAGCTGTAGATAAAGTCAGAGACGTTAGACAAGGCTAAAGGTGATGTGACTCCTTGATGGATGCATGTCTAAAATGCCAAATGCATGAGAATGATAAAACTCACCAACTAATCATGTGATGGACATCCTAACATGACAATGCCAATCATGCCGACCATGACAAACAAACAATGCCAATCAACCATGATCATGAACATGCTAACACGACAAAGCCAATCATGCCGACCAAGATAAACCTCAACCCAATTGCAAATTTAATTCAAGTGACCCAATGCCCTTTCTAACCAAAAACCCTTCAAACCCAATGCAATTCCAAGTCAAATGACTACCCAACACTAGGATATGCATGAAATGGGTATATGAACAATTCTATGCCAATGCATGATGAAAATGATTAAACAAAACTCATTTAGGCATTTCAACAAACACTTGGAGTGCATCCAAGTGAGAAAATCGACCAACACTCCATGGGAGGTTCAAAAACCTCCTAAATACATCCAAATAACCACAACAACTCCATAGGAGTTTCAACCAACCCAAAATACAAGAAATTTTTCAAGGGTTTCACTCCAAAGGGAGCAATCCGAAACCCACAAAAAATGAGCAAGAAAAACAAAAAAAAATGCAAGAATCCGAAATAAAATTCAAGAGAAATGATTTTACCTTGTATTGGAATGATTTCGGAAGAGAAAATGAGTTGAAACCGAGGAGATTTGAGTGAATGAGAGAAAAACGCACGAAAATAGCTTGGGAGAAGAAAACTGTGCGTGTAGCTCGAGCGGCGCTGGCTTTATACCAGTTATTCGCTCGAGCGAACTTAAACCCTCGAGCGAACTGTCGAGCGAAGTTCGCTCGAGCGGAGTCGAGCGGAGTGTCGAGCGAGACCTCCAGATTTTGCAATTTTGCCCAGTTTTGAAACACACACCACTCACAAGACTCACATGACTTTGACAAACACTAGGGAAGTCAATTTTCAACCCAAGAATACATATCAAATGCAGAGAAGCATCATATTCTCACAAAACACGCAGGTAAAAACAAAGTATCTCAAGTAATGTAGACATGCGTGTTTAACCGGTCCTTGCTCAATCAAGAAATTTCAACCGATAAGCGTGAGCGGGGTTGGGCTGAACAAGAAATCATAAATGCTTGGGAAGCTCTTCCAAGACACAAAAAGTCAAACCCAATGCTGCTAGGACCTAAATCCTTCTGTTTGAGTACTTGTTTCAGCATATTCTGTTTTTCACCCTTTTTTTTTTTTTTTTTTTTATTTTACCAACATCACTTTTTCTTTTCCTTTTGATGTGCCATATTTTTGCACAAGAGAATCATGATGAGGTCATCTAGCCCGTGGTCAATTCTGTGTGCAAGTAGAGCTTCCTACCACCTTTGATTGCCTCCCCAATACTCACAAGTGGCGAAATGTCAATTAACTGAGCCAGGAGTGAAGTGTGTGATGCTAGTCATAAATTACACAAAATACTCATGTTTCAAACCTTTGTGAACCATAAGTATATGATACAAATCTCAAAAGATGCATGTCCTTAGATTTGAGGATTAACAACCCAACCATTATATAGCACAGCCAAGGAGTGTATGTATGGACAGAAAACAACATCAAGGAAACTAGACAACTAAAAAACACGAAATAAACACCAACAACAAAATAAAGTAAAAATGCATGCAATGCATGTTTCAGTGCTCATGTCAAAGCACATACACCAATAGCCTTTCTAAGCAGTTCAAACCGAAGCCCATCCAAGGGTTTTGTAAGGTCGGCTAGTTGATGTTCGGTGGGAACATATTCAAGAGTCACAACTTGTGTTTCCACAAGCTCCCGAATAAGATAATGTCTAATGTCAATGTGCTTAGTCCTAGAATGTTGGACAGGATTTTTTGAAATGTTTATAGCACTGGTATTGTCACAAAAGACGCTCATCACACCTTGGTCAATGCCATAGTCACATAGCATTTGCTTCATCCACAACAATTGCGTGCAACAACTTCCTGCAGCAATATATTCAGCCTCAGCCGTGGACATAGAAATTGAGTTTTGCTTCTTACTCATCCCGGCTACTAGATTCGTCCCAACATAGAAACACCCACCAGAGGTGCTTTTCCTATCATCTGCATTACCTGCCCAATCAGCGTCCGAATACCCTGCAAGTTCTGTATTAGAGTCTCGTGAATACCAAATCCCATAGTTAACTGTTTCATTCACATAACGAAGTATGCGTTTAACAGCTGTCAAATGTGATTCTTTTGGATTGGCCTGAAATCTTGCGCAAACCCCAACGCTAAAGGCTATGTCTGGTCTGCTTGCAGTGAGATACAACAAACTCCCAATCATGCTCCTATACAATGATTGTTCAACATTCTTGCCTGACAGATCAGCGCTAAGCTTAACACTAGTGCTCATGGGAGTTCTAGCATGGCTTGTGCCATCTAATCCAAATTTTTTGATAAGATCCTTTGCATATTTGGATTGAGAGATGAACAACCCATCATTCAACTGTTTTACCTGAAGTCCCAAGAAAAAAGTTAGTTCACCTACCATGCTCATCTCAAATTCATTTTTCATTTCATTAGCAAACTCAAGAGCCAGAGTATCAATAGAATATCCAAATACAATGTCATCCACATAGATTTGGGCAACTGTTATGTCATCTCCAGCTTTTCTAATGAACAGGGTCCTGTCAACATTTCCTCTCAGAAACTTACAGTTTTCCAGATAGGAAGTTAGTCTTTCATACCAAGCTCTGGGAGCCTGTTTCAGACCATAGAGGGCTTTCTTCAACCTGTAGACATGATTAGGATATTTTGGATCCTTGAAACCCTTTGGTTGTTCGACATACACTTCTTCTTGGAGAATTCCATTAAGAAAAGCACTCTTGACATCCATTTGATAGAGCTTGAAACACATGTGGCAAGCAATGCTTAACAGTATCCGAATTGATTCAAGTCTAGCAACCGGAGCAAAAGTCTCATCAAAGTCTATACCTTCCATTTGGGCATACCCTTGAGCAACTAATCTTGCTTTATTTCGCACGATTGTTCCATTCTCATCAGACTTATTCTTGAAGATCCATTTTGTGCCTACCACATTGTGACTTTCTGGTCTCGGCACCAAGTACCACACATTGTTTCTCACAAACTGATTTATTTCATCATGCATTTCATCCAACCAATTCTCGTCATTCAAGGCTTCTTCAACCCTTTTTGGTTCAATTTGTGAGATGTAGCTGGAGTGAGCCAGTTGACTTATCACTTTCCTTCTTAATCTCATCCCTTCGTCTATGTTTCCAATAATGTTTTCTTGGGGATGATTCAACTTTACTCTTGAAGAACGCTCTTTTTGACTACTCACCTTTTTATTTGAAAAGGACTCCAAGTTTTCTTTTAGACCATCAGAATCTTTTCTTTCAGTTTCACTTGTTGAGTGAGATGGCTCATCCTTATTCAATTTTTCTCCAGGAGCATCATTCACTATCACATTTATGGACTCTATTATAGTTCCAGTGCGCAGATTGTAACATCTATAGGCACGACTATTCCTAGAATATCCAAGAAAGATCCCTTCATCACTCTTAGGGTCAAACTTAGCCAAGTTTTCCCTATCTCTCAGAATGTAGCATTTGCTTCCGAACACCCTGAAGTACTTCACATTTGGTCTCTTTCCTTTCCACAGTTCATACGGTGTTTTGGAAGTGCTTGGTCTTGGATAGACTCTGTTCACAATATGCCATGCTGTGTTTACAGCTTCTCCCCAAAAGTGGGCAGGAAGAGTCTTACTGTGTAACATGACTCGAGCTATTTCTTGAATAACTCTATTCTTTCTTTCGACCACTCCATTTTGCTGTGGGGTGATAGGGGCAGAAAATTCTTGACTAATGCCCTCTTCATCACAAAAACTCTCAAGATTTGAATTGTCAAACTCTCTTCCATGATCACTCCTAATTCTGACTATCCCCTTTTCTTGCTCATTCTGAAGTTTCTTGCACAAGGTTATAATCACATTAGGAGCTTCAGCTTTTTCTCTCAGAAATTCTACCCATGAATATCTGGTAAAGTCATCTACCATTACCAGAATGTATTTCTTTCCTCCCAGGCTTTCAGTTCTAGACGGTCCCATAAGGTCAATGTGCAATAACTCCAATGGTTGTTCAGTTAGGATAGCCGTTGTTTTCTTGTGAGCTGTTCTAACTTGTTTTCCCAATTGACATGACCCACACACAGGAGTCTTCACTTTACCCAGCTCAGGCATTCCTATCACCATCTCTTTCCTGGCAATTTTGGACAGATTTTTATGATTCACATGTCCAAGTCTTTGGTACCACAAGTCTGTGGCATCACTCTTAGCACTATTGCAACTATGCTGAAGACTAGGACTGATGCCATAACAATTTTCAGACGTCCTTGTTCCTTGCATCATACAGTTTCCATCCTTATCTGAAACAATGCATATTTCTTTTGAGAAACGAACTTCAGCACCATTATCACACATTTGACTTATACTGAGAAGATTTGCTTTTAATCCATCAACAAACAGCACTTCTTTCAAGATGGGTAGTTCAGGTATTTCAATTTCACCCTTTCCAATTATCTCAGCTTTTCCACCATCTCCAAAAGTTACTGTTCCACACTTGTACTCCTCAACAGCTTTGAATAGGCTTCTATCACCTGACATGTGACGTGAACATCCACTATCAAGATACCACACATAGGTGTCTCTAGCCTTTAGAGCAATGTGTGCCACATGACATGTGTTTCTTTC
Organism: Carya cathayensis; assembly: GCA_011037825.1. Taxonomy (NCBI): domain Eukaryota; kingdom Viridiplantae; phylum Streptophyta; class Magnoliopsida; order Fagales; family Juglandaceae; genus Carya; species Carya cathayensis. The sequence continues at coordinate 3,256,034 of QGSO01000171.1, forward strand.
TCCAGTTCTGACCCACATCTTTCTAACTTTTGGAAAACTACTCTTTTTGGTAGTCGACAGTTGGTCTAGCTTGACATTTAGCATCTCATTCTGCCTTGTTAAAGCCATGACTTGACTCCAAAGATTCAGATGCCCTCTTTTTGGCTGCCTATCTCCATGTCTCATGGGATTCTTCTTAAGATCATAGCAATTTGGTCGGATGTGACCAGCCCTACCACAATTATGACACACCCGGTTTTCTTTGCTGTCTCTTTGTCTCCTGAACGATGAGGTATCCTCATACTTGATGAATCTTTTCAGCTTAAAACATTTCGTTACAACATGACCTATTTTACCACAGCGGTGACAAATAGGACTTCTAGCTCTTGGTTTCATGTGAGACACAGCATCCATTTGGATATTTGAGGATTTCTTGCCATTGTCAGATGGGTGAGTCTTCCCATTGGCGATTGATTCACGAACAAACACAGTTTTCTTTTCCTTTTTGTGGGAGACCTTTGAGCTAGTTGCAACCTCAGATTTTATTGGATCATATCCTAGTCCACTCTTGTCACTCGGAAGCTTTCCAAAGCTTAGGATTTCATCCAATTTTTGCTTCTCATTGGAGAAGGATTTCAGTTTTTCCTTCAACAAAGTTATCTCACTTTCTTGAGCTTTTAACTCATCTTCCAAAATCACATTCTTCATTTTAAACTGATCAGCTAGAGCAATGGCTTCAGTTAATTTGCCTTGAAGCTCTTCATTTTCTTGTTTAATGAGGTCTATCTCTTGAATGTGAACTTTGTTGAGTTTCCTCAGTTTGACACAGTCCTTGTATAGTTTCTCATATACTTCTTACAGCTCTTCTTCATACTCAGATTCATTTTCAGACAAGTTCTCCTCATCCGACACGTTTTCACTGTGTTGACTTTTGCTATCTACCGAAACAGTGAATGCCATGTAATTCAGATTTCTTTTTGGAGAGGAGTTTCCTGAGGAATCACTTGACTCCGACTCGCTCTCACTTAAGGATGCCATTTTTGCCCTTTCTTTTGCCTTCTTGTAGTTTGCACATTCCAGCCGAATGTGTCCAAAACCATGGCATTCATGACACTGCACACTAGACTGACCCTTGTCTCTATTTGTTCTAGTGTGCTTCTCAGAGTTTCTATCCTTGTTCCCTGAACTCGAGCCTCTGTTGTATTTTTCAAACTTTTTCTTTTCAAAACTCTGATTCTTCTTATTTCTAGCCACAAACATTTTCCTGAATTTCTTAGCATAGAATGCTAATTCTTTGTCGTCCATAGCCAAATCATCAGATGACTCATCTGACTCCTCTCTAACAGTATTGAGAGCTATGGACTTGTGCTTCTTGTCTACTGGAAGAGTATGTTCATATGTTTGGAGAGAGCCCACCAACTCTTCTATTCTCATAGCGTCCACGTCCTTGCTTTCTTCAATAGCTGTGACCTTAGGACGAAATCTCTCAGGAAGAGATCTGAGAACTTTTCTCACAACTCTATTCTCAGGAATTCTATCCCCTAGATTAAAACGAGAGTTGACGATATCATTTAAATTGGCATAGAAAGCATCAAATGTTTCATCATCCTTCATCCTTAATTCTTCAAAGCTAGTGGTCAACATTTGAAGCTTAGAGTTCTTTACAGCCTTGGTACCTTCATGAGTGATCTCAAGAATATCCCAAGCTTCTTTGCAATTTTGGCACATTGATATTCGTTTAAACTCTTCCTGGGACACAGCCATGAAGATTGCATTCAGTCCTTTGCTATTCCAGCCACATTCACTTATTTCATCTATGGAATAATTTTCCACACTTTTGGGAGTTTGAACTCCATCAACAATAACTTTTGGTTCCGTCCAACCATTTGTTACGGAAAACCATACTCATTCATCTACAGATTTCAAGAAAGCTCTCATTCGAACTTTCCAATAAGCATAGTTGTTTCCATCAAAATATGGTGGAGATGTAAGTGATTGAGACCTATCCATTTAAAACCACTACGGCAGGATCACACTCAGGAACTGAATCCTAGCGGAGTGAACCCTTCTCTGATACCAATTGAAAAGGCAGTGGTTCTACACAACACTTCACCTAGGGGGGTGAATAGGTGTAATCCGATTTTTATGGTCTTTTTTAAAAAGATTGTTAAACAACAATTAAACAAACCAATAAACAACATAAATAATCAACACAAGATTTTGTTCACGGAGTGGAAACTCATTTGAAGAACGTCTTCAAAATCTAAAACCACTCCGGGTGTAAGACATCACCTCAAATCCACTATAGAAAATTTAGTTTGTTACAACCAATTTAGAAACACTCACAAAACCTTTGTAGTAGCTAAACTTGGCTTGCAACACCACGAGCGACCCACTCGATCTCTACACGCATGTAGTGTCGGAACTCCGACCTTTCTATAGCTTCCCACGAGAACCTCTCGATCTCTGCATCACCAGCAGCTCCGGACTCTTCCGGCCAACGAACTTGTCCACTCCAATGGACTCAACTGAAGTTTGATGTTGAATGTAGTGTAGTAGAGATGTGTTTATCCAAGAGAGAATCAATCAAGTGGGGGAGAGATTGCTCTAAATGTTCTTGGAGGCCCTTAGGGTTTTTGCTCTGATTCTCCACCCCTAGAACAGCAGAGAAGCTGTTCTATTTATAGTACCACTCAAAAGAGGCGCATGAAAACCCTAGGTTTTAAGCATCTGGAACATTCGCTCGAGCGCAGTGTCGAGCGAAGGTCGAGCACCGAAATCTGTCTAAGTTCGCTCGAGCTAAGTGTCGAGCGAGAGTCGAGCGGTCCAATCTGCTTGAGTTCGCTCGAGCCAAGTGTCGAGCGAGTGTCGAGCGGTGCAATCTGCTTGACTTCGCTCGAGCCATGTGTCGAGCGATGGTCGAGCGGTGCAATCTGCCCTAGTTCGCTCGAGCGCCTGTCGAGCGAAGTGTCGAGCGGTCAACTCTGTTTGACCAGTTATCAGCACATTTCAATCCTCTTCGCTTCAACACTTGTTACAACACTATTTTACACAGGTTTTCACAAGAATATGACAATCAACTCATTTTTGCCTCAACACACCTCAGTGGTGATAATGATTAATAATGATTATAAGGATAAGTGATATCTTTCTCTCCTATACTTTCGCACACCTGTCATTGTGCTTGATCATCTGTGATACAAGGAAGATGAAGGTTTGAGGTTGATGAAATACCTCCGATGCCTAAGTCAGTTTGTTGATCCTTAAAGAAAATTTTGTATATTAAAGAATGTAAGAGCTGTTCTAACCTGGAGTGTTTGGCTTTTATACGTTCTGTTGATAAGTTCCATATTGGGTATCATGGTGTGTCGCCTATAATGTTTCATGGCTTCCCTTAGTTGTATCTCCTGTGGAAGGTGAGTATAGCAACCTTGTCGTGCATCCTATCAGGAACTGGGCTCGTTATTGTTATCTTTGTCCTTGCGCCATATTTGAAACTTAAATGAAACATTGCCCTACCACTTGTGCTATATCATAAAAGGTTGGCCTCCCCATATGGTGATGATGTTAATGAAATATGATATTAATGTTCATAATGATGATGAATGTGATGTTGTTGATGATGATGATGATAGTGTTGATATTGATGATGATGGTGGATGTGATATGATGTTGATGATTGTGATTATGTTATGATGTTGATGTTGATGATTCTATGATGAAGGATTGATGTTGACGATAATAATGAAGAAGATGATGATGAAGGATGATGTTGATGTAGATTTTGATGATGAAGATGATTTTGATGTTCTTGAAAATGATGGATGTGATGTTGATGATTACGATGAAGGAAGATGATGTTGATGATTATATGATGAAGTATTGATGTTGATGATGAGGGATGACATTTGATATTAATGATGATGATGACAAAGGATAATTGATAACGACGACAATGTTTAAGGATGACGTCAGTGATAATGAAGAATGTCGATGATGATGATGACGACGAATGATATTAATTATGATAATGATTATAATAATGATGATGGTAGAAGGTATGTGATGATTAAGATGAGAATGATAATGAATGATGAAAAATGATGATGATGATCAGGATTAGGACACCCCAATGGTGATAATGATTATTAATGATAAAAAATGATATTGATGTTATGTTGAAGAATTATGTTGATTATGAAGATGAAGATGATGTTGATGCTGTTGATGGATTTGATGCTGATGATGAATAATGTTCAAGTCAATGAAGGATGTTGATGATAATGTAAGATAGTGATGATGATAATGATAATGATGATGATGATAACAAAAGATAATGATGATGAAGGGTGATGATAATGATTATGATAAAAAAGATGATGAACGATGAAAAATGATGATAATAACTAGTACCATGATACCTCAATGGTGATAATGATTAATAATGATTATAAGGATAAATGATACATTTCTTTCCTCTACTTTCGCACACTGATCACAGGGCTTAATCACCTGCGCTTCTTCCTTCCATATTTCTTGAGATTACTTCTTTATCACGAGAGGTTTGAGAGCATGCTGTAGCGGGCATGCGAAGGTCATGTTAATTAACAAAGATCACACAGACGACGTTCTAGTAGTTATAATGATTAATAATGATGATAAGGATAAGAGACACATTTCTCTTATAATGATTAATAATAAGTGATACATTTATGAGTTGAGTAATATCAAGTTATACACGTAGTGAACTATCAACTAGAAATATCTAAGTTAACATTTTCACGTTTAAAAAATCACATTAGGGAATGGGCGCGGATCCCATTCTTCCATAAAACTCTATGCTACCATCACACCATAACAAGAAGGAATGGGGTCACGTTCTTTCCATTTGTGCATTGGTGGCAATCTCTTCCTTTCCTTCCATGGACCTCTAGGCTACACTAGTGTCTAGGGGTGGGCAATGGACGCTTGCACCCTGCTACTCCGCAGGAGTAGGTGGGCAACCCTGCACACCCATGATGGGGCAGGGCAGGATGACTTCAATGGGGCGCAGGCCTATTGTGTGACATTGGCCTCCTATATAAAAGTTGGCTTAGGAGGCCAAGGCAATGCAAGGATTTGAATATAACTCTAATGAGTTTAAAAACTACGTCATTAGTTTTTAATTTTAGTTGTATATATAAATTTTAATTAACAATTTAAATTATGTGGTAATTCAGGTCCAAAAAATATTTTTTTGAACCACAAATAGTTTTTAGACCCAATAGGCCAGGGTAGGTAGGGCACGGGGTGGATGAGGTGCAACCCTCGGCGGGGGGCCTTGTCCTCGCCTCCCGGGGGTGGGGTGCGGGGTTCCCTCATATGGTGCGGGGTGGGGTGGACCCCACACCATGTTGGTATCACTCCTACCAGTGTTCATTGTTCCTTCTAAGTAATTTTGTGCATAAGGCCAAAAGACCCCACACAGTACTTGATGATATTTAAAACTTGCTGATTTTGACAGTAACTCAAAACTCTGCGTTTAGGTCAATATTTTTAATATGATAACAATAAACTTAATAAATACATTATTTAAAAAGAACAATTAGCAACCGCAACAAATATTAAATAAGAAAATAACATCTTAACGACTAAAAATAGAAATATTATCCTAATAACAAATAATTAAACATGATAATAATAATAATAATAATAATAACCATGATAGTATAATAAAAAAAATTATAATGTGGGAGAGAGAGAGAGAGAGATGCTTCAATAACTACTCCAGTGCCACATAACTAGCACTTTCTTATTCCCCTTCGAGAGAGGGGTGCCCGCTACAAGACCACAGTCAAACCGGCAAGAAGATTAAAAACCTCCAACCCAATATTGTTTAACTAAAAATAAGTATTCAGAAAAAGGACCAAAATTCTATCTTCAACTGAAAATGACTTTATTGACTAAAGTTTTAAGGCTTAGAGCATCCTCGGCCATCCTCATTGGCTCAGGGAAAAACAAGTGTATACTAAAATAATCATGGATATAATCATGGGTTGTGTTAAACATATAATCATATCAAGACAATAGATCACGTATAGCACAATTAATATAAAACAGATAGTCAACCTGTCACCTAGTTACCAACACTAAACAACTTCATAAAGTATTGAAAGAAATATGCACAACCCCTTAAATGAAGCTCTTGGTGAGATATAATTTCAGAAAGATATCCTGTATATGCATTTGCTAGACATTGCCAATATTATTTGGATGACAGGTTTAAATGTATTTGACCTATCTTAGAAAGTTAATGGCTCTTTATTCTACCTTTGATACAACTTGGCCAACAACTTCTGATTGATTTTTTCTCTTACTGATTTGTTAACGTACAAGTAAGAACTTACTACTAGAAACTATGAGAGCACCTTAATGAGATATTCAAAAGAGGAAAAGGAAAAATAAACTAGTTGGCTCAACATTAGAGGAAAAGGAAAAGCGAAACAAGAAACAAAAAAATGCTTAATGCATATAAGCTAAGGTGCTGTTTTGGGTTTAGAAATAGTCGTTAGTCCTTAGTTAATATGGATGGAATTTTTGGAATTATTCTCTTCTAACTAATCATCTTAAAAGGTATATAAAATCCTTTAAAAATATATTTCCCTTGGACATCCTAATAGATCTAATTAGTTTCTGGAATATATTCAATGTTGCTACTTACAGACCAACATTTTTCACAATGCAAAGCCATTCCAATCATTACCAATTATGTTGAACCAAGTAACAAACTGACTAAATGTTGAAATCTAGTAATAAGTTTTTTGAACCAATTGCACAAGAATCCCAAGCATCTTTTGCAAATCTTCATATATTACCATATTTAGGTGAACCTATCGTATTCAAAACTAAAGCATAAAAGATGAGGATCAGTATCGACTACAAACTTTTGATCAAGTGTCTATGCGTTGGTGAGTTATTTCCTCGATATTCTCATTAACTTGAAGTTTACACAGAAAAATATATGGTTAGAATATTTAATTAAGAATTAAGTTTACAATCAAGTCACTAAATTGTACACAAATTCTCTGGTTACTTCCATTGAACAAGTATAAAGTACTCCATTAAAGTTAAGAAACTAGCAAAGAGAAGGATTGGAAATTTAAGAAACCAGCAAAGAGAAGGACTGGAAAGAGTTAAAGCCAAAAATCAAAGACATCTCAAATAATCATGAAATCAGAGAACCACACTAAGAAACAAGACCAATTATAACAATGATAGAAGACGCTACTTATCAAAATTGAAAAATAAAAACAAAAAAGGAAGACCCTAGTTTAAAAGATCAAAAGAATGCATTATAGAAATGATATTTCTACACACTAAATCCACTTTAAGTTAAATTCAAGCAATAAAGAAGGGTGATGGAGGGTCAAATAGAATTTTGAGCGTTGCTGAAATAGAATTGGGAAAAGAGATCAACTATGAAGGTTTAGGTACAAATAAGGACCAAAATCAATCAAATGAAAACCAATTACAATGAAAACAACCAAAACAATATTAATAGTTGACCTAGAAGATTTCCTATCATACCAGAAATTGTAGTTGCCGAATATTTCAGTGCGAATTCCTGAATTTATCACCTCAAAATTGATAAAGTAATCGTTACGACTAGTAAATTGCAGGGGGAACGAAGAAAGGCGCAAAAGAATTGATACCTGGGGATGAGATTCCTAGAATGACAAGGCATCCTTACTTTTATTTTCTCTCTCTAATCTCTTTCTATCTCGAGAGAGTTTGTTTTCGATCATACGACAACAATCAAAACAATATTAATCGCTTATCAAGAAAGTTTGTTTTCGATCATACCAGAGATTGTAGCCAGCGAAGAATTCGATGCAGAATCCTGAATTTATTGCCTCAAATGATATGTTAATCGGCAAAACTAGTAAATTGCAGGGGCAAAAAGATGAAGAAAAGCGGAAAATAATTGATTCCGGGGAATGAAATTGCTGGAACTGACGAGGTTTACTTCCCTCCCTCTCTCTCTCTCTCTCTCTCTCTCTCTCTCTCTAATCTCTCTGTCCGTCTCTTTCAAGTTCCTCTCATTTTTCTCTCCTTTTCTTTTTCGTCTTTCAAAGAACTCTCTCTCAAGTCCCATTGTCTTATGGCAGTGAACGAGAGAGCTCAAAAATTGGGTCCTTCGTTTTTTTGAACGTTGCGGCAACGCACTGCTACTTTTTGTTACTTTTGAATTCAAATGCAGCAAGGCTGCTTTTAAAAGAATATGATAAAGCGACCACATACCACTATATGGCAAGAGGCTCGCAAATGCGGCTTCCTCCCCGTTGCCTGCTATTGCAGCATTCTCTCGGTAGTTCACAGTTTTGAAGCATATTGCTATGAAATGGAATGTGATAAGTGGGCTATAGTTCATGGGCCTCGTAATAATGCAATAGGTCCATTCTCCTGATTGCTTGTTTTTTGAGTAAAAATTATCTCTCTCTCTCTCTAACAATTCAAACCATTTAAGGCCCAAATATGTAATGCACCCTTTATGCCCTTCTCTCTCTCACTCTCACGCACACAGAACAATGACAAAACATATTTGAAGTAGGCAGTTTTATAAAGAGAGAGTCTACATTCTCTCTAGAAAACACCGAAACCCAACCCAACTAGGGAGTGGAGTTTCGGCTCCTCCCTCCCTCCTCTCTCACTCATCCTTCCTCTTCTCTCTAATTTTCTAATTTTCTTTTTACAATTTTTTATTTTTTCAAGCTAAAGTAGGGAGAAAGGCCGATCTACTGCTCTCCAAAGCCTAGTGACCACCACGTGTCAAACCGGAGGATTCCCAAGGTGCCGATCTTTCAGACGGGCCAAGAATTTCACCGAACAAAGCGGTACGTGAGCCATACACGTCGTCTATAGTTGGTGCGTGAATCTCATGTGCCTCTGTAAGGAAAGTGCAGCTGCCCCCACAAGCGGCTTCTCTGGGTCTAGGGCCACTGGTAAATAAGTTTTTCGATCATACCAATATATTCAAGGGGGCCTTGTCCCTTCCATCACCAGTAACAACGGAAGCAACATTATTCCATCCCCCCATTTGCATTCATCTACGTATGACATCGAGAGGATATGCAACCATTTGTCCAACAGTTTCAACAGCAGCTCCACACGCCAGCCATGTTGTCACACTCAAATCATTGTCTTCAACGAGCCCAAATGGTTTAGTTTGAATTAAAAAAATCCTTTAGAGATTCATACACGGAAAAGTTCAGACTCGAATATGGAATCTGCAAATGTCAAATGGAAAATATAAATTTGCATACTACACTTCAAGAGTACATGTTCCCAGGATCACACAAAAATTGGGTGAGAAAAATTTTTATAAGTAAATCTAGTGTGAGAAACTAAAAATGCCTAGAAAGAATATGAGCAATTCACATTAATCATTAGCAGAAAAGGGAACAAGAACATAAGGTGTCTAATATTTTAATTTCTCCATCCTTAATTCATTAAATTCTTCTTTCCCAGTTACCTCTAAACAGCAGAAGAAAATCTAGACCAACTGCATTAAGTTTCGAAATTTATCACCAATAAATGTACAGATATTTGTGTGTGCGTGTTTATGCATGCAAGTGTTTGTGTACACAGAGGTTATACAATATCAAAAATAGGAAACAACTGAAGCACAGGCCTATTAGAGTGCAAAATTATTACAGGTTATCTAGCCCTCTCTTTCCTCCATTTACATTCTTTTTTTTTTAAGTGTTACAGCAGAAACATTTCTCAAATTTTTCCCTCAATTCTTTCAGAACAAGAAGCACTCAAACTCATAGATCAAGAATTCAACTCGGGGCTTACGACTTCATATGACATGTTGTGATAAAGATTATACAAACTAGTATGTTAATTTGGCAATGGTCTACTCCAATAATTCTAATAGGAGCCACAGACAGATAAGAGTCATGAGCTTAAGCCATGTAGTCCTTCTAAAAGAATACATCAAGCATCCTTGCAACCCAAATGAGAAGTTAATACAAAGGTCCATACTGTTAACAACATGTTTCACACACCGGGTACTAAGCTCGATTACCTGCAATGTAAGGTAGATGTGGGCTCAAGGTTGTTGAAACACCTCTGATGTGTAAGTTATTTTTTTATTCCTTAGAGAGATTTTCAATGTGTGTGTAAACATAAGAACATAATTCTAACTTAATGCTTGGCTTTTATACTACTTGCTGAGGTGATCCTATCTCATGTCAGAGGTGCCAGTCTTCAGTATGGGTACCACGTTATCGTTTTTAATGTGGTGTGGCCTCCTCATGCTATGTCCTTGTGGCAAGTTTGTGAATGCGGCTACCTTCCTTGCACTTTGTCAGGGACAAGAGTTTGTACCTTGCACTCTATTAGGGACAGGAGGCTTTACCGGGATCCTTGTCTACTTCTGTATCTATCCTTGAGAGTGGTGTGGCCCTTCCACTATGTACATGTGCAAGGTGGTGTTAGATAGTTCAGCGTCCCATCATTCCATGTCTAATTTCTTCCCTTGCGGGCCCTGGGCCTCTTTACCCTTTTGTTGACTTGTGGGCCAACTACACTTTGGTTACTTGGGCTCCATGGATAAGTTGACTCCTAGGATAAGTTAAGCCCAGCTCAGTAAGGGATGCAAACATCCCTTCCAGTTACCCCCTAAATCCCTAACGTACGTGTGCAGTGGGAATTATTCTTTTTTTTTTTTTTTAACGATGCATGGCGGTTTGTAACGCCTGACGAATGGGTTGCCTGTTGTGCATGCCTATTCCTTTCCCCACGTCTGGGGTTGGGTCTGACGACCTGATCCCACTCTCCCTTGTGTAGCGAAACTCGTGGGATCTGTCACCCCATCTCCTGATCCCACTCTATTGCCTTGGTAGTCTAATCACTGCAGTCGCCTATTTAAACCCAAGTCCCATTCTGCTTTGCATTCCTTCTTTCCCACTTCTCTCATTCCTGTTGCACCCTTCGAGTGCTCCCAACCTTCTTGCTTTTGTTCTTCTCTGTTCCCTTCCTTTCCGACCACCTTTGAACTCCTTACTTCCCTTCTTCCTTTAATGGCCCTCCATTTCTCGTTTCGCTTCTCGGGGCTCATGTTCATCCTGTCCAGAGGGATCTTCTAGGATCCCTGGGGGTCTAAATCCCTCTAAGATCTGTGAAGATTTTCAGTTCTTTGAGGGGTATCGCTGGACCTTGATTGTCACCTCCACTGAGTTGAGGTCGCTAAAATCTTCGTTTGGAGTGCCTGACTCTGCCAACTTAGAGACTCTGGTGACTCGTCAAGGGGCTGTCATATTGGAGGGCTTTGCCATGAAGGTGGCATAGTACCCTTCGATGTTTTCCAATAGACTACAACTTCCTTTTTTCCGCCCTATCTGAGAAGTTGTGGACTTCCTCCGTCTGGGTCCGTGGCAAGTCCACCCTAATGTGTGGAGGATCTTGATGTCTTGCTGCATCATTTAGTGTATAGTCTTGGGATTGCGGGCAATATTACCAGACCTAACTGCCAAAGTGTTCCTATTCACGCATAGGGTGCGATAGCTCAACGACACCTGTGCAGCTTTTGTTCTTGCCTGTGATATAGGGTTCCCCCCCCCCCCCCCCGCGGAGAACTCCTTTTTCCCGCAATAGAGAATGTCCATCATGGGTTTCCCATCCGCAATGTTTGGGGAGTGGTACTAGAGGACAAGGAGATCTGCTTGGATTTGACTGGGTAGGAGCAAGCTCAATTGGAGGCAGTCTATACTTGGGTGGGGACACATCAAGAGGAAGTCAATTTCGACGCCCTACTAACCAGAATCAACATAGATCAACACCTAGTGTCTCCAGATCGGTCCCATTTCAATGGGCAATGTCTCTCGAGGGTGTCATTAGCTTCTCAGGGCCAGAAAAGGCCACCAAGTCCTCTACTAGAATGGAAGGGGAAGAAGCCTCTCACTGAGGTCGTGGAAGCCTAGGAGTCATTTGGATCCAGTAGCAACAGTAGCAGCTCCTACTATAATTTTATTATGTTTATAAATAAAAGTGTAAATGTAAAAAATATAAAGAAAGATTATGAAAAAAAAAATGCTTACATAGATGAATGGTGGGTGTTAAATGTAGATAAGCACTTTATAAGCTCATATGTAATTTACATTATTTTGACATATAATTCATCATTTTACATAAATTTGCAAACTAGACGAGCCAGAGTACTCTAATTAATACCTGAAAGATTACTTAAAAAAGGACAAACATAAGTGAGATTTTTCATTGAGTGGAAATGGGATTGGGACTGGCCAATATTCTCATCATGTGGCCTGCATGCTCAGCGCGCTCTCTTGCATTTGCATAAGATAAACACCACCATGTGCTACGTACATATCATGAATGCTAAACGACGATTCCTTTTATAGATTCCCACCAACTCATTCATTTGTTTGTGTGCAAAAAGAAAATAAAATAAATCACCTTTGTAACGCAATGATCAGCAATCATTGTGCATTTCCAAGTGGTAGAGGAGGGCTAGCTCATTAAGGGTGTAACCGGTTTAGTTCGATCTGTTTTAGATAAAATTTAGAATCGAACTGGTATCCACCGTTTTTATATTTTTCAAAATCGATTACGCACCAGTTATCCTCCTAAACTGGTACTCTGGTTTTACCGATTTCAGGTCCGGTTCGGTTTGATTTTAATGTACTATATTATATAATATATTATATTATAATATATATACTATAGTGATAATATCTTGTAATATATTATAATTGTATTACAGACTATAATGATATATTATAATATATAATATAATGATATATTATAGTATATTATAATATATAGTGATATAGTATTAGTATAACTATTAATATGCACTATATAATATTAGTATAACTATTAATATAATAAACAAAATGATATAATATTTTAAAATTTAATATTATATTAATTAGTAATGTATCATATAATACAAAACTATTTTATATATAGTTATATATTATATATAAATATTATATACAATATAAAAAATTAAAATATATATAAACCGGTCAGGTCCGATTTTAGAAAAAGAAAAATCAGAATCGGACCGATTTCGACCGGTTTTAAGAAAAATAAAATTGGTACTGGACCGACTAAATTGATTTGGTCCAGTACAGTTTATCGGTTTTTTGATTTTTTTTTTTTACACAGGATCGGTCTGGTACGGTCCGGTTAACTGATTTTTTTATTCTTTTTTACACCCCTATAATTGATATAAATAATTCCTTTTATGTTAGCGCTTCATGCTCTTTTGAGAGCTTTGAGTGAGTGAGGTTATGAAGTTTTGTAGTTGTTAATAGGATGAGTAATAATCCAATCTTTTGCAAAACAAAACAAAAGAAACTAGAAATTTTACTCGGTTTCGATTCTACACCTATGATAGAAGGAAAATGATAGGGATCCCAATAATCCGACATGGGTCCAAAGTCTCCAAACAGTATTTTTTTTATTTAGTGATTAAAGAAATATTTTTAAATGATGTTATAAAATTTTTTAAAAATGTTTAAGATGATTAAAACACTACCTGAAAAAAAAAATACTTATCGCAAGAATTTTGTGGGAAATTCTCGGTGGCTGTAATGCCATCCATGATTAGAAACATGTAAGCCTCGACAATAGAAATCTATTCTTGATTTGCCACAACAAAAGCTTATAACTAAATGTAACTTGATATAGTATATATTAGATTATTAATCATTAATTTATGTAAAATAGATCTGACGTATCATATTAACTCACGTCAATTTATAAACTTACTTTTATAAGATTAATTCATAAATCTAGCACTTCTCCTTAAAATATTACTGTGATTAGAATTGATAAGATACCAAATGTAACATAATCTTTACACTTTTTTTCCATTTTTACCCATCTTGTAATGAGTTGCAGACTCATCAAATAAATGTCAAAGAAGTGAGAGTAAAACCTTCATATGCATGTCACCCAAAAGCAAAAAGAAAGGAAACTATTTTCTTTTGGGTAAACGAAAGGAGAGAGAAGGAAAAAGCAGACTGCTGGATTCCTCAAACTAACATTGTTTGCAAGTCCATTGGGCTTAAGAGGCCTGAGTAAGCTTGAAATTTCTAAGCCCAACTTTAAACCCAAGGGTCTTCAATTCTTCTTGCACTCGTGCTCGGAAATCACTGTATGTAAAGGGCTTGTACTTGGAACTCCGAATCACACTGCCTTCATCTGGGAACACAAAGTAGCAGATTGAGATCCTCTCTTTCTGTTTGTTTAGCTTGACTCTGTGCTCCACACTCTTGTACTCGTCGTTGCTTATTGCCTATAATCAAATCTCATCATCAAACAAAAAGTCAAAAAAATCTTCAATCAATGCATTTTGTTTTCTAAATGTTTTAACCAAAAAGAGATCCTATAAAATAACGTGATTTCATGTTATCTTAAAAGCGGTGTAAGTCTTCATCTTAAATTTTATCATAACAGTTATATCAGTTGATATGTCACATTTTAAGCATCTCCATACCATGTCACTAATACTACTAAAGATGACAAAATTCAAGATAAAAAATAATATTTTTCTTTATCCTTAAAGAAGCATGCACTTGAGGAACCTGCATCATATCTCCAAGATTGACGAGTAGAGTGTTGGACATAGGTTTAACTTGGAGCCATTTATTGTCTTTGAGGACTTCAAGTCCACCCACTTCGTATTGGCTCAAAATGGACAACACTGAGCTATCTGTGTGCGCGTCTAGGCCCCATGTAGAGTTGGCCATGGAGTGTAGTGGGTAGCGGTAAATACGTACATATCCTGTGGATTCCGATAGATTGGACTTGACTTCTTCTAAATTCAGATTGAGTTTCATCACCATTGCCTCAAATATGGTGGTAGCAAGTCTAGCCAGATGCTTTCCATATTCTTCTAGCAGCAATCTTGTGACGCATATATATAGAATTATTATAAGCTCTTGGTCAAAATATACAAATTAATATATAAAAGAAGGAACTAAATAAATCATGAAAAATTTATATTATGAAGTTGCCTGCATGTGGATCACATCTACTAAAGTGCTTACATGAATAATTTGATTTAATTGAAAGATAAATTTTAAAATTTGAATATTATAAATTGAATCTTATCATCCAAGTTATATGAATTTTATGCTCTACATATCGTCTCGAGAATATAATAACTTATAAATCATAAATATTGAGCTAAAAAAAAAAAACATTGATAATGCATTTCGACAGCTAGATTTATTAGGAAGATAATCTAGTTTGGTTTTCTCTAAAATCCGAATCTCCTATTTAGATTATAGAGTAATATTTGAAGAGTTCAGATTCAAACCATTATTTGGTTCCATTAAATTTAAAAATTGTCATTTCAAATTTATTTATTTAAAGGAAAATGATATAATAAGACTTCCTATATTACATTAATCCATTTACAACTAAGTATTAAATAATTAATTTTTTATATACTTGAAACTGTTGTTAGGACAATAATTTTGAATTAAATTTTTAATATAAACTGTAGATCTACAGTTTATATTAAAAAATTAATTCAAAATTGTAAAGTAGTTGATGTGTATTGAATCATTGGTTTTACTCCTAATGTTGTAGATAGTAGTAGAGTAAACACGTATCGTGCAGTTATTTTAAAAAAGAATGGGATTTACTATTAAAAAATTAATTTTTTTATGTGAATTTTATATTTATTCACTTTTTTTAAAGTGATTGTATTGCACGGCGCTTGCACACTCATAACTGTAAATATTACTTTTATTAAAAAATGATATTTATATTTATAAGTACATAACAATGCATAATGAAGTATCGATACGTTCAAGATTATAAAATTTAAAATTCAAAATTTGAATTTAAAAATAAATATGGTAAAATATTTCCTATACATAAAATTATAAATGCACGTATGAATAAATAGTAACATCTTAAGATTCTTCCGTACACATCCTGTGACTAAGATAAGTATCAGTTTCACTTCAATAGTAATCACAATCATTTTCAAAAGTATATGATTGTAATTTTAAAAAGTTTTTAAAAATAATTGTATGGAGTTGTGTGAGCAGTACTTAAATAAGAACGGTACGTAGAGTACTAACTCCAAAATTAAAAGTAATAAAACAGGCATTTGAATCTAGCTATTTGCTTCTCATTGACCATCTAATCTTCCTACTTTATCGTCCGTCAATATCTTTCCCATGCAATCACCATTTACGGTAAAAAAGAGTGAAAATTGTTGTTGCTCCAACGAGAAAGGTGTACCTGAAAGAAGCAAGTACGGGATCTTCAGGTTCCAGCTGCGAGAGTGGACCAAGAGGAACATTGAACCCTTCAACCCAGCTAATACTTTTCTGGGGGCCTCTCTGTAGGGCTGCACCCGATGGAGTAAGGGCAGGGGTGCCCCAAAAGTACGACAAAGGGCTGCTAAAGAGGCTCTGCTTGAATTCGAATGGAAGAGAAAAAAGCTTGCTGGCATGGTCTTGAAGCTGGCTCAAAAGAGCAGGAGGAATCCCATGGTTGACTAAACGAAAAATACCCCAATCTCTGCAAGCGTCTCCAAGACTGTCAAGGTTTAAGCATTGGAGATCGATGACAGGTATGGCCGGGTCGGAATCTGGGACGTCGTTGTTGATAGCATCAGCAACGGCGGTGTCAATGTTGTGGGTCTGGCTCTCCGGCCGACGGCGAAAGATAGGAGGGTAAGACTCAAAGTTATGCTCTGCAGAATTAGATAATTCAGACATGTTTGTCAGTTTTCACTCCCTGCAAAACTCTATCAACCCAGAATATTTAAGAATATTGGTACCAAGGAAATTAGGGACTACATAGTACATACAAGGAAAGGGACCACGTTGGATGGTCCATACTTATGACACGTGCCCTCCCGCTGGTCCTTCACCATGTCTTGGCTTTAATCGATACAGCGTTAACGGTTCCTAAAGCTGGTTCCATCTTTAGTACTTGCTGAGACTAAGTGTGAAGAATGTGAAATGGCCATATATGCATGATTGCTGCGCGCAAGTGGGGAAGATACGGTGAAATTTAAAAAGGGAAAGGGAATGGAAGATTTTGGGACAGTATTATTGACAAATGATATTTGTAATTTTATAATTTAGGATTCATTTAAATTGTAAGATGAGATAAGATAAATTGAGATGAAAGTCGAATAAAATATTATTTTAATATTATTATTCTTTTGAGATTTGAAAATGTTAAATTATTTATTATATTTTGTGTGTGAATTTGAAAAAGTTATAATAATGAAATGAAATGAGATCATATCATATGAAACATTTCCCCTATCCAAACGGGGCACTGCAAGTTTGCTGTTTTGCACAATTCATTTGAAAAAAGTAGGTAACTCTAGGGAGAGGTTTGGATAGTAAGTTGAAATGAGATAAGAGTTGAAAGTTAAATAAAATATCGTTATAATATTATTTTTGTTTTGAGATTTGAAACAATTGAATTGTTTATTATATTTTGTTTAGAAGTTTGAGAAAGTTGTAATAATTAGATGAGATGAGTTAATGTCAAGATTCACACTATCTTTCTCTCAAGTTTTGAGGCAAAATTTTTCTCCTTCCTTTCTAGAGAAAGGTTGAGTTTGCTGCGTGCAACATGATTTGAATTTTGAGGTAAGGTGTTTCTTGTTTCTCTATGCAATCCCCTCTAGCCACTGATAGAGGAGGATATAATTGCTATGTGAGATAAGTTCTCTTTAACAAAAGAGGATGCCAAAGATGTGGTTGTACGTGACGATGGCATCCATGCAATGTTGGAAAGAGACAAATTTTGTTTGATTGGCAAGCTTGTTACAGATAAGAGAGTGAATCGTGAGGCCTTCAGGGCTACTATGTTGAAGATTTGGAAAGTGGATGCAACTGTAAACATAGTTGATGTCGGCTTCAACATGTTTCTCTTTAAGTTTGCCAATGAAATTGCACTACAAAAGGGGTGGGATGGACAGCCTTGGTCATTTGATCAATGCCTTCTCTGTTTTAAATACTTTGATGGCCTTACTCCTCCTTCTGCGATGTCATTCACATGTACTTACTTCTAGGTTCAGTTACATAATTTGCCATTTGGGTGTATGAATACTAAAATTGGCTTTCAATTGGGTAGTTTGATTGGAAGGATGTTTCATGTGGAGGCTGATGATATGAGCACTTGATGGGGTTGTTACTTACGTGTGCTTGTTGAAATGGATTTTATGAAGCCCCTAATTCGAGGGAAAATGATTAATCTACAAGGGAAGAGGTCCTTCATACAATCTAAATATGAAAGGATACCAAGGTTCTGCTTTCGTTGTGGTTTGCTCTCACATGGGACAAACGGGTGTTCCCAAAACTTTGGCTGGTTTTGATGGTGATGACTCGGGACTGCAATATGGAAGCTGGTTGAGAGCTACTAATTCAATTCCATTTATGGGGCTAAGTAGATTTGTTTCTGCAGTTCCACAAGGTTCGTGTTCTTCTGTAGATGTTGGGAAGAAGATAGTTATTGATGATATGCATGAGAATATTAACTGCTCTGGACAGTTACCTGCAATGTTTGAAAACGCTCATCAGGGATTGGTTGACCAGGTAGTTATGTTCACTTGTCCTGACAAGAATATTATGATACCTTCAAAGACTCTAACTGCTACAACTGTAACCATGCATTCCTCGACTCCCATAGTTGCAAACCCCTTCTTACCTGCACCAAGTGTTGCAATTGTTGATATTGCTAACGAGGGGGACATGATGTGTTTCAATGCTCCTCCTTTACTTCAGATGGACAACTTGGTTAGTGACAACTCTTGTACAGGTACATCATCTGGTACATCATTGATGAAATGGAAGAAACAGATAAGGAAATGGGGTAGACTGGGTTTTGTGCATTCTTCAACTCTAAAGCATGGTCGCAAAAGGAAGTCCCCCCTCAAAGGTTCTAACTTGTCTTCTAATTTTATGTCAAAGCATATAGGAAAATTAGATTACACAACTAGACTGAAAATGTATCAACGGAGGCTATCATACAGCCCTGCCAGGTGGTATGAAACTCTTAAGTTGGAACTGCCGAGAGGTGTTCCAACGAGGGGTTGGCAACCCTCAAACAGTTCATGATCTTGATCTTATGATCAAGACTCATAAGCCAACTATTGTTTTCTTGATGTAAGCTAAGGTGTTGAAATATAAATTGGATTGCTTAAAAGTTAAATTGGGGTTTCAGAACTTATTCTCCATGGATGGGATTGGCTTGAGTGGTGGATTGGCTATGTTTTGGAAGAAAGATCTGTCTCCTACTATCCAATCATTCTCACATAGGCATATTAATGCATGGGTGACTTTTGAGGTGAATACTAAATGGATGCTTACTTGTTTTTATGGCCATCCTGTACTTAACTTAAGAGTGTTGGGGTATAATGTTTTAAGAGCTTTGAAGGATTTGCACTCTGGATTGTGGTTTTGTATAGGGGACTTCAACGAGCTTTTGTATTCTCATGACAAATGTGAGGGTGCGAAGAGACCACAAAATCAAATGTAGCTGTTTCACCAGGCTCTACAGAATTGTAAGTTGTGTGATTTGGGTTTTGGGAATGGATTCTTTACTTGGTCCAATAATAGACCGGATGCCAGTTTTACTAGAGAAAAATTGGACATAGCAGTGGCTTCAAAGAAATGGTTTGAAGTTTTTGGAGATGGGAACATTCAAGTGCTGCCTACACTATCCTCAGATCATTGTCCACTCTTGATTTCTATTATGTCACAACAACAGCAGCAAAAGTCTCACTATAGAATTGTAGGGTATGAAGCCTCATGGTCTTCTTATGATGATTGTGGAGATATGGTTAAAAGGATGTGACGGGGTTCCCATAATTCTTAAGGCTCTTTTTCTATAATCAAGCAGAAGTTACAGAAATGTATGTCTACCATGAGAAGATGGAGCAAAGGTAAGGAGCCTCTTTCTGATTCCCTTCTGCAGGCTAAGTTAGACAAACTAAATTTCATGCAACAGTCTATGCATGCTGCTGCTATCATGGAAATTTGTCAATTGCAGAAGGAAACCAATGAGTTGCTAGAAAGGATCAATGCTAGATGGCAGCAAAGGGCAAAGGTGCACTGGCTTCAAAAGAGGGACTGTAATACCAAATATTTCCACTTTTGTGCTACACAAAGGAGGAGAAGGAACCACATTCTGAAAATTATTGGTGAAAGGGGATCTGTGTACACTAAATCTAAGGATATTGGGCTAGTTTTCATTGAATATTATCAGTCATTATTCACTACCTCTAACCCATCTAACATTGATGTTTGTCTTGCTCATTTAATAGAGAAGTTTTCTCCTGAGATGAATGATAAGTTAAATCAGCCCTTTACTGAAGCAAAAGTTGAATGTGCACCTTTTCAAATGGGCCCTTATAAAGCTCCTGACCCTGATGGCTATGGTGCATGCTTTTTCCAAGATCATTGGTCAAGAATGAAAGAGGAGGTGTGTCAAGCAGTTCTATATTTTCTTAATTAAAGGCACTCGCAAGATTAATTTTACTCATATTGTTCTGATACCAAAGAAGCTTAACCCTTAGCTTCTTACTAACTATTGCCCTATTAGTCTCTACAATGTGCTTTATAAGATGGTTGCTAAAGTCTTAGCTAACAGGTTGAAATGTATATTACCAAGCTTAATCTCTCCAACTCAATGTGTCTTTGTTCCTGGGCGTTTAATCTTTGACAATATATTAACAGCCTATGAAACTCTTCATACAATGAATTGTAAAATGTATGGCAAGAAGGGTTACATGGCTCTGAACTGGACATGGGCAAAACTTATGACCGTGTGGAATGAGTGTTTCTCAAGGCAGTACTAACCAAGTTAGGCTTTGGATAAAACTGAATCCATTTGATTATGGATTGTGTTTCTTCTTCTAGTTTTTCAATCTTAGTGAATGACTCTCCTCAACAGGTTTTTAGACCATCAAGAGGGCTTAGACAAGGCTACCCCCTCTCACCATACATCTTCATTCTTTGTGCTGAAGTTTTAGGTTCACAACTTCATGCTGCTAAACAACAAGGATTGCTTACTGGTGTACCAATTGTTATGGATGTGCTGTCCATAAATCATCTATTTTTTACAGATGATAGTTTGTTGTTCTGTAGAGCCAATATGGTGGAATGGGGTAAGCTAAACCACATTTTATGTTTATATGAACAAGCTTTAGGGTAGGTGCTTAAAAAAGACAAAACCTCATTATTTTTTAGTAGAAATACAAAGCCCTCCACTAAAGCTTAAATTAAGGAGGTTGCTGGTTTGAGTGAGTCATCCAATATGGAGAAGTACTTGGGGCTTCCAAGTTTGGTGGGTAAGTCTTGAGTGAGGGCTTTGTAGGATATAGTGAGTAAGGTGCAAACCAAGATTGGGAACAGAAAAAATAGATTTTTATCACAAGCTGAGAGAGAAGTTTTAATTAAGGTTGTGTTTCAATCAATTCCATCTTATTATATGAGTGTTTTCCTTCTACCTAAGACACTATGCCAGCAATTAAACTCTTTAATTTCAAACTTCTGGTGGAGTGGTGTGGAAGATAGAAACAAATTGCATCGAAAGTCTTGGCAAGTA
This sequence comes from Carya cathayensis, assembly GCA_011037825.1. Classification (NCBI taxonomy): domain Eukaryota; kingdom Viridiplantae; phylum Streptophyta; class Magnoliopsida; order Fagales; family Juglandaceae; genus Carya; species Carya cathayensis. Next base: position 3,277,622 of record QGSO01000171.1, read on the forward strand.
TTGTGTACTGGTAAACATAAAGGAGGGTGTGGTTTCAAAGATTTGGGTGGTTTTAATCTGGACTTGTTAGCTAAACAGGCATGGAGATTGCTCATAGCCCCAAATTCTCTCCCTAGTTGAATTTTTAAGGCCAAGTATTACACTTCATCGTCAGTGTTACATACTACTTGGGCTCTAAACTATCATTTGTGTGGAAAAGTGTATGGCAGGCCATAAGGCTGCTTAAGGATTGTTGAATTTGGAGGGTAGGCAATGGTAGGCAAATTAAAATCTCGTAGGACAATTGGCTTCCAAGGGAAAGCTCATGCATGATTCAATCCCCAATGCAAATTTTGGGACCTAATGCTTTGGTAAAGGAACTAATAGATAAACAAACTATTCGGTGGAATGTTCAGTTGGTTCAATTAGTTTTCACTGAAGTTGACTCTGCTATAATATTTTAGATACCAGTTCGTGTTTTGGGCAACCCTGTTAAGCTGGTTTGAAAAGGGACTCATAATGGCATTTTTACTGTCAAAAGTGCCTATCATTTGTATATGGAGAAACTCTGCAGTTCTCATGGCGAGACCTCTAAAAAAGTTGAGTCTAATTCTTGTTGGAAGGAATTATGGGTTTTACCTTTGCCAATGCTGTTAAGAACTTTTTGTGGAGGGCATGTTCAGATTATCTCCCTACCAAATTGAATCTTTATAAGAGGAGTGTCACTAATGATGCTTTTTGTCCTATATGTCAGAGGGAAGTTGAATCCATTGGTCATATTCTATAGTCTTGTCTTGCTACTATGGATGTTTGGTTGATGGGAAACAAGCTTTAGCAAAAAATGGCAATCACCAACCTTGATTTTGCTTAAGTTTTTAAACAGATGGTGAGCAGGCTACAAGGCAAGGACCTAACTTATTTTGGTTATGTGGCTCGGGCTTTATGGCACAAAAGGAATTCCCTAGTTTTTGAAGAGAGGTTTACTCCTCCCTCAGTTTTATTTCGGCATGCTGTTACTAATTGTTATGCATACCAGCACTCTATGGAGGCTATTAGTCAATAGAAGCCTTCAGCTCCAAATGCTACAGCCAAATGGGAGTTTCCACCACATGGACATTTAAAGATCAATTAAGATATTGTTGTTCAGAAACATGCAAATAAGATTGGAATTGGCATTGTTCTTCGGGACTGGGAAGGGGATGTGCTATTGACTTTGATAAAGCCTATGTTTTTTTTGTTTTGATGCTGATATGGCTGAAGCAATGGGACTTTTTGAAGCTGTAAAGTTATGCACAACTCTTGGCCTTTCAAATTGTATTTTTTAGGGTGACTCTTCAAATGTTGTCTTAGCTATATGCAACCAGATTGGAATGGATAGCTACAATCTTATTCTTGCAAACATTCAACAGCTATGATGGTCATGACTGGTGCCTAAAACATGTTAAAAGGGAAGCCAACTGAGTAGCATATGAACTAGCAAGAGAAGCAGTATTATTAGATGCTGAAAAGATTGATATTGATCTTGTTATCCCTTGTATTTCTGATCATGTAATGACTGAATGCCAACATTATCATTAATATATATCTAGTATTTCTACCTTAAAAAAATTAGATAAGATGAGATGAAAGGTTTTCCCAACCCAAACAAGGCTTGATTCACATGAAAAATTAATTTTTTAATAGACCTAACTTTTTTTAAATGGAGTATGCGTAGTTTGCACACTTTAGGATTGTATCTAGTATTATTTTTATTTGATAGAGAACTAATCTATCATATTGCTCACGTTGCCCTATTGACGTTGCACCACCACTTAGTGCCACGTGGTTTATTAATATATATATATATATATATATATATATTCAAAATAAAATGACGTCCAATAATACAAGATGAAGACTGAAATCCTATGTTCTATCTTCCCCTTTTATGTTTGTGTTTTTAATAGTCTCCAATCATTTAATACCATATCATGGGATGATGAGATAATGATGATAATTAGGATGATGAGTAATATTACTCATTTATAATTAGTTGGATGGATGTATTAGAAAAAAAAATAAACATATTACCTTTAATATGAAATTAAGTAATTTAATTCATTTTTATATGACCATAAAGCTAAAACTCATTAACAATCAATTAGAATATTCCATTTGGATGGAAAATTTTGGATGAAGGTTTTAAATCTAAAATTTTGAAAAACTTAAAAACTTGTGTCAGCTTTGATGCAAAACAAAATCCATATTTTAAAATAAGGTTTAAATGAATCGTGTCATCCAAACACATCATTGACGTTTGAATTTATTGGAAAAGAGAGAGAAGATTTATTGTGAATGATAGACCTGAATATTCTTCTTGTCGGTAATATGGTGTTTATTTAAAAGGAAAAAAAAAATAAATTAGAAGGAGGTTGGCTAAACCAAACTAACTGTTATGATCTAAAGGAAAAAGGTATATAACTAAATTAACAAAAACGTTATTTATTTTCCTTTCAATTATCATCTTCTAGCTATCGATATTAAATAATTAAAAATGATAAATAATTTTTTTAGTAGTTATGAGAATTTAAGAATTTATACAGACCGAATCATGACCGAAATTAAAATTTTTTAATTTTTCGATTTCGGTCTTGTCCGATTTACTATTTACACGTGTAGTACTATATAAATTTATTATTATAACTTTTTTAATACGAAAATTAATTATTAGAATTTAGTATTTATTCTTAACAATTACTAATTCATTAATGTCCAATTATATTCGTATAGAATAAATAGTGTCTAACTTATTAGTGAGATTAATAAACTTGAATAATGAGATTAAAATAATATAATTAGTGTCTAACTAAACTAACTTACATAAAATGTTATATTAATTTTATGTTATAAGATTAATAAACTGGAATAATAATATAAAAATTTCATGTTATATTAATTAGCAATTTAACATGTAATATATATAAAAAATTAAAAATATATACCGGTCTGATTTAGTTTAAACCGGTTTTGACCAATTTTGGTTCTTACGACCGGTACTACCAATGCTTTGAATACCGTACCGGTCAAGGCATTGGATGAAATATTTTGATACCAGTACCGTTTCATGTATCGTTTCGGGATAGTCGATATATAAATAAATTATATATATAAATATATATTATATTTCAAAATAATAGTCTATATATGAAGAAATTATACATTAATACATATATGTATAAATTATAAATAGTCGTCTGAATTATGGGTTAAAAAATGAGATTATAGTATGAAGAAATGAAAAAAAAAAAAAGTAGAGACCGAAATACCGGCCGGTACGAAACAGATTCAATATCTATACCGGACCAGTAGTCGGTACGGTACGATTTTCAAAACCATAAGTACTGCACCTCGTCAGTTACAAATCAAACCCAATCCACAGGTTTGGTCCAATTCAACAGATTTTTGGGTTTTTTTTTTTATACCTCTATTTCCGTACCATGAATTATTGAGAAAGGATTGGTCAAAAAGAAAATAATTAACTTACAGCTCTCTTACAACTCTAAATGAAATCTGAAAGGTAGTTTTATAAAATTAAAATCTATATAAAGTATTGGTTGACTGTGTAATGATATTATTCTGCACAAAAACTATATGTTCAAGCTACAAATCTTTTTGTCGGTTGACATATTTATCAGGAAAGGCATTGATAGACCTACCAAGGGTTTTAGACTTCATCCTAACCAACGTTCAATAATTCATTTTCCCAGAAAAACATTTTTTCCACGTATTAATCATCAAGAATGGATGATATATAAAGGGTTTGGACTATTTGGGTCTCATTTCATTGCAGCAAGAATCCAAGGTACAATTTTTATTGAAAAAAGCCCGGCCCATACACTGGATTGTTCTGCCACATTCCACATTTCCACTTTCCGCACTCCGCAGCTTTTCAGCTGCTTCTATATTAGTACATTACCACCGACGGAGCTGAACAGCGTCATTCTCCCTCGCCGCAAGTCAGAGACTCGTCGTCGCAGGTCCGTTGTGTATAATGAATATGATTCTTTTGTTCTCTTTCTCAGTATGATGTCTCGTTTTCTTAGTACTCTGGAGATATTGAGGTTTTGAGATCACAATCCTAGAAATTGCGCATTGATGTTTGAATCAGAGAAACTAGCTGAATATACTTAAAAGATTTACGGAGGTCATAAAACCCAGTAGTATCTGTAGGTATATGCTAACAAGTGTATGCTGTGCTTGTCCTGCAGACACATACGTACGTTTTGTTGCGTTTTTTAAGTACGTGTTGTGTTTGTGCATGCCTGTTAAATATCATTGTTAGAGTTTGAGGCAGTACCGTTTAAATATTTTCACTTTAGTTGGAGGAGATTAGATATTATTATTGCGTCGGGGTGGTCAATTTTTCTCTAAAGGAGAAGGTATATGATAGGCAACAAGTGTTTGATGAAGTGCCGCATTGAAGGTTTGAGGTAAGATATGGTTGTGTTTAGGTTATTCTGAAACAAAATGTGGGGAACTAGACTCAGCGTATTGAGTGGTGTTGAGCTCAATAGGGGAAAAACCTGGTAAAGAATGTTAGTGGTTGAGCGGAGCTTTTGGGACGTTGTGGCATGACGCCTTAGAACTTAGGTTTATAGGATTCTTTACAATCTGATTTCAAAAATTAAGGGAGTTATAAAAGCTGTCGAAAGTTATTTGATGATCTACTTCCGATTGTGGTTCATATACCGTTAAGGTTGTATAATTGTTTTATTTCTGACACCCATTGTACATGTATTGGACATGGTTACCCAAAAGAAAAAAATATATAAACTGGATTTTCATTTAATCAAGTTTTAGATACAACCATCAAGTTCTTTTTTTGATAAGTAATAAGATATAAGTAAGACAACAGTTCATCAACTGCTTTGAACTTGAGGACCTAAGAAGATCGTATTTTTCAATTTTCGTAGTGGTCCAATAGAAGAAGGAAAGATAGTATTTTTCCTCCATATCTCATATAGGTTTTTTGTCATAGGAATTCTTTCTTGGACCATGCCAATCAATGTATGTAGTAAATCTTTGTTTATGAGTAATTAATATTCTATTAATTTCACAGAGGGGCCCAGCCCGAGAACACAGTAAGTTACAAGAGATAGCACCCATCTTGAGGGAAATAAGGAAAATACTCATCCATAAAATCTACAAGGTTAGGAAAGTGAAGATTGTGATGTGCCACTATCCAAACAGAGGCATTTAAATGGAGTTTTTCCAGCTCTGACACCATCATCTCCCATCATCATAGCACTGGACATTGCATTCCTCCTAGAGACGCCACATTAAATATAATGGAATTGCTCTCCAAATGTTTTAACAAAAAACAGTACTTTTCTGCCATTTTAGGCAGGCCATAAATTCTACCATCCTTTGAGGCATAAGCCACTCTATCCCAATACAACTGAATGTCGAATACCACAAAGCTCTAAGCACATCACAGTGAAGCAAGAGATGGTCAATTGATTCACTTGCATTTGTAGGTAAAAATAGTGGCACTGATCTGAGCCGGCCATATTCATTTTCTCTTTCCCTTTTCCTTTTGGAAAGCATTGAGTTTACTGCTGAACAGTACTTTTTTCCATTTTAGGCAAGCCATAAATTCTACCATCCTTTGAGGCATAAGCCTCTCTATCCCAAGATAACTGAATGTCGAATACCACAAAGCTCTAAGCACATCACAGTGAAGCAAGAGAGGGTCAATTGTTTCAGTTTTATTCGTAGGTAAAAATAGTGGCACTGATCTGAGCCCGCCAAATTCATTTTCTCTTTCCCTTTTCCCTTTGGAAAGCATTGAGTTTACTGCTGAACGGCGGTAGAATTCTGAAGGAACACACTCACTGACAACCCAAAAAAAAAAAAGTAAATCCATAAGGAAATTTGCTTGGAGAAGAGCCTGGGTTTTGTTGACCTAACCATTCTTAGCCTCCTGTGAATTTCAGTTGGACTTTTTGACCTCTAGTTGTTCCCTACTTGTTTTCTATCGCTAACTGTGGCTTGATTGGATAATTAGGGGGAAAGTTAGAAGATTTTTATTGAGCTATGTCATCAGATGATTGTCAGCTGTCTATCCAAGCAGTTGATGTTGCTCGTTAAGTGTCCAATGTTACATGTTAATATGCATGGATTTGTTTTCTGCAGGACATACTGTGTCTTTTCTATTTAGAACTGAGATGTTGATAAAAACATTAATATTTGCAATGTTTTTTCATTTTGTTTGTATTTGAGATTTCTTTTCTTTCTGATTATATAATTCTACTTAAAAATTCAATGCAGTGATTTTTGTCTGCTCTTTGCTTAAGAGCTTGTCGCAGAAAGCATGGCCAAGCATCATCCAGATTTGATTATGTGCCGAAAGCAGCCGGGAATTGCCATTGGACGCCTTTGTGAGAAATGTGACGGGAAGTGTGTAATCTGTGACTCCTACGTGCGCCCTTGCACACTAGTTCGAGTTTGTGATGAATGCAACTATGGGTCCTTTCAGGGTCGCTGTGTTATTTGTGGAGGAGTGGGAATTTCTGATGCCTACTATTGCAAGGAGTGTACGCAGCAGGAGAAAGATAGGGATGGATGTCCAAAAATTGTTAATTTAGGGAGTGCAAAAACAGACCTATTTTATGAACGCAAGAAATATGGTTTTAAGAAAAGATGATGAATAGTGGAAAGACACATATCCGTCGCTTTTAAACTGCCTTGCTTTTCTGTTGCTCTGCTTGAGATGATGACCCTTGATGTGTGTTGATCCTCCAGATGACGAGCATAGCATTAACATATATGCTGCTTTTTTTAGACTATTTTTATGTACTTCAATATCTATGAAGATGACAGAATTTGAAATGTTGGAGCTCTGTTATGGTCTTGTGTGTATGCTCATAGACATTACCAAGTTTTCATTTGCTAATCCCTGAAGTTTTCATTCCCTCATCTTTTAACTACCTGTTACATACAATATATCTTTGTTACCTTTACAAATTATTTTGTATAATGATTAGATAATAATTAGATAAAAGTTTAAAATAAAAAATATATAATATTTTTAAATTTAAAGATGTTTGGTTTGATTTACAAAAAAATGTTAGAGAGTTAAACCAAACCGTGTCATACATGTCACACGGTGCACGTTTATCAACTCCTAGAAAAATAAAGGCCAGTGATTTGTACCACAATCTTCGGTCAAGGGGACCTAGTTTAAGCGGCTTTACAGATGATTTATCGGTAAGCCAAGTTTACACTTCGGCTTCCATATTATCCAAAGAGGATTCTTATGGTGGCAAAACCATCTCAAGTAAAATTATAAGTTGATACAATTTTATATGATATATTATATATCTATTTTATTATAAAAGTAGTTTTACATTCAAATATATCACGTCAAACTATATAAGTTTGTAAATTTATTATTTTGAAATTTTTTTATAGTTAAAATATTTTTCTTATAAAAAAAAGAACTCCGTATCCACAATCATGGCAAGATAAACTTGTTGTGCAAATAACAACACCACACCCATACACGCAATATTGAGGTAGGCAATGAAACAATAATGTAGAAACATAAAAATCAAGCACACATACTTGACACAATATTTTAATGTGGTTTGGTAACATGCCTACATCTACAGGGCTGCAGGGCATTTTATTTCAGAGGAAATTATAATTACACAGTGAGTTACAAGAACTTCTTTGTACTCACAAATATCAACTCTATTTAGGGCTTCTTTCTCTCTCTAGAGCACTCAACACGCCATTTCTATCTCTAGGCATCAGAAACCCTAGTCCGACAAAACTGGGCTATTCGTTTAAGTGGAGTGTCGAGCGTGCCTTGAGTAAAGAACCTATCCAACATTGGCTTGAGTAACCAATCGAGCAAACTCTAGGGTAGAGCTTCGCTCGAGCATACCGTTACACGCACCTCGAGCGAATTCTCTACTTGAGCCTACCATTGCTCACCTTGAGCGCCCTGTTAAGTGAGAGTCGAGTAAACTCTTGGCTTAACGACTTCTTAACTCAAATCAACTAGGCTTCATAACCCAACAAACTCCCATTTCAAGATTGATTCTCCACATGCCAAGCACTATCTTCAGCATAAGACCCATCACCTTTGTATCTCATAGCTCTCGTCTTCAAGCCAAAGATGCACTAAAGTCGAGCCAGACTTCAGTCTCTCACGTACATCACCCTTAGTTAGCACATCTATAGGGCAACTCACAACTCCAACTGCACAAGGAATATTCGACCTTGAACCGACCCTGGCAAACATCAAGGAACCTGTTGTTGACGTACCCTTCTCTATTCTAGGCGATTGATCCCACCTCCTACTGATAACCTATTGTATTGAGTCGATGTATCCATCTCTTATGTAGTCTCCGCTTCCTCCTTGGAAGTCTAGTTAGCTTCTTCTCATCTGACTCTCACTTGCTCGATCTCCCGTTTTGCAAGATTTTACCTTTGTATTGTGGATCACTACCTTCTGTCAACATGATATTGTTCAAGGTAGGTGTCCAATGTGAAGGTTTGATCGTCCTAGCAGCTTTGCAAGCATCAATTGTAGGTATAGATGTCCCTAGAACACTAGACGCTCTATTCCCGTCTCTCACAATACCAATCCATCATCTAGGGCTGAGTAAACATTCGAAAATCTGACTCCTAATCAAGCTCTATTCCGACAAAATATAGTCAGAGTCAGATTTATTTTTAATTTTTCAATCAAAGTCAAAGTCGGAGTTAGAGGTGTCGCTAGATCAGCTCAAACTTCAATTTGATCCGACTATGTCTTTATGTTCTAACTCCGACTCCGATATTGTATATATGTTAATATAAAAATATATATTTATTTATATATTTAACATATATACTAGTATAGTTATATAGTTATATAATTAAAACCTATATAGTTAAATTCAATAATATACTAGTATGAGCTAATTATTATAAAATAATATACTTATACTATAATATAAATAAACTAATAATAATTTAGTATATGTAAACATCATAATACTACCATATATAATCAAGTATATAAATAAGTTAGACCCTGGTATTTAAATAACTATAGTATAATAAGTAAATAACACATATACAAATTTATTAAAGTATAACAATATGTAATTAGACCCTAGAAAGTTTAGTATATAATTAAGTTAAAAATAAGTTAGACATTAGTATAATAATATGTCATACTAATGTATAATAACATGTAGTTAGACACTATAGTAGAAGTCTTTTATAGAAATAAATTAGACACTAGTATAAAAATAACTAATAAATATAGTATAATAATTTAATAAGTTAATAACACATAATACTAATTCATTAAAATATAATAACATGTAATTAGACACTAAAATTAATATGTAATACTATATTATGATAACATTTAATTAGAAAATTTAGTATAAGTCTAGTATAAAAATAATTTAGATATTAGTATAGAAGTAAATTAGCAATGAATGATTTAGATAAGTTAGATATTAGTCCATCATTAAAAGCCTACAAAAATCTCTTTTTTAAAATTGACTAAATATGAAACTAAAAATAAAGCTCAAAGTACTTGAAAGTCCAAATCCGATTCCATGGAGTCGGATCAGAGTCTATACAAGTTGGAGTTGAAATCGGAGTTTGGATTTGAACTCCGACAGAGACGGAGTCAGATTTAGGGAAATCCAAGTTTGACTAGGTCGGTGCTCACCCCTACTATCAGCCGTGTACATCTTCCTAAGATACCAGCAACATAGTTTTGTATGATCTTTCGATGTGAGGTGCCATGAAATGAAGCCTCTGAATCCATCCCCCAATCATCCACCAGATTGAGTACTGCAAGAAATATAGCATCTTGTATTTCTTCAACTACCGCGTTCAATGCATCATTCTCAATACTTTCCTAATTCCGGCAGTCTCTCTTGATGTGTCTCAGCTAGCCACAAGTCCAACAAGTAAATTGCTACCCATATCTTGACTTACTCCTGCCTCTATTCCTGGACTTGACAAGTCCCTAGCATCGATCGCCAACACTCAACAAGAATCTGTCACATACGTCATCGTAATTCAATTTCATCTTGTTGACTTAATTATTTACTGCCATCCTTATGGTCTCCCAACTATTTGGCAACAATGCCAACATAATATTTGCTCTAATCTAATTATCAAACTCAATCTACACATAAAACAATTCATTTGAGATCATATTAAAGTCATTCAAGTGTTTGGTAATAGACATACTTTCTGACGTTCTCAGATTATATAATTTTTTCATCATATACACTTTGTTATTAGCTCTCGGCTTTTCATACATATTAGACAAAGCTGCTATAAGACTCACCGTGGTTCTCTCCTTAATAACATTGTGCGCCATTGATCTAGACAGAGTGAGCCGAATAACCCCCAGAACATTTCAATCTAACAAATTTCACTCAGCATCATTCATACTTTCTGGCTTCTTTCCTAACAAAGGAAGGTCGAGCCTCTTCCCCTCAATTTGTATCCTCCAATAACCAAAATGATCTATGCCATCGAACTTCTCAATTCCAACCTTCATGTCTTCTCCAAACCTCGTTTAGCCCCCTAAGAACTTGGCTTTGATACTAGTTGTTGTGGAAAACACCCACACACACAATATCGAGACAGATAGTGAAACAATAATGCAAAAACACAAGAATCAAGCAAACAAACACGACACACAATATTTTAACATACTTTGGTAACATGCCTATGTCCACAGAGTTACAAGAGATTTTATTTAAGAGGATATTACAATCAAACATTGAGTTACAAGAGCTTCCCTCCACTAAAAAATCTCAACTCTCTCTCTTTAGGGCTTCTTTCTCTCTCTAGAGCACTCAACATGCCGTTCCTCACTTTTTACATTCAATCTAATGTATATTGAACATAAATATTACATATTTATTGGAAACGGCTAGGCCTTGACAATGGCCTATTCAGCAGTGGAGACACCACTGAGAGAAGGGCATGGTAGGGTACCATCAATTAAGATACCCTATAAGGTCATAACCAATGAGGAGAGATTCAAACTGACACTGCCAAGCAGGAAAATTGGTAGGTGTCAGCTTGTGGGGAAGCTTGGCAGCAGCGTTGACAACAACAAGAGGCGTAGAGCTTTGAGGATTAGAGGAAACAGAGATATTATTTTCAGCCATAGTGGTGAGGAGGATCGGCTCGTTGGAGCTTTGCAATCTCTGATACCATAAACAGGATATATTTAGAAAGTTATATATTCCTTGTATTCGATATCTGTATATATACATACAAGTGTGGCTGTACATTGTATCGGAAAATACAAAATTTTAGGAATTGTAAAGCTGTACAATAGTTACAAGAAATCAAGCATTTAATCGCTGCAGCTGGAGATCACGCAATGGAAGGTGTCAATCTTTCCAAATCTGATTTTTGTGCATGATCACTCATAAAGAAAAGGAGAAAAAATGAAGACTGCTTCAGATATATCAAGGATTTCCCCTAATGTGCAAAGCCAACTTGAGGCTTGGGCTAGTTTAAAGGGTGAACAGGTATACATGTACTATGATAGTCATCCTTCAGATTTCTTTTTAGATAGCACCTATACCTACATTCCTGGATTTATTAAAAAGTTCTTTCAGGCGGAAGATACATTTTGTGATTCTTTTTTACTTATTTATTTATTATCTTCTATTATTTCAGGTAGTAGCAAGAGTCACAGCAGATGAGTCTGAAACGGACGAGTGGTTTTGTTGTAAAAGTTATTCATTTTGATAAGGAGACAAAAGAGTAAGTATAGTTCCCAATGCCCATAAGTAAGACATCATGCTCCATGATTTAAACTTTTTAGGAGTTAGGGCAGCTGTTCTAGTTTATAATGGCAACTTTCTTAATTATCTATCATTCATGTTTCAATTTAATCTTTAACTGATTAGCCTGTTCGAGCCAGCTTATCACATGAATATCCAATTGTTTGAGCAAGAGCCTAGCCCAAAAGAAAAAGAAAAAGAAAAAGAAATACAAGCTCATGGAATAACTTAAGTACAGTTATCCACCAAGTTTGATTTGGGTCCCAATTCAATTGCTTGTTGACAAATACCTGGCTCAGATCAATTTAAAGTTCCAGTCACGAACTTATTTTGAAATAAAGGCCCGATGTGTGGAGTAGCTTTTGTAGTGATGAAGTAGAATTTGTAACCAATTAAAAACATACCAAACATATTGAAGCTTCTAGATCAGAGATATGTGCTCCATATCCGCATTCCTAATAGGACTTGAGCCTCCTGGGGACTCATTGTAGGGAGGAAATTAGGGATCGCCTAGATTCGGCTAATGTATAAACTTGAATGAGCACATGTAGCAGCTGACTTCTAGCTGCTTGTGAGTCCCTGGGTTTGTTTATTCTGTGGATTCTTGTAATTATTTCATTATTTGTGTCGCCAGTAATTATCAATAGAAAGTGGTAAAAAGAATGCTACTCTTCTAGGTCACTTGCTTTATTCCTTGCTTATGAAGAAGCAATCCCATGTGCAGATTTGAAGTACTAGATGAGGAACCGGGTGATGATGATGAGGGTGGTGGCCAACGGTAACTATCTTTTATTAATTGACTCTCATTTGACTGCCGGCTTTTATCTTCTGGTCTGAGGGTACAATGTATAAAATACCTTATAGTTGAGGGTGGAAAATTTATTCTACCCCTTTTCATTTATTTCAGTTTTCTGGATGATTGAATAATTCATCTGGGTCAAGGTCAACTGCAGTTCTCGTCGAGAAAGAGGGCTGGAAAGCGAAGCGAAGTTTCCCCGTAATACCTTCCATGCTCATCTGGCTCGCGCTTCACAAACCTATATAATATTAATATATATATATATATATAGCGTAATACCCATTAATTTTCGTTGTCCTCACACAATCCCTGTCGACCGGAGCAATCTCCCACCCAATGGATCACCAAGAAGAGGACCAAACCTCCACTCCCAAACGGATCAGCTGGAAGCGGAAAAGGACCCATTCACCCATAGATCTCAAAGAAGGTACCTTTTCACCGTCCTCACACCTCTAAGTAGATATGGTTTATCTTGCGTATTTATAGTTTTGGCTATGTTGTGGCTGCATTTGCCGGGAAAATGGTCATGACTCCATAAAAGTGAAATTACTTCGCTGTTTTTTTAAAATGTAATTTTGGATTCGATATTGCTCGACTTTTATGTTAAATGGATGATTTATAGATATTTTTGTTTTGAATTTATAATATGATTTCCGTAATTTTTTCTATTTTATTTTTGAGTAAATATGTACTTTGAGCGGCACCGAAAGCTGAGTTGTATTGGATATAGGTTCGTATCCTGTTGCGGGTTCTGCACCGAAATGCTTCAATTTGGATGATTTTCATTCCAACCAGACGTGTGTCGTTGTGAACTTTTTTGGTTGTTAAGATATTAATTAATTTATTTATTTATTTTTTTCATCAATTTTTTAAATAAGTAGTGATTTTACATAATATTAGAAGAGAGATCTCAATTCAAATTCTGACTTTATATTTCATTTCAATTAATTATATATTTCATGTGTTGAACTCACTCATTGAAGAGGAGTAGTTCACACGTGAAAAAGATTGTTAAGATATAAATTAAATAATTAAATCTAAGTCTTTCAAAATTTTGTTATTAGTGGTGATTTCACGGTAGGTTCAATTAAGAGTTTCTCATTTTTCATTTTCCATGAAATAGGTTGATTTCGTGCATTATCTGGTTCTTTCCCTCCTATAAACTCACAGAATTTGTCTCCACTCTCAGTCCATTCCAACTCCACGGCAACAGGCACCTCCTTTTCAATGACTGCCCCAACCCTGCCATCGTCTTCCGAACTTCGTGTGGATAATTACGACGTATACCTGAGTTTTAGGGGCGGAGACACCCGCAGGAACTTCGTTGATCACCTCAGCTGCGCCTTGGGACAGGCCGGAATTGACATCTTTATAGATGACATGGATCTTGTTATGGGGGAGGATGTCTCTTGTAAACTAGTTAATGCCATTCGAGGATCAAGGATCGCCATTGTGGTTTTCTCCGAAAACTATGCTTCTTCCAAGTGGTGCCTTAATGAGCTTGTGGAGATCCTGCACTGTAAGGAAACCAAAGGCTGCATTGTTCTTCCAATATTTTATCACGTAGAACCCTCGGAAGTCAGAAGGCAGACTGGAGCTTTTGGTGAAGCATTTGCTAAGCATGAAGAGCGGTTTGGGAGGGACACGGAACTGGTGCAGCGGTGGAGGGAAGCTCTTAAAGAAGTTGCAAATATTCCTGGCTTTGATCTCAATGCTGCAAATGGGTATTATGCTTTCATCTCTTGTCTTATTTTGTTCTCCATACATTTTTCAGTTTTTTTTTTTTTTTTTCCTTTTCTTTTCAGTTAAATGAATTGATGGAATATCATTTCAAGTAATTAGAATAGTTGATGGTTTTCTGTTCCATGCCATTCTACACACACACACACACACATATATGTATAAGGATCGTAATGCTTAGAGAGACGCATTGGTTCTGGAATTATAAAGTATATATAGGATGGCGTCTTGTTTTAGATAAAAAGTCATACAATCTAGGGAATGATATTGAAACCAAATTTTGGTGAGACAGCTAAATAATTAGGGCATATCATTGCATGCCATTGGGTAGGACAATAAACTAATTTAAACAACGTATCTAAATGATAATTCTTGATAAATTTACCACAACTTAATTGCTTTCCATGACGTATTAGTCTGAAATGACTGAAATCAAATGATGCCGCCCTCTTGGTCTGGATGACTTGTATTTTTGTCGTTCTATCTTTTTCTCTGTGCTTATGTTGTTTCTCTACATTCCTTTCGATGTAATGATCAGGTTTGAGTCAATGCTCGTCGAGAAAGTTGTTTCTGAAGTTCGCAATGTGTTGAATGCCACTGTCTTGAATGTTGCCATGCCCCCAAGAAGAGAGGATTCTCGTGTTGAAGAGATAAAAACTTTACTAAAGCTTGGAACAAGTGATGTTCGCATTGTTGGCATCTATGGAATGGCCAGAATAGGCAAGACAACCTTAGCAAGAGCTGTTTATAACCAAGTATGTGGTGAATTTGAAGGGAGCAGTTTTTTATCAAACATTAGAGAAATTTCTGAAGACCCTAATGATTTGGCCCATTTACAAGAACGGCTTCTTTCTGATATCTTAGTAACTAATAATTTGAAGATTGACAATGTTGATGAAGGAACCATTTTGATTAAGCAAAAACTTAAATGCAAAAGGGTTCTTATTGTTCTTGATGATGTGGATCACTTGATACAACCGGAGGTATTAGCTGGAAGTTCCAAATGGTTTGGTCCCGGTAGTAGAGTCATTGCAACTACTAGAGATGGATATTTGCTAAGCCAAATGCAAGTAAATGAAAAATATAGAGTTGATGATTTGGAGTCTCATCTACATTTTGTTCGGAATGCTTCCAATATTCCCCCTCCAATAGATTACCATGAGTTCATGATTGGTGAAACACTTGCTGAAGCTGCAAACCATTCAGGCTGGGATCTGATCAAGAGTGTTGCAATTGGGTATTTTGCCGACTTCCATGCACTTTATGATTTTTTTGTCGTTTCTTTTCTTTTAAATCTTAGGTGAAAATTGATCTAAAATGGATTTTAAAAAACTAGTTTTTGAGTTGAATTAGTTGATGGTTTTCTATTCTACCCATCAAAAGAAAATAATAATAATAATAATAATAATAATAAGTTGATGGTTTTATATTAATCTATGTCCACTCTACCAGTACATAAAAATAACATGCATGCCATCTTAGGTTAACAAATTATACAGAAAGATAGTTAAGCCATATTCATAATGATTTTGATATTACTTTTATGCTTGATACGAGCTATTAGGCTAAGTTTAGATGTTGAAGTGATCGCAGATGATCTATAAATGATAGTGAAAAAGTAATAAATAATAGTAAAAAAGTAGTAAATAATTTGTAAATAGTAGTAAACAATTTGTAAATAGTCTCGACGATGATAAGATCCTTTCAGTGCCAAAGAGTAAAAGACTCGCAACTGTTTTTCTTCTTTTTCTTTCCGTGTTTATTTTATCGTTCTATTTTCCTTTTGACATGCTCAGACATGAATCAAACTTCACAACTGGTCAAAGACTTGCATCATTATCCGAATCTAATCCAAATCGTTGGGATCACGATGTCTTCTTGAGTTTTAGAGGTGAAGACATCCGTAAGACCTTCGTCGATCACCTCAAATTTGCCTTGGAGCTAGCCGGAATTCGTGTCTTCCTAGACAGCATAAACCTCAAAAGAGGTGAGAACATCCCTGCCGGTTTACTCAAAGGTATTGGCAGATCAAGGATTTCCATTGTAGTTTTCTCCAAATGCTATGCTTATTCCGAGTGGTGCCTTGACGAGCTTGTGGAGATCCTGCATTGTACAAACACCAACGGCCACTCTCTTATTCCAATATTTCAGAAAGTGAAACCCACGCATATACGATACCAGACTGAAGAATTTGACGAAGCATTTGTTTTGCATGAAAGCAATTCTCAAGTGGATGCGGAGAGGGTACGTAGGTGGAGAGAAGCTCTTGCTAAAGCCGCAAACTGTTCGGGCTGGGATCTTGAAAGTGATGCAAATGGGTAATTTATGCCAAGTCTTGTGCTTTTTTTTTCTTTTTTATTTTTTATTTTGGTTCTTTATTATTTTCTTTAAATATTAGACGAAAATATAAAAATAAATCTGAACCAAAAACAGACTGAAAGAATAAATAAATAAATTTCTAGCTGAATTAGGTGATAATTCTTTATTCCGTGACCCCTCTAGTAGTATATAAAGGTTAGGACTAAAATTGTAAAAAATTTAAAGTATAGTTAGGAAAATGCTGAGGGTGGCTTGATGAGAGGGAAGGAAATGATGCAGAAAACAAAATTGTTCCATAATTACAAAATTTCAGATTGTTTGGTATTTATTAACATGACTTTTCAAATTATTTTGTACTTGTTATTAAAAGTTTCACTCAAAAAAAAAATTATTTCTAAACATTTTGGTCTTTTAATGTAAGAATTGATGACATGATTCGATCAAAATTCTTATTTTGAAAATTATATATGTTAAAGATTTTAAGAAAATATCTCCCAATTGGAAAAATTCACTTCATATATCTATCTCTCTTCTACTCTAGTTCTTAAGTTTGTAAAAACTTAGCCCTCACCTATGGTCTTTTAGATTAAATGTAATTTACTTTAGGGTAGTGCTATTATGCCCCCTCAATTTGCCCACTTGGTGTGGTGTGCCTCCTAGTTTTCTTCCCTTTTGTTTTGTTTTGTTTATTTCTTTATTATAATTCTCATTTGAATCGACATGATCAGGTACGAAGGAAAGTTGATTCAGAGGGTTGTTGAAGATGTTTTGGGTAAAGTGAACGTTGTGGGAATAGATTGTTACACAAGAAAGATTAAAGATTTATTAAAGCTTGGAACAACCGAAGTTCGTACTGTCGGCATCTATGGGAAGGCTGGAATGGGTAAAACAACCTTAGCAAAAATCACCTATGAACAAATCTGTGATAGATTTGAAGGCAGTAGTTTTCTTTCGGACATTGAAGAAATTTCAAAAGAGCCTGATGGTTTAGTTGGTTTACAGAAACGTCTTCTTAGTGATATCTTGAAAATGGAGAATTTGAAGATCGACAACATTCATAAAGGAATCGATTTGCTTAAAGAAAGTCTGCGAGGCAAAAAAGTTCTTATTGTTCTTGATAAGGTGAATCACATGAAACAACTACATGCATTAGCTGGAAATTCTGAGTGGCTTGGTCCAGGAAGTAGAATCCTTGCAATAACTGGAGATGAATTATTGCTAACTCGACTCGGCGTGCATGGAAAATTTGAGGTTAGAGAATTGAATTACTGGGAATCTTTCCAAGTTTTCAATTGGTATGCCTTCGGGATGGTTGATGCAAGAGATGGTTACCTAGAGCTTTCGAATCGTGCGGTGGAGTATGCTGGTGGAGTTCCATTAGCACTTAAGGCTTTGGGTTCTTTTCTACAAGGAAGAAGTATTGATGTATGGAAAAGAGTATTAGACCATTTAGAGAAAAAGTCGTCACAAGGAGATCCAGAAAATACTTGAAATCCCTTAGGGTATCAGTCAAAGAACAAATTCTTTGATATTGCATGTGTTTTTTAAAGATCAGGGGACAAAGAAAAATCCTATCCAAGTGATGAATCTCTGTGGTTTCTTTTCCGTGGGGTGGTATCTGTATTCTTATCGAGAGATCCGTTGTGATGATTTGATAATAAATATGTGCAAGTTTTGATTCCAGATATGAGAAGGAGATCTTGTTCAAACAGAGTCATGGTGTAATCATGATTCCACAGTATGTCCTATAGGAGCAATGGGAAGCCAGATAATTTGACTTGCATATACGGAAAGATGAAGATTTAAGAATATGCTTCAAAAGGCTGACATTATTTAAGTAATAAAAGCTGTCTATGAGATAAACATGCAAGATAACATCTTAATACACAGGAAAAACTCTATTCTAAGATTTGTATAAATGCAATCTATTACATCATATTCTATCCAGACCTATGCAAAATGCCAAAAAAAACCTAAATCACAAGTCCGATGACTCAGAACACATTTTGCACCTTCAATCAAATTGATTTTTGACCCTCTAAATCTGGCTTGTGAACTAGGACCATGAATTTCCGAGGCCACCTACAATTCCCAACTTATCCAACCTGTTGCTGATGATATCTTTCAATTCAATTTCACCTGGAAACCTGCCTTCCTTCAGTTTGGAGAAAACCTAAATGCACAAAAAAGTCCTAATTGGTGAGCACTTCAAAATCTTGGAGCACAATAATGTAGGTAGCCGTCTAAAGAAGAAATCAATAATCGGGGCAAACCCCCATGTATGCACATCATATCACATGTAAACTGAACAAAGTAAATGCATAAATTTTGACCAACATGATCAAAATTCAAACACAAAGCAGCAAAGATAAAACATCATGATTGAAATGGAGTATAAACATAACCTAGCATGTGAGTTTTAAGATGCTCAGTAATTCAAAGAGAGCTGATTGTAAAGACCAATCAGCTTGTTCTGGATGGTTAAAGACCCTAGATTTCTGGTGTACAGGATGTGGTGGATGCTACTGTTGACTGAACTATGTATACATTTCGAAATGCATCAAAGGCATGATGTATTTACCAGAATCTCTATATGGACTTGCATAGACCAGTGCATTGGCACGAAAATTGAATGTCAGAGAAAAGGTCACTAACCAATTCACTGTTGAGGTAAACTTCAAAAGCCCCAGAGCTTTGCAGAAAAGACTGGGCTGCATTGCCAAGAAGCCAGAAGGTTGCAATGGTCCCAAATTTATTTGCTCGCAAAGTATAATACCAACGAGGTGGTGTCACAAATCCAAGCATTGGAAAAATCTGTTCGCCGGCCACTACAATCGCAATAGCTCCTATCTGAACAACTGGAACCACTTTTCCCAGTAGTCGCTTTGGCAAGCTCGGTGGATAATTTGCAAGTACAACATCAATTCCAGGAAAAGCCATCTCCAGCATCTTCATCATTGTCACCGCATTCCCTCTACAGAGTGAAACAAGGCAGCATATTAGAAATATAGATGAGGTTTTTACATGGGAGGAAATACGTTTAAAAGTTTTCTGGTGCAAGCACAAGGCTACTAGTCGAAAACTTAGGAGCATTCAAAACACTAATCATGTTTCCCAAAGCAGCTGGTGATAGATGGAGGCTATGGATATGCATCTATGTTTTTCGTCTAAACATACTATGTTTTTCCTCTAAACATCTTTACTTTCTTCACATTAACTAGCTCCAAATAATAGTTTAAAGTGTTTAGGCCGGAATCACGGATACCAACAATTAGATTTCAGATAATCAAGGTGTTTGCCTTTTTCCCTTTGTAATTTTTTCATTTTTACCACAAGTAAACCTTTCTCTTATCGGCAACATAAAAGAATAACACTTCAATTAAATCCTATGATAAAAGCACATATCCACTACTGCTAATCAATAAACTACCAAATTAAAATGAAAAACTAGATTAAAAAAAAAAAAAGTTGTAAATTTAATAGTACTTGTAAGAGCAAGAAGCACAGAAATTGATGTTGACTGTGTTGCCAAAACCGATCCCTCCAACACCGGTTGGCTTCTGCAACAGAAATCCAAAGAAATGAATCATAGAGAAACCAAAATAAACCTACTATATAAAACAATTAGAAAAAAACCTCAGAGGGAAAGTCCAGGTTTTCTTTGTTAACTGGAGGTGGGTCATGGCCGTGGTGGTGGTGGTGGTGATGGTGGTGGGAGTGTTTAGGTGGCGGAGGTGGAGGAGAGAAGAGATTTAAGAGGTCAGAGACGAGGAGGAAGAGCGGCAGTCCTAGCAGAAGCAAATGGGTCCGATCCATTGCCGAAAACAACCACACACTCGCAAAGAGAGAGTAGCGACCGGGGAGCCTTGAGACTCTTGACACCAATCGCATTAAGTGTGTTCTGTTTGGTTTCGTTGACAGCTAGGCTCCAAGCCGTAGTTGGGTTAATCTTAAACCCTTTTAAATCATATCCAACTCCTTCCGAATTTATTTGAACTATTTTCTTATGTTGTATAATTTCAATGATCAGTCAAAGCTGACCAAATTTCATTCATAGTGCAATCCATCACTGTCTGGTCTTGAAGTTCTTGCCTTTGCAATCTAAAATTTAGCTAATTAAAATTTTCTATATTAGAAGAGGCAAATGGTTTGCCTTAAATGATACAGTAAATCTCCAAATATGTATTGTTATTGTTCACCCTCTAATTGATTAATTTATGTTGTTTTCTCTCTCGTCTCTTTTCCTCACTCTCAAACTCACTTGATAGGTTTTATGCATTTTGATGTGTAGATTATTAAAAATTATGAAAAGTAAAATAAAAGATTAGGGTCAAAAAATATAAAAGCTATACATTAATGTGTAGATAAAATAAAATTAAGAAATAATAATATTTTATTATTATAGCTAGTAATTTGGTTAATCTAACGTGGGATATAAAATTATTACAGACAGGCAAAAGGCAAAAGGCAAAATGTGACATATTATTCAAAATTTACCAAAAACTTTACCTACATTGGACTAGCTAAATACCAATAAAGCTAAAAATATAGCTAAGATTTTCTTAAATCAGTTAAATTGGACCAACAAAAGTCCTTCAAGTGAGGCTTTGAGCTCCAGTAAATCAAAAAGGAAAATCCAAACTTCTTGAGTCATTGTAAATCAACCAAATGACTATTTCATTCTTTCTTTTTTCCTTCCAACGGTCAGACACACTCTCATTTTTCTCAATTTCTCTTTTTTCTTCCTCCCAAACCTTAACTGGCATTTTCAAATTTCAATCCCTTCCTACTCTGTCCCTCACCATCGCCAACTCCTCAAGTCACCATCCAGCACTCATCTTTTGATTTTGTCTCTGATACGTCGAAGTTATAAATGACGTTATGGGATTTTGCCCTAAATTCCTCTATCCCTCACAGTCACCAACTTCTCCTCCATTGCAACCAAAGCCCGTTCTAAACGCTGATGACTTGATATTTTGAAAAAATTTGTGAGTCTAATTCATCTCATAAAATCGATTCAAAGATAGAGGTTTGCTCAAACCTTATAAACATACCCAAGACCTTGTCCACATGCAATGTAGAATTAATTCCTTAACACCCCCTCTCACGTGCAAGTCAGTATTTTTTTTAGTCCTTGTCACGAGATAAGTAGTTTGGGCCCTTATTCCTCCTATGGCAGGCTCTGATACCATGAAGAAATTCGTGGAACTAACTCATCTCATAAAACCGGTTCAAAGAGAGTGGTTTGCTCAAACCTTATAAACATATCTAAAACTTTATCCACATGCAATGTGGGATTAATTCCTTAACATATTTGGTTTGCAATGAGGTATTTTCTTTCCCCATGTTCTCTCTCTCTCTCTCTCTCTCTCTCTCCTTGTTCCGTGTGCTCTAACTCTGCATCAAGGTAACAAGTCACTTGTTTGATGTCCTTAAAGTTGGAGTGTTTTAGTTACACAACCTCTTACTATGTCTTGTTCAACTTCTTTTTTCATTAGGTGATCATCTCTTGAAAAACCCCATATGAAAATTTCTTCAAGATTCGGTATCAAAGAAATCCTTTCTGATTTGGAGATTGGCGGATTTTCCATTTTGTTCTAATACTTGTAGTTTTAAATACAAGTTGGGTTTGGGTTCTGTCAATCGAGAATATATATGATCCATTTATTTGAATATATATGATCCATTGATGATCTCCGGTAATCCATTTCAATTGGGGATTTAAAGTTCTTGTTTTTGTTTCAGAATTTAGTATAGTTTTTTAAGATCAATGATTATAAAACGACTAGTGATTTGGAAATTGTTGATTGTCTTGTCATTACTTTTTATATTTTTATTTGGTGTGTTTCTTGCCAGGTACTCTTGCACTTTGTGGCACCAACTTGGTGTCACTAAAGTCATTACAAATGAAAAGGCTATGAGAAACAATTTGCTAAACTTCAAAGACCTGGAGAAATTGGAAGCTTGCAGAGGGTCTAGCTAGAATCTGAAGCTTGTTTTCATTCTCAGTTAGGATCAACATTCCGTGGTTGGTTATAGCTTAAGACTTTGACAAACTTTATGAAACAACAAACTAAGCTAGCAAGAATGGGTTTTCTCTTGTTGATGTTTTACTCCAAAGAGGCTTTTATGTTTGGCCATGGTCCTGAGATTCCTTCATTGGATTGCTTCTATTTTCCATTGGGTTGCTTCTATTCATGGCCACAAGGTAACCGTCCGGGCATTGACCACTCAACTCAAGTTGCCGGCAGCTGGAATTGATTTTTAGTAGTAAATCTTTCAATGTATGGCAAGCTGGAATTGATTTTTGGTTGAACATTGCTAGTAGATTTTTGTGGGCTGGACCTTTGCTTCAGCTGCTAATCATGGGCTCAAGAAATTAAAATTAACACTTTAGTTTGATGTTAGTATGTTAGTGTCTTTTCTACATTTTCTGTTTTGGTTGGATGTTTCACCTTCATCATCAGTTTGGGATAAAAATTCAATTGGTTGTATATTTGTTGTGATCCGTATTACGACTTGATCAGCTTAAACACATGCATTATTAAGTGAAGCCTTATTCCTGCTATATGTGATTGGTTACTAGGATTGTTGGTTTCATAAATTGTATATGTGATTGTGGGGTAGAAGGTTTGGCAAAATGTTTTTATTGGATAATTAGGTTGAGGAAAAAATTAGTTGGGAAACAATAATTTTAGTAAAAATTAAATTATTAATTAACATATGGTTAGTGTAGTTGCAAAATATGAAAAAAAAATTAAAAATATTATTGTTAAAAAATAATATTATATTATTATTTTGACTAATCCAACGTGGAATTATGTCTTAAATGGTTTTGGATTCATAAAAAATATGTACTTTTAGCTAAATTTTAGAGATGACTTTGATGAAACTAGTGTCAACATTTTAATGAGGCAAATGTCTAATCTATTACTAAGTCTATAACTATATATATTTAGATCAATGTATTATTATATTCTTTAATATATAACCATAATATATTATACTAGTATATTTTAATAATTGTACAAGTTATTATGTAATTTTTATTTAATAAGACACTTAATTTTAATTTAGTATTTTAAATAAATTTTTTTGATTAATCAATTTTTTAAAAAAAAAAGGTTAGACCAAATGGGCCAGACCGAACCAAACCGATAGCTACCAATCCAATCCAATCCCTAGGAATGTTCGGTCCAGGGAAAATGATGAATCGAAATTTTCGGTCCATCACCCTCCCTCCCCCACGACTGGACCGTGCTCACACCTAAGTATGAGATAGAATTTATTGAAAAGATCAGTAATGGGGACATGCCCTATCTAGAAAAAAATACTATTTATACTTACATAATTATAAGTGCTCATATGTTAGTTATTGAAAATAATAAAATTTTAAAAGTTCAAATTTGAAATTCAAAATAAATAAAACAACACTAGTACTTAGACAATCAAACTGTTATTCTATTCGTACAATGTTGTGCATAAAATTCTCATGAGAAAACCTTCCCGTAGGAGCCTCTGTTATTCTTCAACCAATGGAGTCAAATGGGGACATGCCACGTAGAAGCCATAAGAAAAAAAGGTAGACCACACTGCATAGGATTTTTTAAAAAAATTTCACTCTTCGTGCGACTCTGTAGTCCGTCCTCTTCCCCCCCTAAAAAACAGAAAAACTCTCTCTCTCTCTCTCTCTCTCTCTCTCTCTCTCTCTCTCTCTCTCTCTCTCTCTCTCTGTGTGCCAATAAAGACTTCGAGGATCAAGGGCCATCGTCAACTCCGTTCCCACTGCCGATCTCAAATTCCTCGTCGACCGAAACCCACTTCTGATCTCGGATTCCTCGTCGACCGAAACCACTTCGTGGTCCGTAAGTCACCCTTCTCTCTCTCTCTCTCTCTTTGAGGATTTCGTCTCTTCCTTTCTATTTTTCCTTCTTTTTCCTTTTCTCTAATGTGCTAGTTTTTTTCCCTACAACCTATCTATTTGTTATCTCACACTGTAAGTCACCCACTCTATTATTGTTTATAGTTTGCAATGCTTGAGTTTCCATTGAAGGGTGTTTGTGTGTGTCATCTTCCACCTTCTTGTAAATCTAAGTAATGTAGAATGTAGCTGTTATAATGTAATAAGGGAATCAGTTGAATGTAATAAACTTTTGCATAAAAGAAATAAGAATACGCAGGGAAAGTGTTTGATAAAAGTTTGGATTGGTCCCACGAATTTGGTTTCTGCTTGTTGCTTGCTTGCAGTACTCTATGGCCAGCCTAGAAGATTCGGATTTAGCTGGTAACGTTAGGGTTCGTGAAGGGGGGAGAGAGAGAGAGAGAGAGAGAGAGAGAGAGAGAGAGAGAGAGAGAGGATTTCAGTTCGAGACACACAGAGGCAGAAAAGAGGTGTGCGAACGTTGTTCTCAACAGGAATTTTCCCCTGCATCGCGACACAGCAATTTAGAATTTTAGCCCTTACATGGCACAGTTCAATTGGTCTCCGTTGTTCTCCACTTATAGGAGTATCCAGTCTGAAGCGTTTCACTAAAACTATACCTAGGTATAGCACTACTCTTAGATCTTACCTACCCACCCCATCCCAACCCTCAGCGCATGAACCTCATTCCCCGCCCCAATTACAGACGCATAAATCCAAGTACTGTCGTCAACTTGAGCTAGGTACTTAGAGCAACTTACTCTATAATGTTATTGGTTTCCTTAACTATAGATCTTGAGGAGAAAACGGGTCTCTACCAGCCATTATAAGAAGAAAGATGCTAAATGATCTCACGAGTTTATCCTCTCATTTTGACTACTTATATATTTTTTTAAATTCTTTTTACTTAATGATTAAGCAAATAATTATTAGTGAATTTGTGTATTTCTTTTAATTTTCTTCTTAATAGTTAAGGATGTTTGAAGTAAAATGAAAAAAATAAAAAGAAAAATGCAATTTGCACTAGTGATAAGATTGAGAAGGCAATTGTCGCAAGTCCATGAAGTTGAGTAGAAGCACCCTTCTAACAAAACAAAATGCAACTGTTGAAAATTGCACAACGGACCGAAAGAGAAGAAATAGTCATTTTCAGCCAGCTATGACGATTCAGACCTAGATTAATGTGGTTTGGAGCCCCCGATAGTGATCCGGTGCGGCTGTACAATGTCGGTACATACATCCATAGCAATAAAAGAAAAATAAATGTAGAGAAAATAAAATAGAAAGAGATACACAGATTTACGTGGTTCAACATATTTCCTATGTCCACGGGGTGTTTGGGAAGGGCAAACTCACTATAATATGATTGTTTGACAGTCTCTTATAATTTCTCATCCTTACTATACAATGGAAATCGAGAATCTACTTGCTGGAGAAGATGTTCTCACTGGAGCTCCCTTCACAAGGTTGAAGAAATTGCTGAACAAAAAGTCAAAGTCCCCTTTTAATTATCTGATTTCTCTTTCCGCGTGCTTATCTACAGTGTTGAGACATGGCCACCCCTCCCTTTGTGTGTCTGACCACCTCTCCATTTTTCACTTTCTCATGATACTGTCCACATTTTACTCCTGACACACTCATCTCCTGTGATGTCCTAAACTCCCACATACGGAAATCCGAGAATCGTGATATCTGGGATAATGATAATATGAGCCACGCACCCCAAACAACAAGTGTTAAGTATGTGTACATGCAAAAAGTGTACACTAAAAGTCAGAGCGGAAAAATAAAAGAAGTCAACTAAATACCAAAATTTTAAATACATGACTACCAAAATAAAAGCATTTCAGAAAATTATAAAGTTATCCAACGAAAATAAAGTAAAAGCCAAAATTACATAACCAAAAAGAGAAACAAATCCCATAATCCAAAAGTGACCACATGTCACTCATCCGGTAGAGCCGATCCCTAAAGCTCAACATCTTTCTTTGCATCAAAATGAACGATTTTATAAAATAGAACTATAGGGAAGAATACCACATGAGATTATGAGTCTCAGCATATAATTAACCAAACAATCCAAGAGATAAAAACATATTTAAACAACCAACATGAATGCATACACATGCTGTAACATGCATGAGATAAAAAACCATCATTTTCTCTGAAGATGACAATTTTTCCAACGTACGCTAAAAATTCTATCTGACTCAAAACACGCTATTAAATACCATCTACCATTTTCCTGGAAAATGGCTCAAACATAAACTGCCATTTTTCCATAAAATGGTTCTCGTATCCATTTAATCATAAACTGCCATTTTTCCATAAAATGACCTAACATATCTATTTATCAATCATTGTGAGTGTGGGTCGCAGACAGGACTCTACCACTATCCCTACCGCATGCACCGTATGTAGGAATCACAGGTAAGACTCTACCATCGTCCCTGGTTATCGTCATCCCTACAACTTGCACTGTATGCAAGAATCACATGCGGGACATACAACCATCTCTGCTTACCACCATTCCTATAGGGTGCACTGTATACGGGAATCACAAGCGGGACTTTACTACCATCCCTGCTTACCACCATCCTTACAGTTCATTTTTTCTCTCTTTCATTTATTTTAATTCTTTCATTACAAACGTACCTAAAATTCTCTCTCAACACAAAATTCTAGTTTTAAAAAACGACACATGAAAATGCATGCAAACAATATGCTTGACGTCATGGCATATCACATATCAGATAAAATACACCAACCACAATTTCAAGTGCACAAATCCACAAACTAACTACACAATAAACCCATAGTCCATAATCCATACTCCTCGAACCCAAAGCCCAGCACAACTAATCAGACTACAGAAAACATGTTAGTGTAGAAATATATTTAAATTTTAAAAAATCTTTTGAAAAATTCCTTACGATTAGGGCTGCAAATGAACAGAGCCGCTCGTGAACAATTCGAGATTCACTCGTATAAACTCGACTCGGACTCAGTTCATTTAATAAATGAGTTGTTCGTGAGCACTAATAGTGGTTTGAATATTAAACGAGCAAAACTCGTATAATCTCGACTCGATTTGGTTTAGGCTCGTGAACAATATTCGTATAAACTCGATTCGACTCGTTTTGAGCTCGTTACAATACTCGTAATATATATATATATATTTACATATATACTTACATGTATTCTTTTATTATATATATTTTATATGTTACATATATTATTTTTGATACTTTGTATAAGTAATATATATCAAAAATAATATATGTTGTTATTTTAAGTTGATGTATAAGTAACATGTTTTATTATTTTACAGTAATAATGTATTAAGTTTATAAAAGAATTATTTAGTCAAATATACAATGTTTATAAAAATAAACAACTCTAATTGATTGGGACACTTTCTTAACTAATCATATTTTGATTATTTGGCTATATTTAATATTATATTAAGGATAATTGAATACTTTAATATTAAATTAATAGTTTTATTATGTAATTTTTTAAATGACTTTAATGTATTAGGCATTCTTGATGCCATATGCATTTTTATTTATTTCACTATTAGTAGTGATTAGTAGTGAAAATATTTAATTTTTTAATTATTTTCTTAGTGATTAAAAATAATAAAAAAATACTTGACAAAAATAAAAATTTTAATTACATTATAGTTTATAATTCATGACTCTATAGAATAATAAAATGGTACAATCTTAAATATATTATATATATATATTTCCGCTCCTTTTAGTTTTAGTCTTTTAGACTAGTTAGACTTTAGCCGTTTAGCGGGTTTAGTTTGCTTATTTGATATTTCATTTCTTTTGAATTTTGGTTGTTTGCACAGTTTCCCATCAGCCCTTTGGTGGGACGTTTTCGGCTTGAGAAGATGGCTATGAAGTCAGACTGCGAAGTGACAAAGCGTGCTATTTGCTTCGGAAATATTCAGACTAGTGTGTTCGATGTTCCAGACCACTCCAGTTCTAGACTTCCAAGCACGGTTCCAGTTCCTCAGCTCAAGAAAGGCACGAATCGGGAGACTTCCAGTTCCTCTGTTTCTTTGGTAGTTTCTGGATTGGTAAGAGGTAGTGCTTTGTTTTAAGATGAAGCTAACACGTAGGAAGGATGCTCTGTTTGGATTTCCTCTTTTCCTTTTATCTTTCTTCCTCATTAATCTGATTTCCAGTGAAATATATCTAAGGAAAACAAAAGCAGAGGGTTTTGAAGTAGCGGATTCATCTTCTTTTGTCTATTGAGTGATCTTCTTCTTATTCTTTTCATCATCAACCGGAGCCAAAGCCAAACCGTCTTAGAGGTAGAGCTTTTCTGATGGTGGCTGTTGGGCTTTGAAGAAGTAGATCTTTTCTTGTGGGAGCTACTGAGCTGCATACTTCACATGTTTGAGAATGGCATAAGGAGATTTTTTTTTTAACTCATCCATTGTTATGCGTTGGCAAATCAGGCAGTAATATGGATGTCTGATCTTTCTGAAGTTAACAAATTTCCATTTTGTTTTAAGATTCTTAAGTTGGTATTTGATAATTCTTATAGCTTTACCTTTTCCATAATGCTAAAACATTTGGATTTGCTTCTGCTGCTGTGAAGTTGGGGGGGTGATCTGGAACATTAGTTCGAGCGAAGTGTCAAGCGAGTGTCGAGCGTTCAACTCTGCCTGAATTCGCTCGAGCGCAATGTCGAGCGTTCAACTCTACCTGGCATGAGTTCGCTCGAGCGCAGTGTCGAGCGAGTGTCGAGCGTTCAACTTTGTCTGAGTTCGCTCGAGCTCAGTGTCAAGCGAACTCATGCCAGGCAGAGTTGAACGCTCGACACTCGCTCGACGCTCGAGCGAACTCAGGCAGAGTTGAATGCTCACTCGAGTGCCCTGTTGAGCGAAGGTCGAGCGAAGACATTTATTTTTGTTTTTTTTTTTTACTCTAGCTATTTGTTGCTACATTTTCTTCTTAAAAAAATATTAATCTGCAATATTTGTGTCTAACATTGCCACTACTTGTCTAAAAACTTTTGTTTAGACATGTCTGAACAAGTACCAACTGTTGAATGCTCATCTGCAAGTCCACTGGTAGAGACTGAAATTGATGGTATTACTGGTAGAGAAGAATTTAATGCTATAGAGTGTGATAGTGATGATGGGAATAATGAAGTTTATGGTATTATTGGTGGAGAAGAAAACCCAAGTGCCCCTATAGATCCCCAAAAATATGCATACCAAAGGAAGCCTAGGAAGAAAACTTCTGCAATTTGGAAAGATTTTAAAATAGTGGAGAAGAATGGTGTCAAGAAAGCTGAGTGTAACTTTTGTAAAGATCTCTTGTCCATTTCTTCATCAGGTTCTACAACTCACTTTCATAGGCATTTGACTAGTTGTCTTCCACACATAGCTGCTTCTAAGAGGCAAAAGGTTTTGACTATTGGCAGGAAGGGTTCTGAATGTGTGAATGTAGTAAAAAATTTCTCGTATGATATGAAAAAGGTAAGAGAACTAGCTTCTCACATGATACTTTATCACGAGTATCCTTTTTCCATATGATGGAACATGTGGTGTTTAATAAATTTATGAGAGCTAATACTCCTTATTGGCAAAAAATAAGTCATACTACAGCTAGAAATGATTGTCAATCCACTTATGAGATTGAGAAAAAGAAGTTGAAGACAATATTGAGAGGTGTGAATAAAGTCAGTATAACAACCGACATGTGGACTTCAGGTCAAAAGATCTCACATATGGTTATTACCTGTCATTTTGTTGATCCTGATTGGCATTTACAAAAAAGAGTCTTAAATTTTTGTAATGTCCCACCACCACACAGCGGGGTTATTATTGCTGATGCTCTTCAAAAGTGTTTCACTGATTGAGGAATTGAGAACAAAGTGTCTACAATAACAGTGGACAATGCTAGATATAATGATGTAGATTTAAGGGTTCTCAAAGATATTTTCAGTTTGAAAAAGAAGTTATCTATCGGGGGGCAGCTTTTTCATGTGCATTGTTGCGCACATATAACAAATTTATTGGTCAAAGATGGACTAAGTGAAATTGGTGAAATTGTCGACTGTGTTCGAGAAGGGGTGAAGTACTTGGTTGCATCAGAAGCTCGTATCAAGCAGTTTAGTGATATTGCAAAACAATTGCAATTACCAAGTAAGAAACTTGTTTTGGATGTTCCTACCAGATGGAATAGCACTTATCTAATGCTAGCTGCAGCCTTAGAGTTTAGGGAAGTCTTTCCGAGATATGGAGATAGAGATCAAGGCTTTAATTATGTTCCAAGTGTTGAGGATTGGACCAAAATGGAAAATGTCTGTCAAATTTTGGCAGTTTTTAATGAGGTTACAAACATTATCTCAGGAACTGAGTATCCAACTGCTAACTTATTCCTTCATGAGGTATGGAGAATAAAATAGGTGTTTAAAAAGTCTCTTGACCTAAACGATTACATACGAGCAATGGTTGTGAAGATGAATACAAAATTTGATAAATATTGGGGGGAATGTAACTTGCTTATGGCAGTGGCTGCTGTTTTGGATCCAAGGTTCAAGATGATGCTAGTTCATTTCTGTTTTCCAGTAATTTATTCAGAATCCGAAGCCACTAGAAACATAGACACCATCTTGAGAATCTTATATGAGCTGTATGATGAGTATGCTGAAGATTATAATTTAGCTAATGTGGAGTCGAGTGGACATGAAAATGCTCGAGACATAGGTTCTTCTTGTAGTGGCTCTATCAATATTGTGGGGAAGAACGTGATGAGTGGCAAGTATATATTTGAATCATTCGTTAGAAGGAATGATACCATCCGTCCAGTGAAATCTTATTTGGATGTTTATTTAGAGGAAGGTGTCTATATTTGTAATGAGGATTCAGATTCACATTTTGATGCCTTGGAGTGGTGGAAGGTTAATAATCTAAAATACTGCATTTTATCTAAGATGGCACGTGATATTTTGTCAATTTCAATTACTACGGTGGCTTCAGAATCTACATTTAGTGCTGGTGGAAGAGTAATTGATCCTTATCGCGCATCAATGTCTGTTGAAACAATAGAAATGTTATTATGTGGAGCTGACTGGGTTCGGGTACTTCATGTTTTGAAAAAATCATCGAATGTAAGTATAATTTTATTTAATGATTTTTTATTGCCATCTATAACTTGTCTTAACTTATTGAGAACTTGTCTTAACTAATTTTTTCTTTCATTTTCTAGAGAGAAGAACCAACTTATGAGGAGATTTTACTGCCTTGATGGGAATCAAGTGACAAGTTGTATATTTTTGCCTTTTTGGTATAATGTTATTTATTTTTGAATTGTTATTTTGTTATATCATGTTGCTAATTATATCGTGTGTGTGTTTTGCATTATAGGTTGATGGTGATTGGCATTTGGCTAGTTTTTAATCTCTTTTTCTTTTTGTGAATTGATCTACTAGAAATACTACAAGGAACAATGATAGAATATGTTATTTAAGACAAAAGTTGTAATTATTTTTGTGGATCAAACTTATTGACTCATTGGAGGTTGGAGGCTTGAAGCTGTCCAACTAGACAACGTTGGGAATTTGGGATTTTTTGGAAGCTTGGATCTAGGTGATTTCATTACTTGAATATCTGACTTACTTGAATTGCAGCCCTAGTTTTTTGTAAAAGTATAATTGTGTTGAATGGAGAAATATGGATAATTATAAGAAGGTATTTTGTAGTGTTTCTTTTTATACTTGGTGATCAAAAAAATGAAATTTATTATTTGATAGAGATTTGTAAACAAAGGTAAGTGGGCTTGTTTTTTGATATTTCGTCCAATTTTTAGTCAGATTTCTGAATATGTGCCATGGCGGCTTTGATGTTGTTCTATCAATCTACCAATTTATTTGTAATAATTTTTTGTTTATTATTAGTTGTCAAGCTCTAAAGCTACTAAGAACTAAGTCATTGAATTGTGTTATATTTGTAATGGGCATTATTTGTAAGTTTGTAAGCTTTTGAAGCTATTCAGTTTATTCTTTTAGTAAATTTGCTGGAAATTGTAACTGTAATTAGTGATTTATCATTTGAAATTATAATTTATTATTTTTGTAAGTTTGCTAGATTTTGAAATTGTAATTAGTGATCTACCATTTGAAATTGTAATTTATTATGATACGATATCTTATATGTTGGAATTATTATTTTACCTATTTGTAAGTTTTAATTATATTGTGGTAAGTGATGAATCATTGATTTATGTCTAATAAGCATTAAGAACTCAATTTAATATATATTATCATAATTCTAGTTAAAGTTGATTAAGAGAAAGAATCTCATTTCTACTTCAGCCAACAAAAATAAAAAACAAAAAATTGTGGGTCTGATTTAAATCGAGCTCGAGTCGAGCTACTCGAGCTCGTATCAACTCTGAGTATTTTTTGTACTCGAGTTCGAGCCGAGTTCAATCAGAATTTACATTAGACGAGTCGAGCTCGATTAGAAATTTTCAATCTTTTTCGAGCTCGAGTCGAGTTTAAGCAGATATATATGTTAAACGAGCTCTTGACCCCCTGTTCGAATTCGACTCGATTCGGTTCGTTTGCAACCCTACTTACGATGCTGAAAATGCAAACTCGAGAAGATCGAGTACACAAGCACTTTGTTTAACGCTAAAAGCAAACCCAAAATAAAATCACCAACACTCACAGTTTTTGAGATTGAAGTTGGGACTGGAAATCAAGGAAATTCGAGTGAAATTCCTGAAAAAAATG
Organism: Carya cathayensis; assembly: GCA_011037825.1. Taxonomy (NCBI): domain Eukaryota; kingdom Viridiplantae; phylum Streptophyta; class Magnoliopsida; order Fagales; family Juglandaceae; genus Carya; species Carya cathayensis. The sequence goes on from QGSO01000171.1 coordinate 3,310,962, forward strand.
AAATGATTTACAAAAGGTAAAATGAAGAGGATGATGGCTAGAAATGGCATTCACAGCAAGGGAAAAATAACCAAGCAACAAAAAAATGGAGTTCATGGTTTGGGATCAAGACAGGGGCACAGGTTGGGGGCTAAAACAGAACACAAACAGACCAAAACAGGGCACGAAAAGGGGCCAAAACAACTAAAAATGCAAGGGTTTTTCAACTTAAAATTCAAAATACCAAAAGGCAACGGAAATAAAGGAAACCGAGCATGGAACTCAAGACTTGGACTTGAAAAATGGTGAGAAAAACATTTGAAAATAAAATACAAAGAGAGAAGGGAAATGGACGGCTTTACAGCAAAAGAAGAACCAAAAATCAAAGGGATTAAAATGCAACTAATGCCAAACAAAAATGGAGGAGAGAGCTGTGGCACACACTGGTTTTGCAGAAGGAAAAAGAATCGAAAATGGAGGAAGAAGAAATGAAACTGTGCGGCAACAAGATTGCAGAAGAAAGAAAAGAAGGAAACTGAAAAGAAGAAGGAGAAGAAGAGAAGAAGCAGCAGCACACGGTTTGCAGAAAAAGAAGACGACGAAAATGAAGAGAAAGAATAAGGGCAGTGACGTGACATAGCAGAGGAGAACAAGAAAAAAAGGAAATAAAGGAGAAGGTTGAAATGAAGACCAATGAGCTGGGCTTTACATCGCACATAGACTAGGCCCAAATAGAGAAAAAAATAAACACACTAACAAAGTTGAATTGGAAAACACTACAACTAGATATTACTAAAATAAAATGATTAAACCCAATAATAAAATAATTTAAGGTAATTAAAGAGTAATTTAAATGATAAGTAAGAACTAATATCAAGAAAGCACGTCAAAATAAAATTCACAACTTAATAATTACAAAATAAAACAATAAAAATCACATTAAATTTAAAACAAGAGAACCATTATTACTAATAAATTAATTAATTTATTTAATTAAAACACACAAAAATATAGGATATCGCATCTCCCTTATCCCCTCCTTATCTCTCCATCCTCTCCCTTCATTTATCTTCTAATAATAGTCATTTGGTAAGCTAGGCCTATGAGCTTGGAATATTTGGTCTCTTACAGCAACGCTGCACAACAATCTAGTAGTTGTTAGAAAACAAATTCAAATTGTATTGTATGACCACTTTTAACTAGCCGTCAAATGCATAGTGCTAGTCGTCAAACGCATAGTAGCTTTTGTACTCCTATATATATCGCTGTAACCTTTAATGAAATTCATAAGTTTCATAACACGTTATCAGCACGACATGCTCTCTTGCTTATGTCTCTCTCTTCTCTCCGATCTCCCCTTCTCATATCCTTGCTCGTGTCCTCCCCTCCCAGAACTCTACTGACCCAGAAAAACTATAAGGACTTCACGGTCTTGAAAGTGTTCACTCCAGATCTCTCACACATATTCTTTTTCTCGCGCTTGCTGTACTACAGCCGTCTTCTTCCTCAGAATATCATCCTGGAGAGATTGGCGTTGGGTGTAAGCGCGCTTTAGACGTTAAAACTGACGACGATTATTTGCTACGCAATATTGTTGTTCAGAGGCTCAAGCTCGCTCGCATAGCTAACCTGCCACGCTCTTCGTAACCTCACTGGACTCAACCACATCAGGTACTTTTTCTTTACCACAACCGAGCTTCTTTCCCTCCACCCAGTGGCTGGGTTGTGGTCTGCGCATGCCTGGCGTGCTCAAACAGTGGTAGTTCTCGGCGTGCTCAACCTGGAACGGTTGGTGCTGTGCTGTGCTCAACCCACAAACGGTTGGTTCTGTGCTGTGCTCAACCCACTTTTGCTGAAATTGCCAAAGGCGGAGACCCACATGACTCTGTGGAAGACTGACCTCAACGAACCGGGAAGCTTCGATGAAGCTTACATAGACACTGTTAAATCAATTAAAAACTTCAAAGAACCGGAGAAGATGAGTACAGACAGAACAATTAAAAAATAAAAAATAAAAAATAAAAAGGAGGAGGAGGCTGGCGGCTGAGCTGATGTGGGACATGTATTCACGTGAAATGGTTGATTTTTTTTTTTCTTTCTTTCGGCTGAATCAAAAAAGTCAGTAAGATAATGCTTCTCAATTCACGTGATATTAAAGACTTAAATATAAACAAATATATAATAATAATAATAAAAAATAAAAATAAATAAATAAAAGGTAGGAGAAAGTAAAGGTGAAGGACAATGCCAACGTAGCACGAGATTCTGTTGATGATGAAACTGGTGGCCTTCTCATTCAACATGAGGTTCTTTGATTCTGAAGCTAGTGGTCTTCTCATTCAAGTAAGTTTTTCAATATATTATTTGATTGAGTATTAAAATTATATTCATTATTATTACTTGATTAAATTCTATGTTTATTTACATAGTTTACATGCAAGTTTTATTTATTTTTATATACTTATCATGAATTATTGATGATAAAATTCATCTTGGAATAGAAATTGAGCATCCCTGAAGGATCGCTTTAAATCAATAATTTTATTGAGTATCTCATAATAAAGGATCTATTGATTCTTTGAGATAATTTAAATGAGCAATATGTGTACCAAAAAGCTCATTATGATTTATGCACCTGAAGTTGCATAATTGAAAGTGTGTTGAGAAAAATCACTAAAGAATATATGTTTAAAATGAACGCCTCGAATGTGCTCCTGAAGTAGCAATATCGAGTGCAAAAGTTCATAATATATTCTAAATTTATATCTGGTTTTCTAGTGGTTAAACAACATAATGAGATTTTGCTAAGAAATCATGAGCCACGTCCTACTAATTCCACATCATTCCCTGAAGTGAATGAAATTGGATTTATATCATTCCCAGAAGAGAATGACGAATTGTTTTCAAAGAATCCAAGAGATTGGACGTGGTGATGAATATCTTTATAATATTTCAATGATTTCGAGCCAGAAGCTCGTATTGAAAATATTATCAGCTTTTTCTTTGAGATGATATTATGTTGATGAATCAAAAGTGATATGATTCAGAATATTTGTATCTTTTCATGATTATCTTGATCATCCAAAATCAATTACGATAAGTCGAATGATTTTCATATGGACGTCCATAAAAGAACCAGAAGATTCTTTTACTATAAAGCTTTACCACCAGAAGTGGAAAGAAAAATTTGCTAGAAGCAAATAAGATGAAATAATTCGACGTTATCATGATTATCATAGGTGAACTGGAAGTTCATATGATAATTAATGTATGGATGCAATAAGATAAAAGGTCTCATATTCTAGCTGCTAAAATCCCAGTGAGGATTGAAGTCCCTGCAGGGCAATTAAGAAAGTTAGCAGTCTAATGAACATAAGACATGCCTGAAAGCATGTGAGACCTATTGATACAAATGATAAAGCATCTCGGAAAGAGAAAAGCAACAAAGAAAAGAAATCGGTGCTCCTGAAGAGGCCGTACCCACAAAACAAACAATAAAGTCCATCTAAAAATTCTCTCATAATGAATACTCCTGAAGAGTATAATACTCCTGAAGAGTACCTCCTGAAGAGGATTTCATGAAATGTCTTCCCTTGAAGAGGGACAGGTACCTGAAAATAACGAGATCTCGATATTACATTTCATGAGTAAATGAGAAATTATAGAGAGAAATAAAACCGTTGTCGACAACGTATTTTCATATAAGATGGCATTTGATATTACCAGAAGTAATAAAGAAAGTGAGCTCAGAATCGTCGAAGAATACCGACGTAAAATATTGGCCAAAATAGAAATAAACAATTCCTGCAGAATTGTTATCATGTGATGCATATGGACTTGAAGTCCAAACACCTATGAGGTGATGCTTGTTGAATATCAATGGGTATTTGTATAAAGAAAATGAAAATGTGATATATAAATCACGAATATATTTCCTGCAGAAATAATATTGATATGTTTCTGAAGTTAAAGAGATTATATTGCGATTTGTATTAACTTGATAGTTACCAAGAATTTGGGTATGCATGAAGCATATAATACTGAAGTACATATTCTATCAAGTCTTAGAATCCTTATATGATCTAATGCAAGCTAAACGTATGTGGAACATACTATTTTCATATATTTTCAGTATTTATATTATCTTTTATTGCAGTTTATATAGATAATTTAAATGTCATTGAAGCTCCAGAAGAGCTCATGAAAACTGCAGAAAGCAGGAATTGATTATGAGGCTCCAGAAGAGCTCATAAAACTGTAGAAATCAAAGATTGATTATGAGGCTCCAGAAGAGCTCATGAAAAATGCAGAAATCAGGGATTGATTATGAGAAAACATACTCTCCTGTTATAGATGCAATCACAAAAAGATTGGATATGCAGTTAATGGATGTAGTCACTGCATATTTTTATGGGTCATTAGACCAAGGCATATATATGAAAAATCCCTGAAGGATATAAATTGCCTGAAGCTTGTTATCTGGTTACATCCAGAAAACAATCCGGATACATGTGGTATAAATGCATTAGCGAATATTTATTGAAAGAAGGATTTGAAAAATAATCCAATATGCCCATGTGTTTTTATTAAGAGATTCCGGATTTGTTATTATTGCGGTTGATGATTTAAATCTTCTTGAAACTCCTGAAGAGATCAGAAGAACTGCACATATTTGAAATATAAAACCCTTTCGGTTTCAAGGGGGAGATAAATGTGCATGAGAAATAAAATAAAGCATCCAGAATATCTACCAGAAGAAAGATACACAAATATGAATATTTGTGAAATTTTATTATCTTGAAGCAAAAATTACAGAAATTTGAGGCATTTCGCCTCATTCTTTAAACGCTCTTGTTCTTCAAGAATCTGCATGGCATCTCTGTCTAAAGGAGTAGGCAATCTAAAAGAAGACTTAAGCAGAGATTTTAATTTCCTATTCTCTTGCTTTATTGCTTCTATCTTCGCGTTAGACTCCTGAAGAAGTCGCTGAAGGATAGAAATTTTCTCATGGAGTTTGTCCAAATCATAAGGTTTGGATTGTAGTCGCTGAGAAAATGCATAAATAGTTGAAGAGTAATGGGCACCAAGATTTACAAGCTCATAGATAGCTTCAACATCTGACTTATTAGTCAGATTAGCACCTGTGGTAGAAGCAGGAACAGCTGATGAACTAGGTACATAATACCTTATATATTGGCCATGAGAAGATTGCTGAGCCATTGCAGAAAGAGATTGCAGAATAAAATTGCAGAAAGAGATTGCAGAGTAAAAATGCAGTATGATTACAGAAAAGTGAAGAAGATGAGATGCGAATGAAGATGAGCTGAATATCTCTTTTATAGAGAAAAACTAAGCACCTCTATTGCTTCACGGCATCCCTCGTGAAGCATCTCTCTACAAGAGACGAGGCATAGCATCATAGCCTTGCGGCGTCTGATAGCAGATGTAGCATTATAGCCTTTCGGCGCCTGACAGGTACATAAGAACTGTAAAATCCCGC